>JAHHFK020000281.1:0-171347 GCA_024533555.2 Aedes koreicus
AGCTGACCTCAGGATGAGTGAATGAGTCAACAGATGTGAATCAGTGAAAAACGGTGAAGAAGCATAACAAAAAAGTGTGGGCTAAGTCATACGTCTAGGAATAAAAGTGAGATTTTCCTAAGAGTGAATGTCTTAGAAAATAAAGAAACGCCTGCAAAGATTTTTACCTTCGTCAATTTACCCCGTTACGTGAAAGCAACCATCGTGTTGTATACAGTGCCAAGAAGCAGTAGCAGAAAAGTTTCCTCTCTTTGTTGGCATCTTTCTTCGTTTCTAAATCGTTGGATATGTACCGCTTCTATAAAGCTTTATGTCTTCAAAGACTTTGAAGGCCACAATAAAAACTCAAGGCTTGTTTGCGAAGAAACCATACTCTTGACACATTCATCGCGAAATCTAAAACATTGTCTGCCGTCACCGTTGAACAAGAGTAAGAGCCCAACGCAATACCTTTAGTTGTTTATTACAAACAATTACATCAGTCATGCTGTCGTAACGAACCACCTCACAATCGGCGTTTGCTGCTCGCCTGCCAACCGCAGAATAATAAAAAAAAAAAATACATTATCTAGTCATAGGCAATTCACATTGGCGACTGAAATCGATATCGCTTACCACGCGGCCATTACCCAACAGAAAATGAGGGTTGGCGAGGATGATTTGCCCAGTCTGGAGTATATCGAGGATCCCTACATCCCAAAGCTCGACAATTGCATAACACCCTCGCTTGATGACATAACCGAGTATAATCCGGACGAGCTGGGCGATGAACAGAACTGGCCAGAAGAAACCGAACTCTACTTGCGATCTCTCACCCTGGATCAGATTCTGGGTGTTTCCTCGGACGAGGATGTCGATCCAGATCTGGAAATGCAAACTGTAGAAACCGAATTTAGTCCCCTTCTGTGTTTGGAGACGTCTGTTAACGGAACGACTTCAAATCCAACGAGCGAACCGAGAACCGGCGTAGGAGTGATGAGAAGCATTTTGGCAAACAAGTTGCTCAACAATCGTACAAATAAGTTTAACCTGTTCAGTAAGAAGCGAATACGGGACGTACGGGTGACGTTTATAGATTTCTCAAAACCGTACCTGGCGCGGATATCCAGCGGAGATAATTACAAAAGTTTTCTCAACATTGGGAGTGCCGTAGGTATGTGAAGGATATTTTTCATCAAAATAGGACAATTTCCCATTTAGGTACAGTCTGATTAATTATTAGGGTGAAATGCGTTTATTTCAGTGTGTTCGTAATCCAAACTCTATCGTATCCGATTTTAGTAGACGTTGGTTTTGATGGTTCAAATTTCAATGGTTCTTAGCATTTCAACGAAAACTAACGCTACTATCATTATTTCTAATGTTTGTTTGTGAGCACTGCCTTTGCAACTTTGTCAGCAATAAATATCTACTCCTAGTATACCAAAGATAAGTTTATCTCGTTTGTCATACCATAGTGTGATGTAAATGATTTTGAAATGAAAGTCCTTTAGCAGAATACTAACACAATCTGCATAACCGTCCTATGCCAATTTTTTTTACGATTTCGATATCTATGAACTATAATTAAAATCTAAATTACGGTGCCTTTCATCTAAAATGTTATTGTGATTATATACATTATTTTACCGAGAATTTACAAAATCCCAAATAAAGAGCCGTGGAAAACAAATCGCTTTACTAATTCGGAAACATCTCTATCAGTCTGGTCAATCGCGTTCGAAACGATATTCGACATGTTATAAATTCTGTTTACCAGATTCAAAATTCGACAAATTCGACGAAAATTTGACAAGAATCTCCATCTCGACCGTAATCTCATTGACAAGTGTTTAACTTAGCGAATCTAAACAATACACTCTAAAAAGAAACGTTTCGGTCAAGTATGAGAGAAGTTACGCAAGTTTGGAAAGTAATAATTATCGACTCACCCTTTATCTCATAATGTAATGGTGACCATAATGCACTCATAATGCAATGGAGAATCCTAAAATCAGATCAATCAGATTTTTTCTACCGCTTGATCGATAAACGCTTATTGAACAAACACTGTGTGTTACACTCGATGAAGTTTATGAGGCAGCAAGTGCAAAATAAATCGAACAGGTAGCAAAGCGGCTTCCTTCTACATAGGTATACCGGCGAATCGGAATCGATTTATTAATTACACTTCAAAAAACAGTCAACCACTGTGGGGTTTATCATGAAAGCGAAAGCTTCATGGCCATGGAAATCGTTCTGTGCAAGTGGTTTTGCAGGACTCTCGCACTATGGCGCTGCCAGATGGTTTCTTTCTTGAAAATGAGGCACCGAATAAGAGCCATTTTTGCGGCAGGGGGCTTTGTGAACGACACTTTCAACGAAGGTCTGGTAGCGTGGTACATACAAGACTTTTGTTATTATGTACTATTGTCTTCGCAATGTCCAAATTGTTCGCTTTTGAGCAATCAGAAGAGTATTTGTGAAATTTTATCAATGATTTGTTGATTGAGTGGTCCAATTCGTATACCGTTTGGGAGTCGGAAAATAAGTTGGTTCCGCTGGCTTATTGATTAGTCTTACTCTTGAGTATAACGATGAAATGAAGATGTTATTGTTGATGCTGTTGGCCATCGTTTAGTTATTTATTTTAAGCAAAGAGTGAAACCTTACATTCGGTGGTTGTCTATGGGTCCTAAAGCATTTGGGTGCCAAAAAAGCTTCAATCGTTGCTCCCAGCATCCGTGTTTTACCGGATGATCGATTCCAAAACTAGAGAAAGTGACCTTCCGGACAGTAGTTTCATTTTGGCGGGTTTACTTGCCATCCCTTAGTAATAGATTTGTATTAATGATCATATGAGGCAACACATTCCCTACAATCTGTGTGTCTTTTGCACGAGAGAAGTGATAAATGTTCATGGAGTACAAAATAATTTCAAGGAATACGGGTCAAGTGTGGCCGGAACAATGATCTGTGTATCTTTTATGGTTCTAAATCAGTTCTTGCTCAATTTCCAAAAATTTAAGATACATACTTGTTGCGAGTTCGTACTGCACTGATCCTATGATAAAACTATTGGAAACGATAACTTATTGTTTCGTCCATTATTGTTTCATGGCACTCAATTTATTATTTGCGATTACGATATTTTTCAGTTTCAAGCTGGTGGTGTAGTGGTAAACGTGACTGCTACTTGGCACCCCAGTGGGGTGGGTGGGATTTTTCTGAGGCGAAAAAATCTCTGGTCACGCCTTCCTTTGGAAGGGAAGAAAGCCGTTGGTCCTGGCTCATGTATTGATGACTGCGATATGTAGGGTCAAAGTGGTGGAGTTTTCTTCCGTCGGTGGTTGTCACCACGTTGTAAGAAAATAGGTAGACGAAAAATAAACGAATAAAAAAATTAAATAAATAGGGAGCATTTCTTCGGCAGTGGACCCATTCCCGTCAATCATGGCTATTAATCAGCCGTAATGACTTGATTTTTTGCACAAGATTAGTGTATATGTGGCACTATACTATATGATCGGAATAATAAGTCTTTTGGTTTTAATATGGCTAAGTAATAGCGATGATTGACGAAAATGAGTCCCCCTCCCGAAGTAGTGCTCCAACCATTTTTTTTATTGAATGACAATATTAATCTCATACTGCACAGCAAACAGCTTTTACGTGCCTGGTGCGGAGAAAAGCATGGCATAGTATAGCATGAAACACTTTCACATATTGTGGATTGGGAGTTACCTAGACAGACCTATAGACTGTTCCATCAAAACGGGGAATATTGTAGACCCGTTTCTCTCACGACCTTACAACCGGTTTAAAACTATATAATTGTCTTGAGTTCTATTGCCGAAAGTGTTCAAACAACCTTCATAGACATTCATTTTTTAAATATGTGAAATGGTGATAGACGATTTATGTCTATTGAAATAAATAAAGAAAACACTACCTACCTTAATTTCAGCATATAAAACCGATTGTGATCTTTTTTCTCCCAAATAAATTCGACCAGACCAGGCTATGATACCCTTTTTTGCTGCTGAAGAAACTGTCTTCCAGATTTGTCTGTGCTGCCATATTTTCCGATGAGCTTTCATAGGTTCAATAGCCAATCGATTCATGGGCAGACCCGGAAAACATCCGAGAAAAAAGCAATGCTACTTTTCAGCACGATAAGCAATCATCAAAGATGATAAGCAAACATCTCTCAAGTGATTCAGTTATTTATCGATTATACACAGATAGTTTAACAGCACTACTTTTGATCACCAGGTTCTTTATAAAACCTGCAATTTCAGTCCAGGTTTGCAACACCAATGGTCAGAGCCAGTTCTTTCAAATCTTCGTGAATATAGATAATCTTGGTAAATTGCTTTCGTTTGATCCGGTCACACATTCAAACATCCTACAGGGATGAATAAGCATCTGCACTTTGTACTTTGAAGTTCAGTTCTGATAGCCTTAGAAGCATTAGAAGAATTGCACTTTGAAGTTCGGTTCTAGTGGCCTGCCGGCTAAACAGCTATTGGAAACGATTTGGCGTGCCCGGTGCGGAGAATAAGGCCTAAAATGTAGGTACAGTTATCTGCAAAAAAAAATTACCGGATTTCGGTAAAATTTCACCGAAATCCGTTAAATTGGATGACCGAACGTTCAGCTGTTTAGAATTCGGTAAAATTTTACAGATTTCTGTAAAAAAATCTGAGTGTGTACTTTTTCATACTGAAAATAAGTAGTGTTTCTCTGAAACCCCTGAACGCTACCAAAATGTCATATAAATATCGGTGCCCTGAGACAGACACTCGCAAGCGTCCTTTAGCACATAAGAATGAGTTGAAAGAGATGAGTAAATAAATTCAATCAAACGCATCTTTTGTTGACTTGCGTATGTGACAGTTTCAGGAGACATAATTTTACACGATTTCTTTGTTTACGTTCCCCGACTTTTTACAAACATGAATTACGTCTCGTGTCAATCATATCAGAGAAATATCGCTTCGATATGATTATAAATTAACTCAGCGATCATTTTGAAAAAAAGTTCTAAGCAACGTTAGAAATAATCAGTAAATGTCTCGCAATGTCATTACACTTTGGTCACAACACTTTGACTCAATTTGGTGAAAAAAAAACTCAAATTTGAGTCCATCTTGTTGGGATTGACAAGTCGACAACTAAACAACATCCATCTGATTCAAGCCGATGGTGATGATTTGTTGGCTTTTGTAACTTGTTCGTTTAATTGGTAGGCTCAATCGCGTTAGCTTTACGGAGCCGATATTTCACTATTTTTTGATAAACTGAATGACTTAATACTACGTTTATTAGAACTTGGATCGTTTACTTGCGGTTTACCCAAGTTAAAAATAGGTGATATTTTTTGCTTTTTGGGATGAATCGGATAAAGGAGCAAAGGAATGAAATTCTGTACTCTCATCAAATAGTTGTCGCTAGTTCTAGAACTTTGTACGATATGGTCAGGATCCCTTCTTTGTGTTCGGCTGAAAAAAAAAAAAAAGAAAAAAAAAGGGGAGAATGGGGTTTTAATGACCATTGGGCGACGACGAGACTCCTTAAGATATAGGAACAAAAAAAAAAAAAAAAAAAAAAAAATAAAAAAAAATATGACGGGGGAAGAGATAAAAAAAAAAGATGAAATAAAAAAACCGCTGGGAAGTGTGAACAAACAATCGCTAGAAACAATTCCATGCCACTGGTAGTACATGAGCACGATCAGGCGCGCATTCTTTTGCCAGTCAAGGGGATATCCTTCCCCTTGCCTATCCGACATTTTGGGTAGCTAGGTAAAAGACTGTGCGCTTGATCGGGTACTGTCTTTCAAATAGCCCTCAATAGCTAAATTTTCGACTACTTCTATTCAATTTTCACAGCCTACCGTACACTAACGCAACTATCAACACTTTCTTTTCATATATTCGTTCTAGCAAAATTACTGTCCACTCCTAGAGCCTCATGGTGATACACAAATATTTCCTTCTAAACATCTCAAATACAATTTGTTGGATTGTTAGTCAACAAAATCTACTCAAACTTAAGCAGCTAGTAAAAGCAGGAGTAAAAACGGTTTAATTTTGCATCAAGTAGAGCAGGTTTCTTGGGTCAAGATTTGAGAAGAAGAGAACAGGGAATTAGTTTCGACCATAGTAATTCCCATTTAAACTTAGTACGCCCAGTGCAGTACGAGGTAGCAACTGAATGAGTGCAAATTTTGAGATAGGTTTCAGTATAGCAGAATAATGCCAGGGCTGGTAGCAGGTCCCTGTTTAGAGACTTGGTCACTATTTGAATGCTAGTCTCTGAAAAGTATCTTTTTTAAATGAAAGGTATATAAAGTCTCTTTTTTGATCAAAATGATCTCTGAAGTCAAGCGGGAGGTAGCTCATCAAATCTTCCGGTCTGTCTCTAAGCATATTGCTATGAGGTCTCCACCGATTGCCTGTCGATCTGCCAAATTTGGTAGACGTCTGCATTGAGTTATCTCAAATTATAATAATCCGTCCACTATATCACAAAACATTGCGATTGGTTGAGCGGATTGGAAATAAAGAAATCATTTGGTATATGACCAAGTCTCCCCCGGGTGGTGCTCAATCGATGAGCTTGGATATCAGTGGAAGCAAAGTGTATCATTCTGTAAATTTTAAATTTCAATCTAAATTTCAGTGAGCGAGATAAGGCGCTATAACCTTGGCAAATTATTGCCAGACTTTTGGTTCAAAAGTCCACCCACAGGCAAAAGGAGCACAAACTAATCTTTCTAGCCTCTATGCTCCCAACGTTAAATACAAATTATTACATTATTTAACTCTATATGGAAGCGTTTGGTACGGGAGGTCC
This sequence comes from Aedes koreicus, assembly GCA_024533555.2. Lineage (NCBI taxonomy): Eukaryota > Metazoa > Arthropoda > Insecta > Diptera > Culicidae > Aedes > Aedes koreicus. The sequence continues at coordinate 6,841 of JAHHFK020000281.1, forward strand.
ACGCTTTCTTCCTTCCCTTGATTCGAAGTAGTAGAGCGATTTCAGACACTCTTTCTGGAATCGCTCTATTTATTGGTATCCTCTCTGCGGTACATGCTACGCAGTTGGCCTGGCCAGTGACAAGAAAAATGATGTTTTTAAGAAGTCGTCATTTTCCAGAATGCTTTCAAGAATTGGCTGCGTTAGTGTGAGATTAGATTAGATTAGATTAGATTAGAAAATGATCTCTGAAGTCAATTTTTTTTTAAATTTTTCGTGTCAGTTGTATCTCTGCTTGTATCTCTGCTTGTAGATTATTTACTTAGTGGTGCTCTCTGTTGATGCGGCGTTTTTTTGTTTTATAAAAAACAATATGGCGGCGGCGGGGGGAAACTCCGAATGCCAACTGATACATATGCACCCATCCAACGTTTTTTGTTAGAATTAATTAAAGGTTATCTACTTCTTCAAAAACTTATGCTCCTTCCCGCAAGACATTTAAAAAGCATCGTATATCGCTGAAGCACATATTTGGGAGGGCCGTCTCAAAAATTTCAAAAGCAATGATTTTATAATTCCCAAAGTTCTTATTTTGCCGCTCGCGTTGAAAAACCAAAAATTTTCCTTATGCTAAATGCTCAGAACATTTTTAGTTGTGTTGTAGTCGATTTTTAGATTTTTTCAAAGGACAAGTATCATGAGCAGTGGTGGTAAGAGTACTGCGTTTTAACATATTTTCGGCGACATTTTACATTTTTCACTATGATCATAAGGAAGACACACAAAAACGAACTGGAAATGGAAAAAAAAATGTCATCACATATCTGTACATGTGTCATTATACATTCATATTTACACATTTACAGTTTAAAGATAAAAATTATCACTGAAAGATCTGAATTGAAAAATATGGAAGAAGTTTACAGTAGAGTGCCAGGAAGATCTAAACAAAACCCAGAAGATCATCCAGAGGCAATTTAAGGTAAATGTAGCTCAGTCGGTAAAGGCGCAGCTACAAAGCAACACCATGCTGGAGGTGGCTGGGTTCGATTCCCGGTCTGGCCTAGGATTTTTTCGTTAAGGAAAATTTCTCGACTCCCTGGGCATAGCGTATGATTATATTTGCCACACAATCATACTAATGCAAAATTGTACATGGCATCGACAGCTCTCAATTAATAACTGTGGAAGTGCATTTAGAACACCAAGTTGAGAGCAAGCAATAAGCTAATTGTCAAAAGCAACATGCTTGAAATGCTAAAGAATAAGAAGAAGTAGAGAAAACACAAACAAAAAGAATTTTTATAATGCTCTAATGGGCACCAAATCGGAAAATGCGGGAAAGTCCTCTATACACAGAATTTGTCTCCATTTTATTCGGTCCACTTCGCCAGCCTCGCAGTCTGCGATGGATCCGAAGGTCGCCTTCTACTTGATCGATCTACCTTGTTCGTTGCGCTCCACTTCTTGAACCCGTCCGATCGTTATCGAGAATCATTTTAACTGGGTTATCGTTCGACATCTTACGGCATTGCCAGCCTACCATAGTCGACCGAATTTAGCGATGTGTACGATAGAAGGTTCTCCCAGCAACTGATGCAAATCGTAGTTGTTTCGCCTTCCTTCACGTTCCGTCTTCTATCTGAGCTCCAGATCGTACGTAACACTTTCCGCTCAAAAACACCTAGACCGCGTTGGTCCTTTACAAGCAATGTCAATGTTTCGTGACCGTAGAAGAATACCGGTCTAATTATTGTCTTGTAGTTGGTCAAGTTTGTAGTTCGGTGATCCTTGTACGATTATATCCAAACTAGGCACGATTGCCAACCGTTTTGCCCCTTTGTATTTCTCTGTTGGTGTCATTATTGGCGGTCACCAATGAGCCCAGTTACACGGATTCATCTACCGCTTCTATTAACCACCGTCGCATTTTCCCCTATCGTATTTTGATTCTAACACATAAATGACAAGTCCAACCGTAATTTCAAAGTTGTATGCTGCGATATCAACGTCGTCGGCGATCAATAATCAAGTCGTTTGGTTTGAATACGACTAAGTTGTAGTGATGACTGACGGAAATGGGTCCACTATCGACGTAGTGCTCTACCCTATACATCCTATATATCTTGCCTATAAACTGTTCAATACACTCATTGGAGTTGTTTTTTAATAGTCATTGTCATACATTTTGAGAAGCACACTCGCTTGGTCTTTAATGAACTTAAAACGTCTACAGCAGGTGTACAGTTAAAAGAGACGTTAATACAATTAAGTACGCACTAGCTTGCTGGTACATCCATAGACTAACTCTAAGACCAGTAGGTCCCGAACAAAAACGATTTTTTTCTTGGCTCAGTCAGTACTAGCACATCGGTCCCAAGCTCGGTCCCAAGCTTAATAATACGCCCCTCATAATGAACTCACACGAACACACTCTCAAATATTCTGTCAGAATAACACAGCAAATCAAAACAAAGGCGCAAATATGTATAGTTAGGTGCTGGCTTCAAGGTGTACTTCGGGCCAAGGGGTTCTACAACAGTGAACCAATTTCAAATCGCTAGTTGCATATTGATTGTTGGTACATCTTTAGTAAATTTGTTACAAAACGACCCATTTATGGCAACCATTTATTACCCACCACGCTAAAAGAAGCTAGATTAAACGAGATTGGTTTCATGGTGGGAGTAAGTGAAAACGTACACCCAAAATATTCGTTGGCAGTTTTTGCTGCACTGATGATGGAAACACCTACAATTCTTGTTGTCTGAATGCCGTATTACAACGATTGATTGTTGCCCTAGTGAAAAAAAATGCATTAGCGAAGACAACAACCGTAAAAGTACATGCCATAAATAATATCGTTTTGCTCGTTCATATGCATGTGTGAGTGTGCGATAAATAATACTTGTGATCAAAGCATGTGTTGGTGAAATTGGAACGCTCCATGCGCATGTGTAAGTGACTGCTCCTGTGGCATATGTGTGTGTGCAGACAGCAAAGATAAACAAACTATCGAGCAAAAAGTCGAAGGGGCTAATTCGAAACGAGAACAATAACTTTCTGCATTAGTTGGGTAGGATTCACAGCATATAACTGAAATTTATTCATTTCACGTGGTAATGAAATGTCAATGTCAATGAAATGGATTGCATGAGATCATTCATATTCGTCGAAACAACGATCATAAGAGTTGTTTACGTTTCGAATCTGACCCTTTTGATTTGTTGCGCTTGAACTGTCAAACAATTATTTTTGTTTTTGCAAACCCAGAACGACCAAACTAATATCGAATTCGTTTTTGAACCTAGGTTGGAACCAGCTCCAACCTGCGATACCCGAACTTATTGTCAGTGCAAAACTCAATTCGATACGAGTTACAAATAAAACCATACACACTGACGTTTAACACAAAACATGCCGACCTAATTTTGATACCCGATCCAGTTTGGAACTGGATCAAAAACGAATTCGCTATAAAGGAAAATTTATTTTAATTTATAAAGGTAATAAAGATGATGAGTGATATATTTTTGGGGAGGTAAGTTCATCGAATATTCCATTCTTAGCATCGTGCTATGACGTTCCAAATGATTACTTCCAAAACTCTTAAATCCAGGTTTTTCTCGCAGGAACAACTTCCAACTATGCTTTTATTCCCAAAGTCAGTTAGATCATCAGGTGATCATATATCATCCGGATTCCCTGGTTTAAAAATCATAGTGGTTATTGTATTCGTTTTTTGTAAATCGAGTGAAATATTTAATACTTCCTACATTTTCAGATTGATTACCACCAAACCCACAAGTTACTGCCGACAGAATTGACTGCCATCGTAATTACGAAAGGTTATTCAAAACGATGCATCAGATTTAGTAAACAAATAGGTAAATAAAGATTCAAGCGTTATATTCTCGAATCCCTTTGCACTCTTATGCAAACTAGGACCACCAACACAAAAAATTATATTTCCCTAACATGATGGTGATACTAGCTTCCGTAGGGGTTTTATTGAGTTTTGAGAAAGTTACGTTTGAATCTTTGTTAACAAAATAAGATTCGTCGTATTGAATAAGTTGTCGAGAATTGCATTTCGATCTGTATTGTTTGGAGAACGTTAGCATTGGTTTATCTTGAATTATAATATTTCGCCCACTTTATCACTATACCATGCGAGAAGCCGATATACTTGGAGAAAAGTCAGTGAATAAGCATAGATTAATTTCAGTACGTTCATCTTGCTTGATGCAGATATCAAATTTGGTAACAAATTAAAGCCACATATTCAAAGCTTTGTGGTGCTATTTAGTTGTTTGGGGGTTCAAGAGATACAGGGGGGGGGGAAAAAAAAAAAAAATACCTTGTGATCAAAAAGTTCCGGTAATTTGAAAAAAAAAAAACGCATTTATTTCAATTTTTAATTGATATCTTTATTATCGCCTTCAAAGTACTCGCCATTAGAGGCAACACACATATGCCAGCGCTTTATCCAATCATCCATACATTTTTTATAGGCCGATGAATGTATGGCTTTCAGTTCTTCCAGCGAATTCTTTTTTATCGCATCAATCGATTCAAAACGCCTACCTCTGAGCGGAATTTTCAGTTTTGGGAAGAGAAAGAAGTCGCACGGGGCAAGGTCTGGTGAATATGGTGCTTGTTTGATGGTATTGGTGGAGTTCTTGGCCAAAAATTCACAAATAGTGAGCGCGGTGTGTGATGGAGCGTTATCGCGGTGTAAAATCCACGAATTATTGCGCCACAATTCTGGCCTCTTCTTTCGAATTGCCTCACGCAAACGTCTCATAACTTGTAAATAATACTCTTTGTTAACCGTTCGACCTTCTGGAAGGAATTCAGAATGGACGACACCGCGAAAATCAAAGAAAACGGTCAGTAAAACTTTAATTTTGGAGCGACTTTGTCGTGATTTTTTTGGTTTCGGCTCATCTTCGGCGCGCCATTCGGACGATTGTTGACTTGTGAGCATATCAAATTCATATACCCACGTTTCATCACCAGTTATGATGCGTTCCATGAATGTGGGATCGCTATCTGCGTTCGCAATCATCTGTTTAGCGACCTCAACTCGATGCTGTTTTTGCAAAAAATTCAGCTCTTTTGGAACAAGTCGTGCTTCAATGCGTTTCATGCCCAGAATTTCCGTCAAAATGTGTTCGGTCGATCCAAATGAGATATCAAGGAGTGCAGCTATCTCCCGAATGCTAATTGAGCGGTTTTCCATAACTAAATTCTTCACGGAAGCGATGTTTTCATCGGTAGTTGAGGTCGATGGTCGTCCAGAACGCGGCATGTCACTCACGCTTTCACGGCCTTCTTTAAAGTCTTTGTGCCAAACAAATGTACGATTTTGTGACATAGAGTCCTCACCAAAGGCTTTTTGCAACATTCTGAGCGTTTCCGCTGCAGAAAATCCGTTTGCAACACAAAATTTCACACAAACGCGTTGTTCCAATTTTTTATCCATGGTAAAAATCGCCGAGCGTCTATTTTTCGACTAACAAAAGCAGTTGTCAAAACAAAACTAATGGATAATTTGCTCTCACACTTTGACAGAATATCAGAACTAGTGTTGCCATCTTACACTAAAAAGATTTTACCGAAAAAATAAAGGCGGCCTTTTTAAATTGAAAATTACCGGAACTTTTTGATCACAAGGTAATTTATGTACAAATATGTATAAATAGTTCAGAATATCCAAAGGAAATTATACAGTTTTATCATATCATTAATTCCCAAATCTCTCGCTTAATATGTGTAATTAGAGTACATGATTCAGGCCTGGAATAAAGTACACTCAGAAAAATTTCATGGTTGTACCGACAATTCAATCATGGTCAAGATGACTAATGGTTACAATATAATATAATGGTTACAATAACCATGAAAATTGTAGAATCACCCACGTTCATGCATTCCTGACTATGGTCATGGTAACAAGGACTAGTCCGATATTAAAGCAAATGTTGAATCGACTATTTTTTAAACCATTTGACCATGATCATAGTCGGTTGAAAATCACTATACTGTCATAGTCATCCTAACCCCCAATAATGGTAAAATTTACCATCAAATTTTTCTCAGAGTAAGATTGGGGAAAGGGTTCGGGTCTAAACTTTCATTCTATAATTAGTATGTTATTGTTTTCAAGTCTCGGAAGAGGCGAACGAAAAACAATATTGTGCAAAAGTTTCTCGAAAGAGCTGTGCGGGAGAATCAATGGGAATGTGTTTTTGTGTAGTCATTGGGTGTCCTTGGCACAAGAAATCTTTGGCTCATTGGACTACTTACTATACTGTCGTTCTACGCATAACTGTTCCATGTAATTCTTAGGTGCGAAAACTAGAACGGAAGATTCAGCGTTTCAGTGTTCAAAGATCTAAGCCGACAATAGAATAGAAAGTTGAATAGCTGATCTATGTTATGCAAGAACTCCTTGAAATAAAGCTCTTCAGAGAAATCCGATGTATTAGCTTTTTAGACGTACAAAACATATTCTTAAGGGTCTAGAGACCTCAACTGAACGAAGTAGTGTGCATGGATTTTTTTTCTTTTTCATCATTCATTTAAAAATTAAGGTGGCTGGAATAAAAAAAATGCTGCCATTATGACTGATTTGCATCCAAAATCTGAAATCTTTGTAGTTTCTTAGATTGTTGCCTTTCAAAATTCGAAGTGCAAATCAGCCATGGTGACGCCCACTTTTGTAATTCAGCATTCACTATCACCTTAGCCCTTTCAGGCCTAAATTTTTCCAAGCGTTATTGTATAAGCAATTTGGTGTATTCGGATCGATTTGGTGCTCAATTACATGTCCAAACTGTCCTGGAGTTCAGAATTTTAGATCTACTGTTGTAACAGTAGCGTTATTCGCTATACAAAGTTACGATATGTCTTCAATCATATTAGCTGACATTATTACAAATTCTATGCCAAAAAAATTGTCCTGGTGTTTAGAACATAAGATCTACTATAGTAACAGTAGCTTTATGCGCTATACAAAGTTATGATATATATTCACACACATTCAATGAATGTCCTGGAAGACCAATAGACATTATGGGATAATCATGGGGTATTCTATATCATCCAAACTATCCTGAAGTTCAAAACTCAAGATTTACTGTAGCTTTATCCGCTATACAAATTTAAAATATAAATTCAATCATATTCAATGATTTTCCTGAAAGACCAACAGACATTTTGAGATAATCATGGGATATTCTATGTCATCCAAACTGTCCTGGAGTTTAAAACTTAAGATTTACTGATGAAACAGTAGTTTTATCCGCTATACAAAGTTATGATATGTATTCAAACATATTTAATGAATGTCCTGGAATATCAACAGCCAATATGAGATAATGTTGGTATATTATATGTCATTCGAACTGTCCCGGAGTACAAAGCGTAAGATCTTCAGTTGTAATTGTATAGTTTTTGGACAATACAAAGTTACGATATGTATCCAATCGTGTCATCGGTTCTTCTTGATGGTAAACTATTTATAACTGATATTCATGGTTTGGGTTGATTCCATCAATTTCACACTGCAGTCCATTCATAAGCGGATTTCAGAAGCTGAACATCAAAATATGATATGCCATAACATTGTTGTACATGACTATAACTACTTAAATCTTTATCGAAAGCTTTTGTTACAACTGTAGGTCATATGTTCTGATCTCAAGGATAGTTTGGATGATCTAGAACATATCACATTACTTTATATGACACATTTAAGAACATTAATTGAATATGTGCCCAGCAAGCTGTGGTCACCCATCTGCAGCTTAGTTCCAGTAAGGGACTACAGAGACCGAGGATTTGGAAGATGTCGCAACCATGAGCAGCAACAAATACCTGAAATAAGTTACCTGCCTAGCCCCTTCCAAACAATAATGTGACCCATTAACCTCGAGCTAGCCACGAGTAATTGGCACCCCACTTTACTAAAATTGAAAAATTATACATTGTAAATAACAATATTGAATATCGGCTCCGTAAAGTGTTACACACGCCTGAGCCTAACAAATAAACGAACTGATTATAAAAAAAAAATTAATTGAATATGGTTTAATATTTATTTTTACTTTGTATTGCCTAAATATTACTGCTACAACTGTAAATGTTAATCTCTGAACGCCAGTTTGAATGACCTAGACCATCCAAATGTGAGGTGTGGTGTAGTTCGCCTCCACGCGGTACCACGACTTCGGGCTGGCACCTATGTCGTCTCCCTCAGTACTGTCAGGTGACACTTACGGGAAATGGCGAGGTTTCATGCGGCATAGGCTGTCTCCGTCCCACTAAAACCTTGGCAGGCCTTCAGTACGTTCCATCTCCACCGACCGGCCTTGCTAGCCGGGGGGAGTAGGCTCAGATGCCCATTCTGTCCTACGCCGATCTGGCTCTGAGCGCGGTGTCCCAATTAAGGCCCACGTCAACCCTAGCATGGCCTATGCAGCCCGCATAGATAACCATGGGATCACTATGGCGACTACTTCTCTTGATTTTGGATAGCGGCTGAAGGGGGACCCAACAGAATGGAGCAAGCTCCAAATGAAACGACGACGAGGGAGGAGGCGAACCCGTTCACCAAGAAGGGACTTACGAGATCCCCGCCTGGTAGGAAGGCAGGATCCGGCGGCGCATCCGACACATGCGGAAGCGTGACAGCCTCGGATGCAGGGATCCTCGGAACAACGGGAGAGGCCATAGATGGGCCCTGGCTCATGCGGGCCATGGAGAGGAAGCATGATACGCTTCCAAAAGTGTTGGTAGTCGCTGAACAGCTGAACGCAATAATCGATAAGTCTCGCAACAACATCAGCAAGGACCTTAAACATAGCTTACTGCAGCTTCGTAGGTCCGTTCAGGCGGCATGTCGTGAGAGAGACGAATTAGAGGCTAAGCTTCTAGCCGACCAAAGTACAAAGTACCAAAGTGGTAGCAGGGACGTCGAAGCGGGCAAGGCAGTCGCCGGGGGATACCGCACCCGGTGGCTCAAAGATGCGGTTGGTATCTGACGGCCCCATGGGCTCAGAGACCTTTGCGAGCGTGGTGTCGGGACTGGAGGGTCCAACTGCACGTCCTGCGGGGCGTGAAGTGAGCGACCCCTGCACCAAGAGCGGAAAAAGAGGCAATGGTGGCAAAGGTGGTAAGAGCGATAAAGGTGCCAAAAGCGCCAACGCCACCTCGATGGCACGTGACACACCAAGGACTAAGAGCGGTACAAGCGACAAGGCCGGTCCCAGCAGCGGACGGGATAACCGGAGAGGTACGAGTGACGACCCTTCCAGAGGTAGCGAAAACAGTTGGACCAAGGTCCGAAAAAAGGGAAACAGATCTAAAAAAGAAAAAGAGCATAGAAGCCTAGCTCGAAAGCGTAACCGCGGCGAGGCCCTCATCGTTAAGACCGACGAGTCTAAGTACTCCGAGGTCCTCAAGGCGATGCGCGGAGACGCACTGACGTGCGAAGTATCCGCCGTACTCGCACAGGCGAAATGATCCTCGAGCTCAAGAAAGACACCAAGCTGAAGGGCTCAGCGTATAAGAAGTTGGCCGAACAGGCCCTAAAAGCGGGAGTGGAGTTGCGTGCCTTGGCCACGTTAGTGACTCTCCAGTGCAAAAACTTGGATGAGATCACGAATGCTGGCGAAATTTCCACGGCTATTATGACCCAGTGTGGGATAGAGGTTGCCACGACAGCCATACGGCTGCGAAAGGGTCCATTTGGAACCCAAGTGGCAACAATTCGTCTGCCGGTTACAGCCGCAGACTCTATCCTAAAAGCGGAAAAACTCAAAGTGGGGTGGTCTGTCTGCCCACTGAGTTTGCACCAGCCGCCAAAGGCTTGTTTTAAGTGCCTCGAGAGCGGACACATGTCGTGGGATTGCAAAGGCCCCGTTAGGAGCGATCTTTGCCGAAGGTGCGGAGGAAAAGGCCATAAGGCTCGGGACTGCAAGGAGCCCCCCAAATGCATGACGTGCTCTGGGAAACCAGATGACAAGCACGTCACGGGGGGTTCCAAAGGTAGATCTAACGACAAAACACAGTGCGGGTAACACAACTGAACCTAAACCACTGTGAGGCGGCCCAGCTACTGTTGTGTTAGGCAGTTCGCGAGTCAGGAACGGATATTGCAATAATATCCGACCCATACCGTATCCCTGCCGGTCATGGAAATTGGGTTGCGGATAGGTCCAAGAAGGCGGCAATATGGATGACGGGCAAGTTCCCAGTCCAGGAGGTAGTGTCCACCTCAAACGAGGGTTTCACGGTCGCAAAGGTGAACGGAGTGTTTATCTGCAGCTGCTATGCGCCACCGAGATGGTCGGCAGACCAGATCTCGCAAATGGTAGATAGAATGACAACGGAGCTAACTGGCCGTAGCCCGTTGGCAGTAGCGGGTGACTTTAACGCTTGGGCGTTAGAATGGGGCAGTCGCCTCACCAACCCAAGGTGCCAGATCCTGCTGGAGGCCCTGGCCAGGCTCAACGTAGACCTGGTCCGCAGATCGAGGACGTCGTACTTCGATAACGAAGTATTTAAAGAGGCGCTAGAGCGGGAACAGAGATTGAGCGATATCCAAAATCCTCGAGGGGATCAACTCGTATTAATTCTCACACGAGTGTCCGACGCAACCATGCCCAGGAAGGTCAAACCTAGGGATAGAAGGTTGCCGGTTTCTTGGTGGACAGAGACGATCGTAGACCTCCGGAGATCTTGCCACCAAGCTAGAAGGAGGATGCAAAGAGCGCGATCGGACCCGGAAAGATCGGAGCGCTGCGCGGTGCTAGCCACCGCTAAGGCTGCGCTTAAGAAAGAGATAAAGGCCAGCAGACGAACCTACTTTGAGGGTCTGTGTTCGAAAGCCAACGCTAACCCTTGGGGTGACGCCTATCGGGTGGTAATGGCAAAAACCAAGGGCACGACAGCTCCAACTGAGCAATCACCGGAGCTACTACAGGCCATCATCAAGGGACTCTTCCCGAGTCACGACCAGAGTCCCTGGGCCCCTATGATGGCTGAACTGCCCCACGATGGCACCGCGGACGAAAGGAACGAAGCGACCGTCACGATTGAGGAAATTATTGCGATAGGCAAATCGTTGAAGTTAAACAAAGCGCCAGGACCTGACGGTATACCGAATCTGGCCATCAAGACGGCTATCTCACTGGCGCCCGAAATGTTCAGGGCGGCGATGCAAAGATGTCTGCACGAGGGCGTCTTCCCGGAAGCCTGGAAAATCCAGACCTTAGTACTGCTACCAAAGGCAGGGAAGCCACCCGGAGACCCATCGGCAAGTAGACCAATATGCCTGTTGGATACAGCAGGTAAAGTGCTCGAAAGGGTTATCCTTAACAGATTAACCAAGTACTCGGAGGGCTTAGACGGTCTGTCTAAAAATCAGTTCGGCTTTCGTAAAGGAAAGTCGACAGTGGATGCAATTCTGTCCGTAACCAAAACGGCTGAAGTGGCAATCCAGCGAAAGAGGCGAGGTGTCCGCTACTGTGCGGTGGTCACCCTAGACGTGCATAATGCATTCAATAGCGCCAGTTGGGTAGCTATCGCTAACTCGCTCCAACGTTTTCACGTGCCAGTATACCTGTACAAGGTTCTGGGAAGCTATTTCCAGAATTGCGTGCTGGTGTACAACACCGAGGCAGGCCAGAAACGTGTTCAGATCACCGCAGGCGTCCCGCAAAGTTCGATCCTGGGCCCGATGCTGTGGAACATGATGTACGACGAGGTACTACGGCTTGAATTTCCGAACGGGGTGAAGATCGTCGGGTTCGCAGACGACATCACCCTTGAGATATGTGGTGAATCCATCGAAGAGGTAGAACTAACGGCCTCGCACTCCATTGGCATTGTGGAGGGATGGATGAGTTCCAGGAATCTGGAGCTAGCACACCACAAGACTGATGTCACGGTCGTCAATAACCGAAAGTCGGAGCAACATGCGACGATTAGTGCAGGTAACTGCTCAATCGAATCGAAGAGGGCATTTAGGTATCTAGGAATCATGATCGACGACAAGCTGTCATTTACAAGCCACGTCGACTACGCATGCAAGAAAGCCTCCACGGCTATATCGGCATTATCTCGCATGAAGTCGAACAGCTCAGCGGCACAGGGGAGCAAGCGCAGGCTCCTGGCAAGCGTCGCCTTGTCGATAATGAGGTACGGTGGGCCGGCATGGGTCACCGCCCTGAGTACTAAGAGCTACCTCAGTAAGCTCGAAAGTACCCACAGGCTAATGTGCCTGAGAGTGGTCAGCGCATATCGCACAGTGTCACGCGACGCGGTATGCGTTTTAGCGGGGATGATGCCTATTGGCATCACAATAAAAGACGACGCGGAAAGCTTTGAACAAAGGGGCACAAGAGGAATCCGTAGGATCACCAGAGCTACATCGATGGCCAGGTGGCAGAGGGAGTGGAATAATTCCACCAAAGGTCGCTGGACCCACCGACTAGTTCCAGAAATATCTGGATGGGTTAAGCGGCGTCATGGGGAAGTAACCTTCCACGTGACACATATACTGTCGGGTCATGGCGGCTTCAGACAGTATCTGCATAAGTACGGGCACACAGAGTCCTCAGCGTGCCCCGTATGCGCGGAAGCGGACGAAACGGCGGAATATGTGTTCTTCGTCTGCCCTCGCTTCAACGACGCGAGGAACGGCATGATGGCCGTGAGCGGTTGGGACACGACACCGGACAATCTTGTCCAGAGAATGTGTCAAGAACAGGACATTTAGGATGCGGTAAAAACGGCGGCCTCCCATATTGTCTTAGAGCTACAAGACAAGTGGCGAAACGACCAGCGACAGGCCAGAGAGACTAACTAACTACCAAAGCCCTAAGTAGTTAGACATAAGCGGGTGCTAAATGCACAATAGCCCCCTCCCCGAAGTAATACTGAAAGGTGGTCCCGGGGGGGGGGGGTGGATTCCAAGGCTAGAGGCACGGGTGGGTTTTTAGTGGGTCGAGGAGTCGGCACCCTCATCCCCACACCCTGAGTTCTTTAGGGTCTGCAGATTTTCCATCCCGTTAAAAAAAAAGACCATCCCAAGATTATTTTCTTATGTATCTTTACGTTCCAAAATATTCACTGAATATGCTTGAAAACGTTACGTCACTTTGTATAGCCCAAAAGCCTACTGTTACTACCGTAGATTTCAAGTTCTAAATTTCTTGACAGTTTGGATTACCTAGAGTACCACAAACTTATAAAATATTAACTGTTGACCTTTCAGAAGATTTATTGAATATGTTTGAATACATGTATAGTCCAAAAAACTACTGTTACAACTGCACATCTTTTGTTCTGAACTCAAGGACAGTTTGAATGACCTAGATCATCTCAGTTTATATGATTTTTTTTATCTTCGAAAATATTCACTGAATATGGTTGAATACGTAGCGTAACGTTGTATAGTCTAAAAAGCTATAGTTCCTACTGTAGATCTTAAGTTTAGAACTCAAGAACAGTTCGGAGGACATAGAACATCACAAAATTCTCTAATATTGACTGTTGACCTTTCAAAAGGTTCATTCAATATGTTTGAATACATATCGTAACCTTATATACACCTAAAAGCTACTGTTACAACTTTAGTTCTGAAGTTCTGAACTCAAGTACATTTGGATAACCTAGAACATCCCAGAAAGAATTAAAAATAGTTAAAGTATTTAAAGTAAACTGAGAATTTAATAATATGAATGCATATGTACCATATTCTAAAACAAAGCTTTACACTATTAATAAGGCATTTATTTTTTCCTTCTGAACTTCTTGATATTCAGTTAGGCTTTTAATTCATATGTTTTTTTTTTATTTTTCTCAGATAGAAAAGTTTATATGTAACAAATTTGCCAATGACAGTGCACACTTTTATTAGGTTTGTGATTTTATACAGCCGTTTTTCTTTTGGGACCCCTTAGGCTTGAATCTAGAAAATTATTTTTGAAAAACATGTTCAAGGAGGTTCAAGGATCTTCGCTGAAAGAAGTATTTAGTTTATTGAATGGTTTTAGTTATCCAATAACTACCTGAAATGAGTTCCACTACTGGTTTTATTTTATTATTTATAATAGGTTTATTTTTCTGCAAAACGTTTAAGCTAAAAGAAGCACTGAGTTGACTGGATGGTGTAGCGTCAGTTTTTAAGAGCAATCATTTTCGCAGTGGGGTAAATTTGACATGCCCTCCGATGACTATCGAAGGATAAACATTTTATTCATTGTGATTTCAACCTTGTTTATATCTGATGTAATTAAATAAACAACTTTTTCAGTTCAGTAGCAACTTCTTCGGAGGTTCGCTTAAGGAATCAGTGGTTACCTTGGTAATAATCACAACAGATGGTGTAAGATAAGATAAGTCTAACCCCCTGAAATATCTCCCTTCAAATCTACTAAACTAATTTAGCAAAACATGTTCAAAGAGTTTCAAGGCTCTTAGCTAAAAGAGGTATTGAGTTTATTGAATTAGTTATCCAAGCACTACCTGGAAGAAAGGTCTCAGATCCTTCAGCGTAATTAGTGTGTCATTATTGTTTCAGTAAGTTTTTCCGGCAAAACGTGTTTAAAATAAATTTGAGGGAAGTATTGAGTTGAACGGATGGTGTAAGACAAGGGATATCTCCCTTCAAACCTGCGAAAAAATTTCTGCAAAATATTTTCAAGGATGTTCAAAGATCTTAACTAAAAGAAGTTTTGAATGGCAAAGGGTAAATGCACCCTTCTTTTTGGGGAAATGCTCTTTAAACTTTGGAAAAATGCCCCTTAGATGCGTTTGCCCGGTATAATGCAATCGGAGGTATTAACCTTCTGGTTAGCGCTTGCCGGGTGTTTTGACGAGTCTTAAGTTTCTTCAAGATTGTATAGTTTTGACGGGTTTTAAGTTTCTGAATTTCAAAACGAAATTAAGACCTGTCAAAACGAAATTAAGTTTCTTCAAAATTAAATTAGAACTCGTCAAAATGAAATTTAAACCCGTCAAAACTACCTACAAGATTTCGGAGCGAAGCTCTGCTATACAATCTTGAAGAAACTTAAGACCCGTCTGGAAAAGAAGGGTGCATTTACCCTGCTGCCGTTTTGAATTGAATGGATGGTTTTTTTTTTAATTATCTACATTTTCAGCTTTGGACTGGTTCATCTCCTATCGTAGCTATTCAAACACCTTTTTGGTATCCGGGGTGATATTTTAACTAGTGACTTTGGCGTGAGACCACTACGGCGCGGTTGTCTCATGAATGGTTTTAGTTACCAACGAGCTCCCTGGTGCGAATAGCTAGAAATTGCTAACAAACTCCCACTATCAAAGGCTTATGTTGATATGAGTTTGTTTTCTTCAAAACATTGTTAACGTCAACTTCTCACATGGAGTAAAACAAGAATCATAATTAGATAGCCCACCTTAATATTTATAAACTTTTGAAGGAAATATGGTTCCTGACGGCAAAATGAAAACTTTTCAGTTGTATGTTTCTTTTTTTTTCTTGTATGGATGGTGCGTGAATTTCTAAAAGAAAAGCGCATCATAGGTCATTTAAAGTGAATGTGCAAATAATGAATATGTATGTTGTAAAAGAAAACCGTCTACCCATCAACTGCAAGGTACAGCCCCATTGGGTTGTTCGAAATGATTACGTAGGACTACGGTATTAAATGTAAGACATTTTGATTGTATTACAATATTCTTTTAATAAACATACTTTTTGATAGCTTTTAAGGCTTAATGTTTATGAATGTTTTATATAAATGAAAAAGTCAATTTGCTGTACATTTTTTTTCCCTGCTGATAGCAAAATGAGAATTCAACTTGATGTTCCGTCAAGATAATGAAAACAAAACAATTTTTCTCAAAGAAAGATAAAACTAAGATTATAGCAACATGAAGACTAACGCGCAACAGCAGAACGTAACTATTTAGACTGCTGACCTGCTGAATTGCGCTGCTCTCTGCTATTTTATTCTAGTTAGCAAGCTCCTTGCTTTTCAGCTTCTTGGGCTCCTATTTCAAAAACTACCTGTATGGTATGGTTTGACCTAGTGTTAAAACGACATTTAATTGTCATGAAACACTTTACGGTGACCAACCAGCCCATGAGGAGGCTGAAAGTAACGTCAATAAAAACATAAAATAAAATTTCTTGATATTAATTTTACTCATTTTGTACCACCTGCTCACCTGGGGTGCTCATTATGTCACACCACGTATCAACAAACGTCTTTATGTACACATTTTCCAACGTAGTTCATGATGATAAATTCGTCAGGAATTACATGATCTCACAAATGACATTTTAGTCCAAAAAATTAACATTCACTTATAAATTGCTCACTTCATTCAGAACACAGCACAATTTTTCCGGCATGTAAAAAACGACGGTGAAATCAGTTTCGGAATGTTGTTTTGAAGTGAAATAAATCTGCTAACAAACAAATACTCCAATCGCTGATTTCTTCCGAATTAATTTGACTGAGAAGTTTTCCGACAAAACTTGAAACCAAAAAGATTTCTTTTTCGTGGCGAACTTCAAAATTCAGACAAATCTAGGTATGAACTTACCTAAATAGACAAAATTTCATCATAATTAAGAATCAATTTTTCTCTGATGGTTTCTGCTGTTTACTATTCTGTTTTTTTTTTCGTTTTCTGTTTGCACACATACTTATGTCATACACGGCATTCAACAGTGTAAACCTAAGATAAACGATAAAAAGAATGTTATTGTGTATGTGTATATGAGCGCTTTATAGCAAATTAATTTATTTGATGGAAAGGTTTATTTCTAAGCTATTTTCTGTTGCCAGAAAAGCAAGCAAAAAATGTCTTTTTGTACTACGATCAAAACCTGCACCATGCCAGTATTTTGGGTGTATGATAATGAGGGAAGAAAAAATATATGTTTTTTTTTATTATAATCTTCAATATTTTTTATGCTATTTTGTGTTGGTGTGTGGCTGGTTGAGGTGGTTTTTTTTTTTTTTGGGGGGTGGGAAATAATATTTGAAAGGTTTTTCATTGGGGTGGTTTGGGGGGGTTTGGGTGTTTTTTTTTTTTTTTTTTTTTATATTTTATTTGTGTGGTATTGTTGTTTATTTTTTTTGATTTGTTAAATTTATTTTGTGTTTGGTTTGTTTTTTTTTTCTGGATAGGAAGGTGTTAAAGGAGGGGGGAAAAAGTGTAATGTTGGTTTGTTAAATTAGTTAACTTTGGATTTGATTGAGAGGAAAAAGGTTGTGGTTTTGTAAATATAAAATTAAATTGGGGGGGGAGTGGGGGTGGGTTGATGTGGGGGGGGTGTGGATACGTATAAGTGATGTTGCATATCGAACCACCCAACCCCTTTTTGGCCCTTCATACAACGGCATGATTAGGATAATCAGTGGTTATTAAAGCTTGATCAAGTCTAACAGAGAGGAGAGCCCAGTGCTGTCGGACTTAGTTTCCGTGCTACAATGGGTGGTAGTACATATCATACATCATCATATCATATAACTTTTTTGTTTCTCATTTTGAGAAAAAGTTATCTTCTAACAAAATATAGAAAACGTTATAGCGCACAGTTTTGCTCATTCAAGTTTTTCAATACAGCTTATCATTCAAAAGTAACGGGTAATTTTAACTAAAAAAATGCGTTTTTTTCTTTTTGACCTTATGATTGTTTAGGCGAGAATTGGCCAGAAAATCATCACATTTTTGTTTAAATGGGTATCAAGGAACACATTTCTATATAAATGAGCCCGGGTACTCCTGGGGCACACGAGCGAGGACTGCTTAAAATCGGACATGTTTTTCGTTAAAATTAACCCTAACTATTGAACAATAAAATATAACCAAACACTTAGTACACCAAAAACATGCATCATATTTTTCTCTACACTTTGTCTGAAGAAATGTCAGAATGACTTCACAACGGAAGCGGCATGTGTCCTAGTTTTGATTTTTTACATACACTAAGGTCTTTTTTACACGGTTTTTTTACGCGGTTTTTTGTGGGTGATAACTCCAGAACGGAACAACTTATCGACCTAATTCGAATCACATTTTTCGTTATGGGCAAAAAGTAATCATATGGCAGTTTTTTCGAAAAATCCACAATTTTTGGTGTAAATACTCAATATTTTAAGAACTGTATTTTGACCATTTCATGAAAAAGTAACACATGCAAACAAAATTGAAGCAATTTAAAATGTTTAAACATGTGAATTTATCAACTGTATTTAGTCTTTTGTTACGCGGTTTCATAGTAAAAGTGGAACGTATCCTCCGTGTAAAAACAGACCTTAGTGTATAATGATGGACTTTGCTTTTGTCATGATGTCGGTAGCTTGTTTAACGAAATGGGCCTAAACTAGAACCGAAAGAGTGGCGACTATTCACCGATAGCAATATTTGGTAAACAAAATTATTTGGTCGAATCTATGAAGAGCAAATATAAAGAAAGTGCAGCTTCACCTACATACTGCCAAAAATTTCAAAATTATGCCAGATGCCAAAATAACGGCAGAGTTTTCAATGGTTGAGGATAGGTATGTTTTCAAAATGGTATGGAGAATGGTGGATGATGTAAAATTTGAAAAAAGTCTTTCACCGGTCCAGAAAGCGGCGTAGAAAAGTTTCAAGGAAATATGTGAAAACTTTTTGGGAAACCATAAAGCTGACAATTATCAAGACACCGTCGTGAAAATAATGATTTTTTTTGGAAAAATGGGATGCCGTATGTCCTTGAAGTTACATAATTTGGATTCCCATCTCAATAAATTCAAAGAAAACATGGAAGCATACTCGGAGGAGCATGGGGAAAAAATTCACCAGGATATCAAACTATTTGAAGTTTGTTACAACAAGCAATACCATACATGTGGAATATAATGACCAGCATCCCTGAAACCTCATCTAGAAGGCAATCAAATTGAAAAAAAATTCAATTAATCAATTAATATCTGTAAATAAATAGACCCAAGAAAAAATCAATCTCCTTTAACTTGTGATACAATGTCAGAAGCACCATGATTTTCACTCACAGACGAATAGACATTTTTGATCGTAAGTACTTTTTTCGAAACATGTCTACGGCATATAAAAAGCGTTTAAATGGAAAATTAATTCTGCAGAGAACTCTGGAAAAGTTCTTTAGATAACTTCAGGGAACTTTCCTTAAGTTCTCTGCAGAACTTCCCTGAAGTTCTCTACGGAACTTCCCTGAAGCTCTGCAAAACTTCCATGAAGTTCTTGATAGAACTCATCGTCATCTCAACGTCATCTGCTAGACTGGCATAGCAGTCCGTTAAGTCATTTTTGAGGCCAGTTAGTAATTCACTGATTAAAGGGACCGTTGTTTTAGTTGTGACTGCTGCTTCTGTTGCTTTTTCTGGCGCGCATAGAGCTTCATTTTCCGAACATGACAGTTCCACAAGATACCAACAAGATAAATAAGCTCATTGTGACTGCATGGTGGTGTTCTTTTAAATGAGTGTCCTGCCTTTTTACACAATGATGTATATTTTTCATTATTGTGTGAACGACATCAAATTCAGATCATGTTAGAAAAAACGAAAGAATTGTTGAGAATGATAGTAATAAATTATTTTCGATCTAATGATTTATTATTTTATGCAAAATGACGATGACTTAAAACGAATTTCCCGCGCTGCATATGGTTTTATACGCCCTAGATGGCTTTGCCTCCCGCCCAAAATAGTTGTTGTTGTTGTTGTTTTGTATTTACGTGACTTTCAGCCTGAGGCAGATTCGTAATGCCAGGGAGACGATCTGGGCCATAAGACGACCTTACCGGAGGAAGACGTGATCAAAGACGGTGCCGACTGAATTTGGCACCAGACCACGCTTAACACTACACCACCAGCACCATCATCTCTCTTAAATTAGTGTTATTCGCAGCATTTCCACAGTTCTTAATTGTGAGCTATCCTTGCCATTCAGAAGCACCCAATCGAACAGTATGTGATGTGATACGCTTATGCTCCAGAGAAGTTGAACGAATACCCCACACGAAAAAACACGAAAACCCTTGACTTCAGAATTGGAAAACCGCCGGCGTCGGTGGTGTAGTGGTAAGCGTGACTGCTACTTGGCACACCAGTGCGTCTGGGTTCAATCCCAGTCGACGTCGGTGGTTTGTCTGAGGCGAAAAAATCTGGTCACGTCTTCCTTCGGAAGGGAAGTAAAGCCGTTGGTCCCGGCTCATATTCATGAGTCGTTAGGTAGGGTCCAGGTGGTGGAGTCGTCTTCCTGGCGTCAGTGATTGTCACCATGTGAGGAAATAGGCCGACGTAAAACATAGAAAAAAAAAAAAGAATTGGAAAACCGACCCGTTTACCGACTACTTCACGAACCTGTATCGTGCCATTACAAGTGTAATTAATCAGACTTGTTCAGAGTCGTCATAATTCTCGGAAAGCATTTACCTAAAATAAGGTGTACGTGTAGTCCACTAAGCTCGACGTGAGTGGGTCAATATTGATAAGCAAATAAAACATGGTAATTAAAAAAAAAACTTCGATTCTTGAGCTCGCTTCCATTATATATGCACGCACATGCTCTAATGCCAACTATTTATGGACATATGCCCGCCGAAGTTTTTGTCCTCACGAGAGACGAAAAGAAAAGAACTAGTCGAATTTATGCAAACAACGGCCAGTTGATGAACAAACAGAAAACGCGTTGCGGGGACGGGCCTGACTCTGAGGCTGATGTCACCGTCGTCAGCGCACGCGCGAAGTGATTTTCCAGTCATCACTCATCAATCTACCAAGAAGACTGCTCTCGGTCGCTTTTGTGTTGTAAAGTTACCTTCACACAACCTCTCGACAATGATCTATAATCTTCTGAGCTTATTGGACGCCTTCAGCCACCGCCGCCGCCGCCACTAACAACACGATGTAATGAGTGAACTGCTTGTTCAAGATCTTGAAGCGCTTTGAATAGCTTACTAACAATACTGGTATTGTCGACGTCGCCGCTGTCGAGAGGTTTACTGCAAACTGTAATATCGATGGCTTTTTTTTCACCCTCTGTTTCAAACACCAAATGATCACACAGCTTCATTAAATAGCCGTCAGTTTTTTTTTTTTTAATTTTTATTTTACGTCGGCCTATTTCCTCACATGGTGACAATCACCGAAAACAGCCGTCAGTTATCGCGACCATTGAGAGCGCCAACGAAGTGGGGACGATTTCCTTATTATTTATGCACCGTTGTGAACCTGGATGGAATATGGCTAATTCGATTTTGAAAGCATACCTATGCTTTGTTAGTAGGGATTTAAAAAAAAAAACTTCTCTGAAATTCAACATAGGGTATGAGTCTAAACGTCTTTGACTTTGAGATAAGAGTTATGGTGTATTAATAAGCCATAATATACATAATGAAAAGGGGTGGCTCGCTATGTTGATTTACGATTTTGAGCTTCGTCAATGTCAAACAATAACAGGCGGTGGAGTGCTAAACCACAATCTGTTCATTTGCATCTTCAAAAAGGTAGGACACATCAACGCTATCTTCTTTACGTATTGCGAATAAAACAGATTTAACCACTCGCATGAATAACAGGTTGCTTTGTAATGCAAGTGGTTGCTACATTATAGCAGCAATTTTAGCTTTGATTCTCTTGTGCGCACATTAATGAGCAGCGTCATTTTTATCGGCAACTGCACAACTGTTGTGTATGGTTAATGTTACAATTAACAATAATAACTAATTTCCGGTTGTCTTTCTTACGCTAAGGGCACCACATTTCTAACTCTTTCATCAATCGCCGTAAGTTAGATCGAATTCTAAGAAAAAGTTAAAAAAAGACGTTCTCTGTGAAGTTGAGAACATGTTGCTTCCTTTCTATAATTATCCTAGTGTACGCTTCTCTTATCACAGTTCCTCCATTGATTATGATCTCTCCATGAAAAAGGCTATTCAAGGATTATTCAAAAGTAACAACATTTCAATTGCAATAGAAGACTTTTCACTGATGGGTCGCACATTGATGGATCCACTGGTTTCGGTGTCTACAATGAATACTCCTCTGGCTTCCGGAAACTTCAGGAATCTTGTTCCGTATATGTTGCTGAGCTGGCAGCAATCAATTTCGCATTGGGAATAGTTTCCGACATGCCAATAGACCATTATTTCATCTTCTCGGATGGTCTCAGCTCTATTGAGGCCCTCCGGTCGATGAAAACAGTGATGCACTCATCTTACTTTCTTTCAAAAATAAGGGAGCAGATGTATGCGTTGGTCGAAAGATCATTTAGGATTACCTTTGTATGGGTTCCCTCACATTGCTCAATTTCAGGCAATCAGTAGACGGACTCTCTAGCAAAGGTGGGCGCACAAAAAGGCGAGATTTTTTAAAGAAGAATTTCACATGATAATTTTTTATCTTTTTATGGTCAGTTGAAAAAGCATTTTAAAACATTTTTGTCTCTGGTAAATGCTTTAAACGGCAACATTTTTGTCTCTGGTAAATGCTTTAAACGGCAAATTGGTTTTAAAGTAGTCATTGCAAAGATAAATTGGCTTTTTGGCAAAACTGTGATTTTTTCCAATCGCCATATTGGAATAAAGAATGTGCACACCAAAAAGTAGTCAACGGGAAATTAGTGGTATTAAATGGAAAATATGAGAAAATCAAAAGTAAATCATTTATTTAAGACTTCATAAAAATACAAATACAAAACATATACAGTTAAGTCAATTTGACCTGTTATATCCAAATGCCCGCACCTTTCGTTTGACACCTTCCATCAGTTTTTGCACAGTGTCATCCGTCACCAATTTTGCAGCTTTCTGCCAGTTACGCCTGAAGCTTTTCTCATCAATTGCTACGCTATTCGTTTTTCGAAGATTCCTCTTGACCAGAGCCCAATACTTTACGATCGGACGGAGTTCTGGCGAATTTGGCGGATTGCAATAATTTGGGACAATATTTACACTATTAGCAATGTACCAATCCTTAGCCAGTTTTCCATAGTGGCAAGATGCCAGGTCAGGCCAGAACAGCACCGAACCGTTGTGTTCTTGAATGAACGGCAACAGTCGTTTATTCAGACACTCTTTTACGTAAATTTGTCCATTTAGAGTGCCAGTCGTGATGAAGATGTCGCTTCTGAGACCGCATCCACATATTGCCTGCCATACGAGGTATTTTTTTGGGAACTTCGACAATTTTTTTTGCTTAAAACGATCAGCAACATTTCCTCTTTGCAACGAAGTATAAAACTGTAGTCCCGGTATCTGCTTAAAGTCAGCTTTGCAATATGTTTCGTCGTCCAATATTATGCAGTTGTATTCCTTCAGCATAGTGTCATATAATTTTCTCGATCGAGATTTTGCGCTCTTGTTCTGGCTGTCGTTACGATTTGGAGCAACACCTACTTTGAATGATTTCAAGCCTGCACTTTTCTTCACTTTCTGGACGAACGATGGAGACATTTTCACTTTTTTCGCCACATCACGAACGGAGATATTCGGTTTCTTCTTAAATTCTTTAATCACTTTCTTCCTCTCCGCGACGAAACGAGAATCATGGTTACCTCTGGAACCGACCTTTCTCTTTAAAGTTAAGCGCTGCTGAAAGTTTTTTAGCACTTTAGTAACCGTCGATTTTGCTATTTTTAATGACTTGGCAATATCGCCGTGCGACATATCTGGATTTTCCACTCTTTTGTGCAAAATTGCTTCGCGCACGCGTTTTTGATTCGACGCCATTTTACTGAATAAAGGTTACTGTAGCCAAACGACGTCTTCATCATAGCACACATACATTAATATTCATGTAGTAGTGATCGGATTAGCAAAGCGTACACGGAGAAGACTGCATTAGGGCATTTCCGACGACTACTTTTTGGTGTGCACATTCTTTATAAGAAATAATTGAAATGTAGAAAAACAAATCCACCTTATTTTAAATATAATGTTTATGAACTGTAGATCGGAGGCCAATTTCGGTATTCTTTTAGATAACCTAATTGAATTCCACCAATTTTCACGAAATTCATGATTAATTTAACGAATATATTTGTTGTAATTTCGTTTTTGTAGTAATAAACTCGCATAATTTCCTAGGCGCATTAATTTTGGACTCTTATCGTGCCAATATTCACCACAAAATTAAATGCGCATATGAAGCATCATACGCTGTAAAAATCACTATTTGTTCTGGATATTTGGCTATCAATAAAAGTTCCCGCAACACAAAAACTTTTTCTTAAATGTTATTTATTGCTAAATGAATCAGAAGAGCAGAGAATCGAACAACGCAGAACAACAAAAACCAACAACTATATCACAGTGAAGTTTGATAGCTGTGGCCATTTGGCCGTATGCAGGTTTTCATAGCAGCTAATAGGTTTTATGAAGGTTCTCATTTGGTCATAACATCTTTCACTAGAACATTTTCAAAATCTGTATGGTCTTTGAAATGTTTTATTAACTTGTTTTCACAACCGTCTATAGAGTGGGCCACTTTGTACAAATTTCGACTTTAAAGAAGCATAGAGGAGGTGTTGGTAGACAAAACAGTTTTGAATGTAGTTTTATAAACAAAGCTGGGAGGAGTGCTATATGGCTGGAATAAAAGTAAAGTTGTTACTTGGGTTGGGCGGTGGTTACATTCCATCATTCCAAATGTTTCGTCGAGATCGTGGTTTGAAGGTCTGGATGTATGTTGTTCTGTATGTTTCATGTGATGTAAAGATATCAATATCTCGGGATATCTCTACAGAATTAACCTCGTCGAAAGCAATATATGAAGGTGTGTAACCGGTTATGATGACAGAGCTCACACCGTTTGGCATTTTCCAGTTAATGATGCCTCCAGAGCATGACTATTGAATACCGTATTGGCCCGAGGTAGACAACCCTTCCGCGACGTAAGAGATGTTTTGGGAATGTGTGATCTTACCTACATGCAAGCGATTTACGAATTCCTTTGTTTGTCTGATATAAGAGTGTAATGTCATCACCCCTCTCCCCCCTCCACTCTAGTAAATTCCTTGTCATTGCAAGCTTGTCGGATTTGTAAGCTATGACATCTTATGTGTTCCCTATAACAATAACAACACCAGAAGATTTTTACGCGGTGCAGTTTGAACGTGTTTCAGAGAAATACAAAATGGAAGAAGAAAAAAGAAAAATAATTGTGCGCAATATTTGGAAAACCCTTCGTGGTCTGGGCCAAAACTTGCTAAAGTGTTGGGTTTTCCCCGAAATAGCGTGTGGCGTGTTTTAAAATAGTACAGAGAAACTATGTCGACAGATCGCAAACCTCAAAGCAAGCGTCGGGCTGGTACTGTCAACCGTCAACTGCGAAACAAAGTCATCAAGAACATTATGGCAAACCCCAACATCTCAGACCGCGATTTGGACAAAAAGTTTTGCACCGCACGCAGTACCGTGCAACGGATTCGTCTCCGGGAAGGCTTTAAGTCATGCCGTGCCTGTAGACAACCAAATAGGGATCGAAAGCAGAACAATGTGGCCAGAATCCGTGCCAGAAAACTGTATGATCAGGTGTTGACAAAATTAAATGGCTGTCTTCTCATGGATGATAAAACCTATGTAAAGGCCGATTTCAAACAACTACCGGAACAAAAAATTTACTTGGCTACGGCTCGGGGAGATGTTCCTGCTAAATTCAAGTTTGTTTCATTTCCACCGTTGTGTTTTTTAGGCTAATTTTACAATCCTCAGGCGCAACAAGTGTGGGAGAATTGGAGTGTGGGAAGAGGATGATCTGGATCTTCGCCGTGTTGATTCAGATCTTCCATTCGGTGAAGTATTCAGACAGAACATTCAGGCTTCGCTGCAGTTCCGCTGTAAGCGCTCTTGTTACCCTACCATTGTGGACGACTGATGTATCATCGGCGAAAAACGACAGAGATCCATTTTCAGGGAGCGGGGGTGTGTCCGAGGTGTATATGTTGAACAGAAGTGGACCTAGTATACTTCCCTGCGGAACACCGGCGGAGATTTCTTGTGCATCAGAAACTGCACCTTGCAGCGAAACACGGAATGTCCTGTCCGACAAATAATTTTTAATTATCTTCACTAGGCAGATGGGAAGATTGTATCGTTTTAGCTTGTACACCAGGCCATCATGCCACATGTTATCAAAGGTCTTCTCGATGTGGAGAAGTGCCATGGCAGATGATTTTACAATAGACTTGTTTCGTCTGAGGATGTTAATGAGTCGATTAAGTTGGTGAATTGTTGACCGACCACGTCGGAAGCCAAATTATTCGACGAGCAAGATGTTCAGCTCGTCGCCAGATGAAAGAAGCCGACGATAGATCGCTTTTCAAAAAGCTTGGATAATCCTGAGAGAAGGCTGATGGGCCCATAGCTCTTGGAACATGAAGGATCTTTCCCAGGTTTCTTGATGAGGATGATTTTGGCTGACTTCCAACACGAGGGGAAGTAGCTAAGTCGCAGGCATTAGTTGAACATCAAGGCCAGATGAACGTAGAATTGAGGGCCCAACTGCTTGAGCTCCAAATTCATAATGTTATCGAAACCTGGGGCCTTCATGTTCTTAGACGCTTTGAGATAAGTCAACAATCCTCTGTGAAGTCGTTGGGGCTTATATGGATGTTAGTAATAAGCACGCTAACGGCAGCTTCGTGTGGACTGACGATGTTATGTCCGAGATTGTGGGAGCTGACGAAGTGTTGACTTATCTCACCAGCCTTCTCTGCAGGAGTTATCAAGCGATCCTTAGAGCCATTGCTGTCTAGTGGGATCAATGGTGGAATGGGCCTTGGCTTAATTTTTAAAAATTTTGCCAACTTCCAGAACGGTTTTGCACAATCTGAGAGAGAGCGGATCTTGTCGGCAAAATTGTTATTCTTAAGGTCCACCATTCTGGCTTTAATAATTTTCGTCACTCGATTACAGTGACTTTTTAGCGCTGGAAAACCAGTTCGCTGGTATTGCCTTCGAATGGCGTTGCGCAATCAGTTCTTTAGTGGGTCAATCAATGGGTACAGAGTTGCTCACCTGATCAATCACCGGTACATGTTGCTCCCGGGCCTGGGAGATCGCTTGCTCGATGTTCTGCGGCTGCCGTTCAATGTCATCAACCGACTCAAGGTGCATGTTGAAGTCAATGTTGTCGTCAACGTGTTGTCGGAACCTCTCCCAACTGGCACGATGGTGGTTCCGTCTGGTGATTCGATGCCGGTTGACCGAGGAGCCAACTTCGGCCACCACCGGATAGTGATAGCGATGTTGTTCCCCATGTTGGTGAGGAAGATGTCGATTCACGAATGGACCCCGGATCTGCTCAACCGGGTGGGAGTATCCGGGCCCAGGACGGTGTAATGTCCATCTTCCAGGTCTTCCTGCAGAATTATTCCGCTCCGATTCCGCCGGGTGTTCCCCCAGATTTCGTGTTTCACATTAATGTCGCCGGCGATGATAAATTGCCCCTGCCTCCGAGTTAGCTTGCGAATGTCGTTTCGTAGGGCCGTTGTTGTTCCGTTGGTGGTACTGGCTTGTTTGGGACAATAGGCCGCGATGATGGTGATAGGGTAGTTTCGACCTCGACTCCAATGGCTTCGATAGACTGCAGCTGAAAGCTCGGAAGCAGATGGCAGTTCATGTTGCAGCGCAGGGCGATCGCAACTCCTCCTCCACTAGAGCCGCTGCGATCAAGTCACACAATCCGGTATCCTGGGATGAAAATGCTCATTTCCGGCTTGAGATGTGTCTCGGTGACGATGGCGATGTCGATGGCCTTCCTTTTAAGGAAGTCACCGAGGTGGGTTGTTTTGTTCGGGGGGGAAAATCCTTGGGGAAGGCCTTCCTGTTGGGGGCGGCCGATTGTTTTGGTCGGGGAAGTTCTTGGGTTGATGGTGCGATTATGGTCCATATTTGAAAATAAACTTTATCGTCAAAGATGTGGCGGCTTTGAGCTGTTCCTCCTTCGAGCGGCAGGAACGTAGTTGGCGGTAGAGCTCTTGGGCGAACTCGCAGCGAGGTTGACGGGAGCATCGGCAACAATAGCCAACTGCACCAACGCCTCTCTGGGCAACGACTGCTCACCAGTGCTGCCGCCAACTACGATCCAACTGCAGATCCTACTCTGCACAGCTCCACGACCGCCGAAAAACTAAATCAAAATGCGAAGGTTTACCTGTTATATAACATTCATGGCTGCCTAGGAGACGTTCGTTACTTAAATATGAAGTCTGTGCTAGGAAAGTACTGTGTATTTCGTAAATTTACTCTGAAAAATCGACATTATAAGACACCACCTCATATTTGCGTTAATTTTATTAGTTGCATGTTAAAAATCAATAGATTTAAATATTGGAATCAAAGCGTAGAAAATTTCTTAACCTAATGCTGCAAACATTTTGTAAATCGATCGTGAAATTACTTAGTAATTAACGTTCAAAACCTGACCGTTTTTCGTGACGCTCCAAATTTTCGCAATTTGAATGTGTACCCCAGTATCGAAAACACAGACGTAGTCCTACGTCAAAAATTTGTTTGTTTTCCTAGTATTTTTTTTTTGTTTTTTTTTTTTTAAACCCAAGTAACCACGAGGCTATAATAGCTTGCATATATAGGGCATATGTATTACGTCTAGTGCATCATTGAAGTTGGATTAAAGCTGAATAAAGGCCCCACTAAGATCGAACTAATGCTATATCTTTTGTAATGCCATAAGACATTGCTAAAGTAGCATTATTGCATTGGTAATGTATCATTGCATTGGTAATGCATCATTATATTCTTAAAGCTAATCTAACGCTTCATTACTTGACAACTGTTAAATTGATGCGATCCCGCGTTAATGATGTTGATTTTGTGTTGAATAAGAGCAATAATATAATGCTTGTGGTTACTTGGGAAAGTTATGCAGGTTTTCAATTAACACGATGGTCAAGACCCGTCCTCTCTAACGGTGTTGCTGTTTTATTCAATTTCTGGTTATCAACAGCGTTTTTGAGTTCTTTCAAGCGAACCTTCATTTTGCCGCGGCCCTGTCTGACTTAAATAGAGGAGCAGTCCTGGCATAGAATTTTGCAAATCCCCGAATTCTTGTCCAGTGGAATCTTCTCTTTCAAATTACATTGTAAAGAATGTGTGGGTAAAAATTTATGAAATTTATGAAACTAGTTTAGAGTGTAATGTTTACGTTTGCAAAATTTCATCACAATCTGTCTAGTGGTTTTTAACCCGGTGTCTCCACTAGCATTTTCTGTCTTAACATTTGTGTCACTGTCAAAGAATATGGCAAGTGGAGACACATATGTTAGATGTTAAGACAGATCTGTTCAAACATATTTCTTGACAGTAATGTTAGACTTTTAAGCAGACATTTTTTTAAATAAATATGACTAAATCCAAAATAATACTTGTTTTAGTTTTCAATTCCATAAAATTGTTTTTAGAGACTTCATCAATGCTTCTAGATGCCTAAAAAATCGGAATCGGGCAGTGCAATTGTTAAAATAATTGATGAAAATGTCTTTACAAATCTGGAGTTAGAGCTAAACCCAGAATTGAAAAAATGTCAGGTTGCTTGTCATATGTTAAGACAGATCTGACAAGACAGAAAATGCTAGTGGAGACACCGTGTAAGATGACATCGGAACAAGAGCAGATCTGCCAAAAAATTGTGTGCGCCGTCGGGGAATATCCGACTGCGTCCCACAGATGGCTCAAAAAACACCTGGGATTCCATCATTCGACGGTGTCCCGGGTTGTGAAGTCATTCAAGGAGACCCAGACGACCCAGCGGCGGTCAGGCAGTGGCAGAAACCTAAGACAGCTGACGGAGAAGGGAAGGAAGATGTTGAATCTGTTCAAGCGTCGACCAAACCTTTCGATTCGCGATGTGGCGAAGAAGACGGAGGTTCCATCTGGTTTTTCGAAAAAAAAAAAAGCCTCCACGTCTATAAGGTAAGAAAGGCACCAAACTGAAACAAGACGAGAGTGGCTGACGAAACCGAGGTGCTTCGTGATGGACGACGAGACTTACATCAAGCGCTTGCTGCCCTTCCTGCGGTCTCACGGAGGCGATACGCTATCTGGCCGGACTTCGCATCCTGCCACTACGCGCGGCCGGTGTTAGACTGGTACAGAGAAACAATGTTGTTTTTGTACCAAAATAATTCAACGCGACGAACTCGCCGGAACTTCATCCGATTGAGAAATTTTTAGCCGTCATGAAGGCCAAACTTCGTAAAACACCTCAAGTATTCCAGAACGAACTGGGTTTGAAGAAACAGTGAATAAAAGTATCAAAAGAGCCCACATTTGTCCAAAACCTTATGAGTGGTGTCAAGGTTAAAGTGCGGGTATTCCTGACAGTTTAAAGAAAATCAGGCTAACAATGAATCTTTAGCGACCATTTTTGTGTGGCTCATTGTTTTCAAATACAATTTTTATTGATGCATGTAGATTGCCCGATCCTATCATTGAAAACGCTAATAAGTGGAAATCCTCGACTGGAATTGTTATTTCCATAGTCCTACGAGAGCTGTCGTTGTGTCGTCGCAATCCACCGTCAACACAATGACTGTGACGATGCTGAAGTAGCTAAGTCGTGTTCGAATTTTGACACCTGAACAATACGGGCATCCGACAAAAAGTCTGTTGTCTGATAGTTTCATTCGGATCTCGTTGGCGAAAGTGAAAACGCTAGTTGCATCTGTATCTTGAAGTACACTATACCCCTCTAGGTTTCTATTTCCTAGTATAAATGTCGAGTTGTTTACCTATGTAAATATATACCTTCAATTATTGAAACAAAACATTATTACAATATTTTTCAGCTTTATTGCGATGCTTAGGATTGCTATTCTGATTTTGGATAGTAATTTTTTTTTCTCTTCATAATGTATCAATACTAACTTGTACTCTATTATATAAGCTTACATTTACACACCTCGTATGGTGATTGTTCGATTTAGAATTATGTGTTGTAAATGCTTAGTCTCGTTAATACACATGTTACTATAACTATTTTGAACTCAATTCAAAATGATTTAGTGGTTAAAATTCTCTCGGAATACGGTTTTTAAATAACAAAGCTAAATTCGTTTGGGATATTGACTACCGTTCCATTACATCAATATGTATAGCTTCTCTAAAGCGTATAATG
Organism: Aedes koreicus; assembly: GCA_024533555.2. Taxonomy (NCBI): domain Eukaryota; kingdom Metazoa; phylum Arthropoda; class Insecta; order Diptera; family Culicidae; genus Aedes; species Aedes koreicus. The sequence continues at coordinate 38,001 of JAHHFK020000281.1, forward strand.
TTAGCAAACAATAAAACGAAAGACAAAGAGTCGTATGGAATATCCAAGATAAAAGTATGTATAACGTGAAAGAATGTTCTTCTGAACGATATCCTCATCGCCTAGCACGCGACAATATCGATAATATAGCTTCTAGATGTCTACTAATTCACCACTAGGGTTCTAACTTTAGTATTTTAATTGATAGGTATTGCTGTAAACTTCAACATCAAACCTACTAAAATAAAAGAAGCCGCTCATACTGTTCGTTATAATGCGTTTAGATAATGTGTTCAGAGCAAACTAAAATCAAGTCAACCAATTGTTTGTATCTTAACAAACTGCACTTGGTGCTGCTCGTGGTGAACCGTCAAAATCGTCCATACAAAAATATAGCTTTTCACAAAGCGGAAATGGTTAAAATCTTACAGTTTAGTATACAAGCTCCTGGCGACGTTTGACAATCGGAGATATGTTCCGATTTATCGTAATTTTTCCTTCAGCCAATCCTCGGTCATATCATCGAGCTCGCGGATCTCGTAATATCGCGTCAGGTCCGCCTCCCGTTGCAAAGCCATGCGCGTCTTAGCATACAACATACACAGTTCCATCTGGCTGTCCCGTGGCGTGTAGAAGATAAAACACATCGGGTACGATACCCGCGAATCGTCATGCACCATCTTGTAGCTATAGATAATGTATCGAGGCTGATGGCTGGGTAACTGTTCCTGTAGGTCTTCGACAGATACGTCATCCAGAAGTTCGTCTACGGTGACCAATTGCTTCTCGCGGTCAATTTTTACTAAAAAAAAAGAGGAAATTTTTCCGTCAATAGATAAGCATCAATCGAATTGAAGTAATCTATAAAACTAGATTGAGCGAAATAACTTTAATTCGATGAATCATCCTTCTACACTTGTCTCGACGGAGCCAACACAGTAAAAGCGCATTGAATGCATGATTTACGCTGTTAATAATCGAGTTAAAAGCAGACAAGCATTACTCACAAATAAGGGCAGTGTTGGTGGCATTCCGGCGGAATCGAAACTTGCTAATCTCTTCCTTGGCCTCGGGGCTGATGTCGCAGATCTGTGCCTCGCTCTGTAAGTGAACAAGTAAACCTACTATTTAGATAATCCGTTTTCAAAATGCTAGCCGGAAGTGTTCGATTAAGTGCATAGGTCCCAGATGGAAATTTACCATTTTCTTTTACACTAGTGATGCGTAAATGCAATAACCAGACTGGTATCGACGAAGGTCCGTAGCAAAGAAATCAATCCCAGAAGAACACACCACAGAAGGTAAGCGAATCACAACTAAAGAGCAATGCAGAACTGATAAGATTGGCACACGATATTGTTGTCTTTTGTTGGTTTTCTCCAGTTGCTTCTCTGTATGTGGTGACTGGGACTGGCTAACGAAGATGCAATGCGATGAATAATAATGATTGGAGAACGAACGCCTCGCCCAGAATCAGTCGATTTTATGCGCCTCTTTTGTGTGCGGGGGTCGCCGATGTTTTGTGTTTTGTGCATCAACCAACAAACCACATCAACACAAGCGTGGGTGGCGATGTGTGTGTGTGTGTGTGCTCAAACGTCATGTTGAAACATCATCATGAATAGGTGTGAACGCGTTCCAGTTAACTTTTACAAAAGGTTGGAAATTGCAAATAGTCAATGCGAAAATAAAATAACAAGCCGATACTAGCACCTCAGCTCCCCACGAAAAGTAGCATCACCATCATGTTAGAAAAATGTAATTCTTTGTGTTGGTGGCCCAGTTTGTATGAAAGTGCTAAGGGGTTTCAAGAATTTAACGTTTGAATCTTACTTCTCCTCTTTGTTTACATACAGATACATCAACTGATCGTCTGTGGTTTGAAAAAGTCCTCGAGAAATGAAGAATTACAATTCTTAAAGATTAAACAAAAGCCTTCAATTAACCGTTGCCGTGTCATCATTTAAACCAAAAGGCCCTTTTCAGGGCCACCAAAGAGTTATAAAGAGTGTACAAGATAATTTTCCCTCATACTGACTTCATAAAACCAAAGGGCCCTTTTCAGGTAACCAAAAAGAGTTATAAAGAGTGTACAAGAGAATTTTCCCACATACTGACTTCATAAAACCAAACGGTCCTTTTCAAAGCCACCAAACAATTTCTCAAGAGCGATCTATAGAATTTCTTTTCACATACCGGTACTTCAAAACGCGGGTCTAATGTCCCATAAGAACCGCACCCGTCATATTGTCACTTAAACTGCTTCTATCGGGAAGGGTAAGAGTATTCGGCACGAATAATTGAAACCCTTTTAACGCTAATAATAGCCACACAGAATTTCCCTGACATTATAATACATCACTTGGTTTAACGTAGTCTACGTGTCAACCGGTCGTGTCTTGTACACAACCCCACGATTTTTATTTTTTTTTAGGTAGAATAAAAACATGACTGCAACGATAGAAGATGCGAAGTGTGTTCATTGTATGTGAAAGAGCTTAACTAACTTCCGTCTTTCTATTAGGCTTTGTGACGTTTGATCACCTTTCCCTCTCTGGCACATGCAGGGAATGATGGTTTGTTTTCTTCCAAAAGATTTTCCTTCTTACTTGCACTCGCTTGATCTAAATGGCGCTCTAGTGTGCGTGCGTTTAACTTCACTAAGCCTAATTGGATGTAAATAAAAAATCAATAAAACAGAGTTAATAATCATCTTTAGAATTATCCTACACAAATTTATGCGAGGTAGTACTATTCAAACAAATTATTAACTAAATTAAATATTTCAAATCATTTGGTGATATGGTGTAGCCACCACCTGTGTATCCATCCTCAACAGAACCGAAATGAACTACCAGGGTGCTGCAGGAAATTCATCTACGCAAATCCCTCATTCTAGTCGTCATGGTGGCTTTTTATCCCTACAGATTCATCGTGTTCGTTTGCACTTTTGAGGATAAAGTTCCTGCTGGACATCGGAATCTACAAAAACGCATGGCTTTCTTATATATGGCAGGAAACTTTTCATCGTATATAGAGCACAACTGCAACGGCAGCGGTGGAACGGCGTAGTGGGTTAAACTTTGATTGATATGATTTTAACCGAACTTCCAGGTTCATAGAGAGGCACTTATTGATTTGCAAATAAATATGGTCGTATCTGTATTCTCTCATTTATTATGAGGTTAAGTGAGGCATAACCATTGATCATATTAAATGTATACATAGAAGAAAAATACTAAACAAAAAAAAATACATTAGCTTACAAAATGCATGCGTTATGTATTTGGTTATAATAACAATGTTTCATAAGGCTGTGTTAAGATATTCAAACAACTATCGTATCTAAAACAAACTTCTAGATTAAGACAACACAAAACACATAAGGTTAAAGTATGAAATTCAAACCGATTCCTTGTGGCTAGATTTCATAAGGGTTTTGAATGAACTTTGTTAGGTTTTTTTCAGCAGTGTAGGAAAAACGCCCATGATAAGATAACGCTAAAGCGGTACTTTGAGAAGGTGGAAACCGTTTCGTTTACCTTAGAAAAGAAAATCCGGTTGATACTGCAGCGAACGTTGAATACGGTTCGCAAAGAACCGACAGTGATAGTGACCGCACTGAGGATAATCGAGCGGGAAGAGAAAGCAGATGCATTTGCCTTGCAACAGCAGAAACAGACGGGTTTTATTCCACCGGGAAGACCGAAGGAATGGCGCAAGAAGGCTATGCAGGTTTTGAATGAAGCCGTCATGCAGCGCATCGAAGGTTCCAAGCTGGAAGAGCGAGCAGATAATAAACTTTGGCTGGTTCGGGACTTGGAACTAACTCGTCAGTTTCTTCTAGAAGATCTGAGAGTGGTGAAGTCATTGTGCGTTCCATGCTTTCCGCCGCATTATAACATTCTCAAGGAGTATGTTAGCATGTACCATAATGCGCTGTCCAAATACGTAAGTTATGAATGCAGTTTGATATCTGAAATTTGTTTACCGGTTTTTATTTTTCAGCTTGAAGAACTGATCCAGATGGGGTTAGAAGGAAACGAGTTTGTTACAATACTTTCTTGGATTATGAATACCTATCCCGGTCGAGAACTGATGCAACATCCTGACCTTTTGATTGATCTGTCGGACGTTGGACCGCTGGTTAGTAACGAGGTGCTTAAAGAAATGGAGTCGGCGTACCTACAGACGATGGAACGAAATTATCAGGACTGGATGACTAAAACGCTGGAAACAGAGAAGGCTGATTGGATCAACGGTGTCCCTGCGGACTCAGCGGACCAGTACTATCACACTTCGGCTCCGGTTATCATTTTCCAGATGATCGATCAAAACCTGCAGGTCACCAATACGATACATTCCGATTTGACTTTCAATGCATTCATTTTAAGTATTCAACAAGTTATCAAGTACGGTTACAACTATCGTGGGGCGATCATAGAGTACAAGGAGAGACACTTTCGTGATCGTAGCCAGGCACCGTTCTTTACTCAGCACATAATCACGATCGTCAACAACTGTGCCCAGATGATGGAGAATGCACAGCAGATGAAGCAACTGTACTGGCCAAAGTCGAAGACCATGCATTACGAAGAGTTTGAGCGGTTGTTGAACACGTATCAGGCTCTTCGGGACGAGGCAGGATTATTTTTACTCGAGGAAGCCTTTTTGGATTTGGAGATACCCTTTAACGAACTGTTTACTTTGAAGTGGGTGGGATCTTCCGTGTCCGTGGATACAATATGCGTAACTTTAGAGGATTATTTTCAGGTAGGCTCCATTGGTCATTCCAATTTATGTTGATAACTAATTCTAGATCATCCTAGGACTATAACCATCTAAGATCGACCAACTTTGAGTATGTCATCAACGAAGCACAACGGTTAGTAGCCAAGCGATATATCAAGGCAATGCTATCGAAGCGCCTCAACAAACCACGGCAGGAGTGTGAAATCTTGGCGAAGAAAGTCATTAAAGAAGCCAAACAGATCAAGACATTCTTCGAAAAGGTGGCTCCGAATGTCGGAAAAAGCGATTCACCAATTGACGTTATCAACAATCTGGCGAACCTGTTGACGTGCGATGCGGAAATGCTAATCCTAGATCTGCACACCCTGCTCTCCAGCTATCCTTCACTGACGGAGGATCACGTGGTACGTCTGTTCTACATGCGGAACGATTTTAAGGCTAGCGAGGTCAAGGAAAAGGTGCACGATGCGATCGTGTCGAAGAAAACCACCGTTAGCCACGACAAGCAAGATAGTATCTTCAAGGAGATTGTATTTTCTGATAAGCTTTGGTAAGGATGATCCAGCAATGTGTTATTTATTCCTTGTTGTATGAAATATATTGTGCTTTAAGTAAGAATAACAGATTGTATTTGTCCCTAATTATCACATTGGCTACCAATGTGTTACCAACATTTGTCTGTTACCAACATTTGCCTTTTGACGTAGGACTACGTCTTTGTTTTTAATACAGGGGTACACGTTGCGAGTACAAAAATTTGGAGCGTCACGAAATATGCTTAGGTTTTGAACGTTAATAAATAATTCATTTCATGACCGATTTTCAAAATTTTTGCACCAATCTATCTGGAATATTTCTACGCATCAATTTTAAAATTTAAATTGATTAATTATCAAAATAAGGCTATTGAAAATAACGTAAATAAAAGGTGATAATGTCTTATAATGTCAATTTTTCAGAGTAAATTTACCAAATGAACAGTATAATCCTAGCACAGACTTCATATTCAAGTAAGGAACGTCTCCTAGGCAGTCATGAATGTTATATAACGGGTACACCTTCGCATTTTAATTCAGTCTTACGGCAGTCGTGAAGCTGTGCATAAATCCGCTGAAGGAACGCAGTTGGCAGCAACAAGCACCCTGGAGGGTGCACTGACGAACAGTTACTGCCATGATGAATTATGGAGAGTGTGAGCTGTGGTGCTGAAGACCTGTAATAGAAAAAAAGAAAATATTGGTACTTCCCTTTTATTCCATTGTTTTCTCCGACACAAAAAGAGAACTGATATAAAAAAAAACGTGTAGTGAAGAAAAAAATAGGTAGGAGAATGAAGAAATACTTATTATTTTTTTCTGCCGTTTACCTCGCTACTGAAGCCTACGAGTTGGTGGGATAAAGCCGCTCGGGACAACGAGACAAGAATCATCCCACGTCACCTGCAGATGGCCACCCGCAATGACGAGGAGTTGAACCAAGAATACCAAGAAGAAAACTCAAGTTCAATCGCGAATCATGTTTCTCCCCCGTCAAGTAAATCCGTCCTTATCAGGACGACCAAATCAGTTTGCCAATTTAAAGAGTTTGGTTGAATTTTTCTCTTGTGCTGATTGAAATTTTAATTACCACGCCCGGGCTGAACATAGCATTCTTTAAACACCGCATCCCGGAGTAAATGACAAGCACGTTGAACAACCAACAAACGAAATTCTAGAACGGATAATTCGAGCAGAACTGCAACACGTCCGACCGACCATCTAGTAGAGTTCATTTTAGTTCCTAGTTGTGCATAGCGGATTAGTTGCTGGTGATGGCAAGTACATAAGGCATATTTCTGTTAAGAAAATCATCCGTCTAGGGTGAGTAATTAAAATATTTTGGGGGGAAAAAATTTGCCCTTGGGGGATTTGGTTTGGGTTGAAATTCATTCCAGTTTGAACAAGCGACACGTTCGGTCGTGTTTTTCGCTCGCGCTCTGAAAAGTTTTTGTGGTGTTTTTTCGATCGTTCTTTCGTTGTGGTGCGTGGTGCACTTTATCCTCTCGCGTTGTGTGATACACAGTCCGACCCCGGTATGGGGAAGCCGCCGATTAGTGATGTCGGCACAAGCTCGACTGGGAAACGTTCCCGCTTGAATTCACCCGATGATGTGCTGTCATCGAAGAAGCTTTTAGCAAACAACCGGTACGCCGTTCTGGAGAACGGCGGTACACCGAAAATAGAGAAGAAGGAGAAAATGCCGCCGCTGTTCGTGAAGGGATTTCCGGAAGGCCTACTGGATAAGGTGTATTTCTACATCAACAAGGGCCTGCGGTGCACAATTCAACTCTGCTCGCAGGGTTACAAGTTGATGGTCTCGGCGCTGCCCCATTACAACGCTGTCAAGGAAATACTGAAGCAGATGGATGTGCAGTATTTCACGCACGACATCGAAGCCAACAAGCCGTTCAAGGTGGTTTTGCGTGGCCTTCCGGACAAGAAAACGGAGGAACTGGCAGAGGAATTAAAGGCCAATGGGCTCAAACCGGTGCAAATAAATAAAATGCGTCGGCACGACATCTCTCGAAGCTATCGAGACCAGCTTTATCAGGTGCACTTCGAGAAGAACTCGACGTGCATGAAGGATCTGCAAAACGTCCGAGCCTTGTTCCACATCGTCGTCAAATGGGACCGCTACCAACCGATCCACCGTGATGTCACCCAGTGCCAGAACTGCCTGATGTTTGGGCATGGCACCAAAAATTGCCACATGGCAAAGCGATGCGTTGATTGCGGCAAACACCACGGACCCGATGCCTGTGAGCGGATGGAGGATGCTGACCCAGTGTGTGCCAACTGCGGTGCGGCTCACAAAGCAACCAGCAGGGAATGCCCGAAGCGGGCCGAATTCATTGCAATTCGAAGAAAATCGTCAGCCAACAACCAACCCGGCTATCGACGACGATCTGGTCCGCCACCGGCCCTCACGACTGAGAACTTTCCTGCTCTCCCAACACGCCAAGTGCCTCCAAACCGTCCGGTCCCCAGTCGGCCTTCCGTTCAACATCGGTTCGCAGCTGCAGCAACCCAGCCATCCCAAAGCGATCTTCCAGGACCGTCGTACTCTGGTGCAACATCTGGCGCGATCGATGATTCGATGCTTTCAACGGAGGAAGTCGTTGCAATTCTGGCTCAGGCCACCATCATCAAGCGATCCTGCAGAACACGTTCTGAACAAATACAAGCCATAATCGCGTTCCTCAATGGACCGTGAAAACATCAGAATAGCCAACTGGAACGCTTGCTCCCTGAAGAGTAAAAATATCGAATTCATCGACTTTCTTAACGAACGAGCCATTGACATCGCGATCATCACCGAGACGCATCTCAAGCCGGAGATCAACGTGTTCCTGCCAGATTTCCGACTAATCAGACTTGATCGAACCAGTTCCGCCGGAGGGGGAGTCGCCATCGCCCTGCGCACCAACATCAACTGCCAGACGCTTCCGAGCTTTCAGCTGAAATTCATCGAAGCCATCGGAGTCAAGGTCGAAACCACCGCCGGCCCTATCACTGTCATTGCGGCCTATTGTCCCAAACAAGCAAGAACAATCAACGGGACAGACACGACTTTTCGAAACGACATCAGCAAGCTCACTCGGAGGCATGGACAGTTCATTATCGCCGGTGACCTGAATGCAAGACACGAAACCTGGGGAAACGAACGACGAAACAAGAACGGATCCATTCTACACGACGACCTGGAAGAGGGCCACTACACCATCCTGGGCCCGGATACTCCCACCCGGTTGAGCAGATCCGGGGTCCACTCAACAATCGACATCTTCCTCAGCAACATGGGGAACAACATCGCCCAGCCGGTCGTGTACCAAGAACTCAGCTCAGACCACTATCCAGTGGTGGCTGAAGTTGGGTCTAGCGTCAACCGGCATTTGGTAACCAGGCGCAACTACCATCGCGCCAACTGGACCCAGTTCCGTCATCAGGTCGACAACACCGTCGACTACGATAGGCGCCCCGATTCAACCGACGACATCGATCGGCAACTGGAGTCGATCGAGCAGGCGATCTCCCAGGCCCGGGAGCACCACATTCCAGAAACAACACAGGTGAGCAACTCTTTACCTATTGATATTCTCACTAAAAATTTGATCCGTCGACGTAACACCACTCGCAGACAGTATCAACGTACTGGTCTGCCTGCTTTAAAATCAGAGTGCAATCGTCTGAATAAAATAATCAAGGCCAGAATGGTGGATCTCAGAAACACTAATTTTGCCAACAAAATCCGCGCCCTCCCAGATTGTGCAAAGCCGTTCTGGAAATTAACAAAAATTTTAAAAACCAAGCCTAGGCCCATTCCACCGTTGATCCCACTAGACAACAATGACTCTAAGGATCGTTTGATTACTCCCACTGAGAAGGCTACTGAGATAAGTCGACACTTTGTCAGCTCACACAATCTTGGTCAGAACATCATCAGTCCTCACGAAGCTGCCGTTAACGAGCATGCATATAACTTCCATCTATGTCCCAATGACTTTTCAGAGGAACTAGAAATCACAGCTGACGAACTGTCGACCTATATCAAAGCGTCGAAGAACATGAAGGCCCCAGGTTTCGACAAAATTCTGAATTTGGAACTCAAGCACTTGAGTTCCCAATTCTACGAACATCTAGCATTCATTTTTAATAAATGCCTTCGACTTAGCTACTTCCCCTCGCGTTGGAAGTCAGCTAAAGTCATACCCATCCGGAAACCTGGGAAAGATCCTTCATGCTCCAAGAGCTATCGACCCATCAGCCTTCTCTCGGGAGTATCTAAACTTTTTGAGAAAGCAATTTACCGTCGGCTCCTTGCATCTACCGACGAACTCAACATCCTGCTTGATGTACAGTTTGGTTTTCGACGCGGTCGATCAACAGTACATCAACTGAACCGAGTCAATAACATCCTCAAGCGAAACAAGTCTGTTTCGAAAACATCTGCCATGGCCCTTCTTGATGTGGAAAAAGCGTTCGACAACGTCTGGCATGATGGCCTGGTGTACAAACTGCATCGGTACAATCTTCCAGTCTTTCTGGTAAAGATCGTGAAAAACTACTTATCAAACAGAACATTTTGTGTTTCGCTGCATGGTGCAGTTTCCGATGCGCAGGAGGTTTCTGCCGGTGTTCCGCAGGGAAGCATATTAGGTCCACTTTTATTTAATCTGTTCACCTCGGACATACCCCCACTCCCTGAAAACGGATCTCTGTCGCTGTTCGCCGATGATACCGCAGTCGTCCACAACGGTAGGGTAGTAAGAGCGATCGCATCGAAACTGCAGCGAAGCCTGAATGTTCTGTTGAAGTATCTCACAGACTGGAAGATCTGTATCAATGCAGCGAAGACCCAGGTTATTCTTTTCCCTCACTCAAAATCTCCCAGACTTGTTCCGGCTGAGGATGTTAAAATTTGTCTAAACGGCACAACGGTGGAATGGACCAACTCAGCCATCTATCTTGGCGTGACACTAGATAGCAAGATGAACTTCAGGGAACAGGTTGACAAGACTGTCACAAAATGTAACGTTCTGTTGAAGCTTATGTACCCCTTGCTAAACAGAAAGTCTACATTGTCCCTGAAGAACAAGCTTGCTATCTACAAACAGATCATACTCCCGGTTATTGAGTACGGCATGCCGATCTGGGAGAGTTGCGCAAAAACACACCACCTGAAGCTACAGCGGGTTCAAAACAAGTTTCTCAGGATAATCCTGAACACACCTCCACGGACGAGAAACACTGAGATCCACCGTCTGGCCGAGATAAAAACACTCGAAGATCGTTTTAGTGAGACTATCAATAGGTACAGGACACGTTGCCACCTATCAGACCACCAAGTCATCCGGGACTTGGTACCCCTTCCCTAGGTTTTTCAAATTGTAGTTATTGTAGTTAGGTAGGTTATCAAATTTTATAAATTTAAACCAACAAATCCCCATCAGGGATGAAATGTAAACTAGAATATCAAATTAACAAAACACACCACAAAACGAATGGAACAAAGAACAAAGATGAAAAGCCCCTCTGGCTAAACAATTAAACTGTTAAAAATTAAATGTAAAAATTAAATTGAAAAGACAAATAAAGACACATTTTAGTAGTAGTAGTTTTTTGTTTTTGTTTTGGGGGGGGGGGGGAGGTGGGGAGAGGGGTGTGGAAATGGGGAGGAGTCGCTATTTTGTTAGAGAGGCGTTGGTGCAGTTGGCTGTTGTTGCCGATGCTCCCGTCAACCTCGCTGCGAGAAAGATGGCTGCTGAAGCCTACGAATTGGCGGGAAAAGCCGCCCGTGACAACGAGACAAGAATCAATCATCCTACGTTACCTGCAGATGGCCACCCGCAATGAAGAGGAGATGAACCAAGAATACCAAGAAGAAAGTCCAAGTTCAATCGCGAACTGTTTCTCCGCCGTCAACTAAATCCGTCCTTTTCAGGACGACCAAATTAGTTTGCCAACTAAAGAGTTTAGTTTGGTTGAATTTTTCTCTTGTGATGTTTGAATAATTTCAATTACCGCGCCCCGGCTGAACATAGCATTCTTTAAACGCCGCGTCCCGGAGTAAATGACAAAGAACGTTGAACAACCAACGAACATATTATGTAAGTAGGCTATGATAAGAAAATGAATAATAAATCAGACTATTGTGTGTAGCCAAAGAGTACGGAAGTATTTACTACAAGGTGTCACATCTGGCGACGAGGATAAATCCTATCTGGAATTTCTAGCTGCTTCCCTGGATAGTGGATCTGAAATTGGGTGATCAGCAAGAATACGCTTCACAAAGACAGAAACTGGTAAGCATAATTAGTCACAAAGGGAATCGGTCAGTAACTTGATTAAGAATATACTGCTGATAGCAGGACACACTGCTGATAGCAGGACACTCCGCTGCTAAAAGCAGGGAAAGGCGTAAAAGCCTCTGACGTAAAAAAATAATAATAAATAGATCCACTGCCATAGGCAGGACACTCCGCTGCTAGAAGCAGGGAAAGGCGTAAAGCCTTTATGGTGGGTAAAAAGATAAAAATGAAATAGATCCACTGCTACAGGCAGGAAACTCCGCTACTAAGGCAGCAAATAAGGAAAATCAGAAAGTAAAAGTAAAAAAAAAAAAATGAAAACTGTTTGAAAAATAACAGATGTTGCTAACATGGCAACCGTTTCTATACAACCATTCCTATGTATAATTTGTACTTTTCAGAAAAATGGAAGGATGGAACATAAGTCCGTTTAAATTCAATCACCTTCCCGAGACGCAAACCCGAATTGAATGGATGCGATGGAAGCGGAACTTTGAAGTAATTGTAGCGGCTAGCGAGGAGAAGAATTCCACTAAGATTAAAAACGTTCTTCTTGCGAAAGGGGGTTTGGAGCTTCAAGACTTATTTTATTCTATTGACGGAGCAGATGTCACCGAAGATCTAGAAAAAGGAATTGATCCGTATAAGGTAGCTATAATCAAACTCGATGGCCATTTCGCACCGAAACAGCACGACTCTTTTGAGCGGAGTGAATTTTACAAACTATCACCATCGATCACCCACGAAGGAAAACGCGAGTCGCTAGGAAAATTTTTGATGCGCTGTACAGATCAAGCGAAAAGATGCAATTTCGGAAAGACGGAGGCCGAAAGTCGCGATTTGCGTATAATCGACAAGGTAATTTACCATGCTCCCACTGAATTGAGAGAGAAATTATTGCAACAAGAAAAACTGAATTTGGCACAGCTAACACGCATGGTGAACTCGTTTGAATCGGTCAAACAACAGGCAAAAGCGATAGAAAACACAGAACCAGGAGATGCGCCAACGGCTACAGTTCCCGATCAGACTGCACGAATCAACAGGCTAAACAATACCGTCAAACGTTTTGGCAACACGTGTTCCCGCTGTGGTCAGCAGAGTCATTATGGAACCAACCGTGAATGCCCGGCACGTGGAAGGAAATGCGAGAAATGCCACAAAATAGGACATTATGCAAAAGTGTGCAGATCGGTATCAACATTCAAGCGGCGATACGAAGGACCATCCTCAAATTATCCAGAAAAAAGAAGAAAATTTGGTAACGTTCGTGCGGTTGTAGCAAAAGAGAATCTTGAGCAAGACGAACCAGAAAGCTTCATTTTCAAAATTGGTGATGGAGACGAATATCTGTGGACAAAGGTCGGAGGAGTACTGATACAGGTCCTGATCGATTCGGGAAGCTCGAAGAACATTATTGATGATACAACTTGGCAATACATGAGGCAGCATGGTGTAAAGTGTTGTGTTCCATCTAATGTTCCTAACACCGTCTTGAGAGGGTATGGTCCTGACGCTCAACCACTGGAAATCGTTCATGTGTTCGAAGCATCCGTAGAAGTGAAGACCTCGGAGAGTAAGCTCGAAACAACTGCTATGTTTTATGTCATCAAAGGTGGACAACAATCGCTGTTGGGTAAAGAAACAGCTAAATGTCTTGGTGTACTAAGAATCGGACTTCCAAATCCAATCAATGCCTTGACGTCTGTGAAGAAACGCACATTCCCAAAAATGAAGAATGTTCAGGTGAGGATCCCTGTAAATCGGAATGTTACTCCGGTCGCTCAACGAGTTCGTCGACCGCCGATTGCACTGCTGAGCAGAATTGAAGAAAAATTGGATCAGCTTTTGGCTATGGAAATCATCGAGCCAGTATCTGACCCAGCTGAATGGGTATCACCACTAGTTACCATAGTGAAGGATAATGGTGATTTGCGTCTATGTGTGGACATGCGTCGTCCAAATCAAGCGATCCAGAGAGAACATCATATGATGCCTACATTTGAAGATTTTTTGCCACGCTTTAAGTCGACCCGGTTCTTCAGTCGGTTAGACATTAAGGATGCCTTTCACCAGGTAAATTAAATATCTGAAAAAGAAATTCTGTTTGAATAATTGTTTAAAGATTTTAATATTGTATATTGTTACTACTTGATTTGATTACATAGATTGAATTAGAAGAATCGTCTAGATATATAACAACATTCATATGTCATAAGGGCTTGTTCCGATACAAACGCTTGATGTTTGGCATTTCTTGTGCTCCGGAAATGTTCCAAAAGGTCATGGAGCATATTCTGGCGCAATGTGAAAATGTTGTAAATTACATCGATGATATAATGGTTACCGGTGAAACAGAAGAGGAACATGATGAAGCATTAAGGAAAGTTCTCAGAGTATTGAAAAGTCGCAATATCTTGCTGAATCAGGACAAATGTATTTTCAAAGTCAGGCAGATCGAATTTCTTGGACATTTGATGTCACCAGAAGGTATTCGTCCAATGGTTAGTAAGGTTGAAGCGTTGCAAAAATTTCGAGAGCCAAAAACGGCAGAAGAAGTCAGGAGCTTCCTGGGCCTCGTTACGTATGTTGGGAAATTCATTCCTGATCTAGCTACAATCACGGAACCTCTAAGGCTGTTGATATGCAAAGCCAACAAATTCACTTGGGCGCAAGAGCATCAGAAAAGCTTTAATCATTTGAAAACCCTCATTTCCAATCCACAGACGTTGTCGTTCTTCGATAATTCATTAAGAACCAGAGTAATTGCGGATGCTTCACCGGTTGCTTTAGGAGCAGTGCTTGTCCAATTCGAAGGAAATACAGATTTCGATCCTCGTATTATCAGTTTTGCAAGCAAAAGCTTAACTGTGACTGAAAAACGATATTGCCAAACAGAAAAGGAGGCCTTAGCGTTGGTATGGGCCGTGGAGAAATTCTCCACGTACCTAATTGGTCGGGAGTTTGAGTTGGAAACAGACCATAAGCCACTAGAGGTTATTTTCTCTCCTACATCTACACCATGCGCTAGAATTGAACGGTGGGTGCTGCGACTCCAGTCGTTCAAGTTCACTGTAAAATATCGGAAAGGTTCAGGAAACATTGCTGATTCTTTATCACGGTTGGTTATTGAAAATAATCCTGTGGAATTTGAAACAGACAACCATTTCTTAGTACTTGCTGTTCAAGAATCTGCTGCGATTGATGTGAGTGAAATTGAAGCTGTCAGCAAAACGGACCCTGAACTCAAAGCTGTGAAAGATAGTCTAGAATCAGGTAATTGGAGTGGTCCAGTGGTAAAACCATTCGAACCATTCAGAAACGAGCTCGGTATGATTGAGGATACAGTCGTACGAGGAAATAAATTGGTTGTACCTCGAGGGTTGCGATTCAGAATGCTTCAACTTGCGCATGAGGGCCACCCTGGAGAATCAACCATGAAGAAGCGACTGAGAGATCGAGCTTGGTGGCCAGCAATGGACCGTGAAGCTAAAGAACTTGTAGCAAAATGTGAAGGATGCCAATTGATAGGACTACCAAGTAAGCCGCTTCCTATGAGTAGACGAGAACTGCCTTCAAAGCCATGGATCGATGTGGCCATAGACTTTATGGGACCACTGCCTTCCGGAGAACACTTGTTGGTTATAGTTGATTATTTCAGCAGGTATAAAGAGGTTGAAATAATGTCAAAAATTGGATCACGCGAAACCGCCAATAGACTTGACAGGATATTCACCCGGTTGGGATACCCAAGGACGATTACACTGGACAATGCGAAACAGTTTATTGGAAAGGATTTTGAAGAATACTGCAAAATACATGGTATTCATCTCAACCATTCAGCTCCATATTGGCCGCAAGAAAATGGGTTGGTAGAAAGACAGAACAGGTCGCTTTTGAAGAGGCTACAGATTAGTAATGCATTAAAGAGAGATTGGAAGAAGGATTTGAATGATTATTTACTAATGTACTATACGACCCCTCATTCGACTACTGGAAAAACTCCTACAGAATTGTGCTATGGGCGCACAATTAGGTCAAAGATTCCATCAATTGAGGACATTGAAACCATCCCGGAATCTTCGGATTATCGTGATCAAGACAGAATGAATAAACAAAAAGGAAAAGAAAGGGAGGATAAAAGAAGACATGCTCAAGAATCGGATATTCGTAGCGGGGATACTGTATTAATGCAAAACCTTTTACCGGGAAATAAACTGGCAACAACGTTCGGTAAAACCAAATACAAGGTTGTGAATCGCACAGGTCACCGAGCTGCAATAGAGAACCAGGACTCTGGAGCAATATACGAACGAAACATAGCGCACTTAAAGAAGATTACTTCCCCAGCAGTGGCCACCCCTTTACCTGATCGTACAAATGGAACGGAATCCAACTCTGAAGTAACTGAAGATACCGATACGAAAATTTCTGATGAAGATGAACCGGTGTTCAAAGGTTTTGAAGACATCGAAGATAGGTTCGCAGGAATTTGATAAGGTTAGCTGGTAAAGATCTATTACAACTTTAATATTAGAATCCAGCATAGAAGATTAGAAGTAATAACATAATTAATAAATGAAAGCATATAAAATATCGAATCCGGGGAGATTTGCATTTAAAATTTATAAAAAAAAGGAGATGTGCTATCATATTATGTAAGTAGGCTATGATAAGAAAATGAATAATAAATCAGACTATTGTGTGTAGCCAAAGAGTACGGAAGTATTTACTACAAGGTGTCACAAGGTCGTGAAAGTTGAAATCAAAAATATTCCTCCCTCGAGCAAAATTTTCTTCCTCCGTCCCCGTCGTCGTCATCGTTGTCACCAGTCACATCAGAAGCAGCAGCGCGAGAAGAGCAGCTGGTGTGGTAGTGGTAGTGAGAAGCATTTAAACGTCACCCGTGCAGTCTCAGATAGCTGGTGCTTTCGGTCATTTCTACAGAACAAAACAACGCAACACCGGAAATTTTCTTCGTCGCCGCGGCCGTTGCCTTCTTTCATTAATATCAATCCAAACAAGTTGGTGGCAGTAATCGAAGAGGGCTTCAACCGCGGAAGCGTTGGAAGCGCTCGTGAGCCCCTTTGGATGGAAGTATGAACCAAGAGCCCTGCTCATACGCCCTAACGCAGATCAGTTACCTGGTTTCGAACTTGAACAAGAAGAACTTTGCCACGAACAGTCGTCAACTAGCACAGGTGAGCATTAGTGAAGAAAGTCGCCAAAGCTAACACCATTGTCTATCAAGAGCTTTGAAGATTACGTGTTGATGTCTGTGGAAATCAAAAATCATTACATCGTCATCAGTGGCTGGTTTTTTATGTGCATTTTTATTTCTAACAACCATATGTGTGCGAGTGCGAAACCGAATCATTTTATTTATCATCATTAATTCATTGTCCTTAACCGATATAACATCAGCTTGATGGCCCGGACTAACAAAAATGTGAATGTGCGCAACGGTTGACGGTCTGAAGGATTTTCCATGGAAGTTGGTACGAAACAAAACGAAAAACAATTATGGCTAGACTTATCGATATTGGTATTGGAAGGAGGTAGGTGGAGTGTTATTGACAATACCATTATATGATGACCGTCATTTAGGTGTGTATGAAGGATAAAGGGTTTACGGGGTGAATTTTTATAAGTCGTTATAAGTAAACGAATATCAATATCATCGAGGATAATAACCTCTCATAGCATAAGCGATGATCGTATAAATCCCGAGGCGCTATAAAATGCCCAATTATATTATTGATCATTTGAAGGGATTAAAAACTACAAAACTACCGACTTGAAGTTTAGTTTTACACTGACTATACCATAAGCCGTATGGTCTGGGTTAGCACTAATATGTTTGCCTAGCTGACAAACGCAAACTTTCGCAAAACAAACAAATTTCTCGACATTCAATACTCGCTCCTTTTAATGCACCGGTCGTTTTGGGTAGTCCGGCGACGAAGATGTTGGAGTCGAAGGTCGTAGCAAGCGGTTCACGGGCGGGTCCTTTCGGCAAAACTAACCGGACAGTGTTGGAGCTGACGAAGAAAAACGTCAAGCGGCTAACGGGAGACGACGACGACGACGCCGAAGAGAAAGATGAAGATAGCGATGAGGGTGATATAAGCGAAGAAGAAGAATAAGAAGAAGTGGATCGGCCAAACTAGCGCGTTACCAAAGGGATAAAACGGGCAAAGGGATAAAACAGGCGCCTCGCAGACGAGCAGGAAGATGGTCGAAAATGTGAGTCAAGGCAGGCTGGGACAACAGCAGGTAGGACCGACAAAGCCCCAGTTGGCTGCGAGAAAGGGATTTATCTACAAACCTCCCAAATTCGAGTTACATGAACCTTAAAAACCTGATGAGGTGGCAGAAGGTGCTCGACGGTGTCGGGCCAATTACTCCTTCCGACAACGATCCCGAGGGTCATCAAGAAGCTCCAACAACATTACGGCCGCCCGGAGCGGATGCTAGTAAGACTCCAGTCTCCGGAGTTCTACGAATGGTCATCAGAGGAGTAGTCCACTGCAGTCTGGTGATGTCCCGGGCAAAAGGGGCACCGATAAAACGCCAATCGATTTCCCATCTGGAGTTGATCTGGATCCCGGATGAGCCAAACCGTTCTGGGCACCCAGTCCTACAACATCTCATCGGTCATCTGGACCGATTCCCGCACCGTGTGCAGCGGACTCAGTTCCGACCAACACCGCTTCAAGCAATTTGTTGCTTTTCGGATCGGAGAAATACAAGAGCTTACGAAGGTGGCAGATAGGCGATGGATTTCAACCCAGCTCAACATCACAGACGTGCTGACGTAGTGGGGGAAACGTGGTCCGCAGTTGCAAGGTGAGGTGAGTTGTGCAACGGACTTCTTTCCAGGTTCGATCGCAAGAAGCCAATGACCAATGCAAGAATTGGGAATCGAAGAGACGGAGTTAGAAGCGAGAAGGGCCGTACTGTTCCACAGGGTGATTGGCGTTGAACCGATCTTCCACTGGACGAAGTTGTTGGAAAGTGGAAACGGTTCTCTGGCGGCAGGTACAATGGGACGGTTTTCGGGACGAAATGAGTGCGCTCACAAACAATCTGAAGCGGCAGCCGGGAGAACAACTAAAAAAGTTGAGAAAAAGTAGCTCGGTGTACAAAAGTTCACCGCCATTGGACGACGAAGGTGTGTTGCGAACCCTGAAGAGAACTCTTTCGACAAGAAGAATCCAATCACGGTTTCACGACGTTATGGAGAAGTTGATTCAACACTACCACGAAGAGTTCGGACCCGTGAATTCGGAGACCGTCTTCAACGAGATGAGCAGTGGTTCCACATTCCGGAAATGCGTCCGGCGATGCAGCAGGTAGTGAACAAATTCGTCTGGTGTAAAGTCAACAAGTGTCGCCCACGATCGCCGAGGATGGCTCCACTTCCGGTCGAACGAGTCGAAAGAGCCGAAGGTGGCTCTTCTGCTCCGTCGGCATCGACTACCTGGGTCCGGTGGATGTTACAGTTGCGCGGTGTCAAGATGGAGAATATCAAACAGACCGTGAGCATTTCGATTATCGGCTGGAAAATCATTCCACCTGAAATTCCACACATGGGAGGCGTCTGGGAGAAGGATGCTGCGATCGGTGAAAGAGGCGATGCGAAGAAAGTTGACAGAGAAGATCCTGGAGACGGCACTGTCAGAAGCGGCTGACATGATCAACACACGTCCGCCGACATACCTTTCGCAGGACTCGCACAAAACGGAAGCACTGACTCCGAACCATTTCTTCCGGGGAACAGTGTCTAGACATATTTCACGATGGCAAGAAGACCGACGGACCCCGCGAAAGCGGAAACGACGGAGTAAGGAGTACCTCCCGATGATCAACGACTGGTTCGCCGAGCAGAAGCCGTTCAAGGGGGGCGACTTGGTATTCGTGGTCGACGGGAAGAATCGAAAGTCCTGGAGGCGAGGTGTCATCGAAGCGGTGACCAAGGAAACGGACGGATGAATTCGACAAGCGGACGTGAGGACGGCTGATGGTAAAATTCAGAGGCGAGGAGTCGTGAACCTAGCGGCGTTGGAGGTAAAGTAAATCCGAGAATAGCGGATGTTACGGGCTGGGGTGTTGAAACGCCGATTGAACAGCCCTAACGTTGTGAACAGACCTAAGGCGCAACATATCTGCAACATGAAAGCTTACGCGCGTTGGTAGTGGTAGAGTAGAGAGAGAGAGAGAGAGTACAGAAAGCAGCTGTTGGAGTGGTAGGAAGGAAAATAATCAACAATAGCGGCTACACAGTAAATAGACATTAGGCTCGCTATCGTAAAATTCGAATAAGATTGTTTTTCATTCGCTAACGTGAAATTGAGTGGTTTTATTAAGGGCTTACGCTGAAGCATTCTCAATGGCAGCAATTTAGAATTAGAATGTAACTCAGAATCTTTACTAAATATTTAATATTTCATCACATCAATTTGTATGCTTACTTGCTGTGAGCAATCTGATGGAGTTCGATTCGATGTTCATTCACTAACAATCGAGATATATAAATTTGAAATAGCGATGTAAGTTTGCAAGGGAGAGTTAAAAGATAAAAGAAAAAAAAATACTTGGAGCAGCAATTCACCTTAAAGGAGAAAAATGAAAGCAGACGGGATAAATCGACGGTGCCGTTTAGGAAAACCCTGTGGAAAACCGCCGTAGATTCGCTGTTCCGGTAGAGTAGATCCAACGGTCCAACCAAATCTAAGGATAGGAAGTAGGGTAGTTGACCCATAGATCGTCATCTGATAGAAGTAGGAGAATCGGAAAAAGTCTAGTGGGTAGGAGGAAACCATTTCTTATTACTAATAGGATTAGTCTAGATTAGAATTTGTTGTTGAAGTTTGTGAATAAATTACAGTTGTGAACATCGCTACAAAAAAGGTAAGCTGCTTCATAACATTTGGTTTCCGTAATCGAGAACATATCCCATAAAATTGGTGATACATGGGCAGAAATTTACTTCATTGCTTAAGTTTGTCCGTTAGGCCCTATTTAAAAATCTTTGTGGAAATAGAATAGAAACGACTGCCCGTCCGGGGGATTTGAATGCGTTAATGCTATCGTTCTTTTCAAGCAAGTAAGCAGTCAAACTAGAAATACTGAAGCAGAACCTAGTGACCAAACGCTCGGAAATTAGATAGGAAGATTTAAACGAAATACGAAGGATGCTTACTCATGGGCAACGGAACTTATGTAATGTTGGATTTTCGTCAGCTTCCTTGTGCTACAACTATCGGGACTATTGTTTGATGCCCTAGGTTAGAATCATCCTCCTGTGCACCACCAGGCTCGTTGCTTCATAAAATCTTCCACAGCTTGATTCATTCGTCTCTGGTGTGCTTCCGATTGTTGACGGTGTCGTGTCTAAAATAATCGTTTCAACCTGTTTTGTTACGTTCTGGAGAATGATTAATGCCATACTCACCACATCCAATGCCTTGACTTGAGATTCTGCTCCGACAAACTCAAGCTCCGGCTAAAAGTTCTCATAGTCTTTACGAATCTGTAGCTTTTACAAAGTGACCTAAGAGCGATTCGGTCCTGTGGAAGCTTGTCTGAAATAGCACAGAGTTGAGGAAAAATTAATCCGAACCGAAACGACTTTATGATTCTTACCTCCTTGCAAGCAACATTTCATTCCTCAAGGCGGCTTGTATCGCATTCAATTCCCTTTTCCTATAGTTTATCCAACGATATCGAGCGGCTTCTCTTGTAGTCGCATTCTGTAATTTGATGTTTCCATATTACCCTTTCCCGATATTAGACCTTCCTGAGTTTTGTGTGGCCCTTTGATCCACAATCTTTCGCACCGGTTTTCGGAGCGAATCCAGTATGGAAAGATCCATGACTGTGCTTGTGGGAAATGAGAGAGTTCTTTCATTCCAGTCGTCAAATTGCACATTATTCTGAGAGAAATATGTGGGAGTTTCTTTCGATTTATGCGAACGATGGTCTCGACGGAGCTGGATAGATTCCGACACCATCGTAAAAGGTTTGGTTTTTGAAGTGTTTTCGGCGAAGTGAACGATGTTGGATTATAGTAAAAAGTGTCTTAGCTTTTGCCGGGTTTAATGTCCTGTGAGAAAACGGTTTTCTTTGTTTTTATCTATACCGATTGGGAATTCCTCGTAGGACGAAATAAGCAGACTACGGTCGATCTTGCATATGAAGAGGAAAGTATTAATGTTGACGCTACCACAGAGAACAGACGTTGATCTGCGGTCTGCTACTTGTGTAAAACATTAAATCGCTATTTCGTTGTTGTATGTCGTTATGCTCCTGGTAGGCGGCGCTGCAGTTTTGCGATAACTGGCATGTAAATATTAATCAATAAAAAGCCTAGGTTCTGTTTCTGTTTTCGTTTGGGACGGTTGAGACCCTTGTTTTTTTTGGCCGGCCTTCTTCTCTACGGCATTGTAATAAATTTGCATTGCTCTTGTTTCATCAACCCGGTCGCTATTGTTATAGCTGCAATGTGCGAGTTTAAAAATACTGTGCGATTTACCTTCGGCAATGGAGCGGATAAACCAGCCTTAGGCGAAGTGGCAAATTTCTTCAGAGGCTTGGATGCGGAGCTTGATGACATTGAAGCTGCATATAGGATTGGAGATGAAAAGTCCCTTCTCGTCAAGTTCAAGTCTGAGTGGTCGATGTTGCACGCACTGACCGCCAACTCTGACGAGCTGGTATTCCATTATGGAAATAGAAAAAAAGGTCAAAGTACACATGTCGCATGCCCAGGATCACATCTGCTATAAAAAGGTGTGGGAGTGGGTGAAATGGGGGGGGGGGGTGTGCGAATATACATGGGTACATGGACCTGAAGCAGGAAATCCCAACAACGCTGCACTTCGCCAACCCGGAAGGGAAATATGTATTACGAAGGCAACAAGGACAAATGCTTCATCTGCAAAGAAGTGGGACCCCCTTATGGCTTCTTGTCCCAAGCGGAAGAATCGGAGTCAGCAGAAAGTGCAAAGTCAAGAAAAGCGTAGAAAAGCGGTAAACTGATGCAGAAAACGCTCGGATGTGCAGTAACCGGAGGTACAGCCACCTGAGGATCAGAAACTGAAGGTGAAGGAGAATTAGATACGCTAGAGGTGCTGGAAGATAAAACGGAAGAATCTGTCATCATGTCGGTGGACACCGAAATACGCATTGATGAACCGAATGAGACAGATACTCGCGACTGTGCGTTGTTACAGTTCGCCGCATTCATGTCAACGGGGATCAGTAAACAAAAAGGGTCGGCTAGAATTGCAAAAGTGTTAAAAAGAAGCTTACATAAAGTCGCATCCAAGGACAAAGAAGAATCATAATTTGTGTTGGAAATAGTTTTTTTTGTGTTTAACTCACAAACATTGCCTTTGACTCCATAAGCTAACGCGATTGAAGCGTATAAATAAATAAATTGGTAAAAAAAAGCCTAGCACATAACCTAAACAGTTTTATTTGTTTTTCTCTGCACTTACTTCTTATACCGGCTGCCCATATTAACTTTTACGGACGTTTTTCAAAAAAAAAAAAAAAAATGTGTATGTCTGTTTTCTGTGCTGTCACTATCATTCACCTGTATGAGGACATCTTTCTTTTGCTCCACCAATGAATTCTCCGCCGGAACAGAAACCAAGTCGGTGGTTTATATTCTTTCCTCCTCTTAGGTTTTGTATTTTCTCGATCCCGAATATCCTGCGCAAGTTAAACTTCTACTTCGGCTCGCCTCCCTCTATGAACGCAATCACTTGCTGGGCAGCCTTTTTTTCTCATCGAACAAAATTTTGCAATGTTTGTAGTCCGCCTTCAATGAAAATAAGGGCACACTTTTCTAACGCTGCCATTTGAACATACATTTTTATTCGGGTAGTCTGTCGGCTCCATCTCATTGTTTACACCCAAACGTCAAACCGAACACAACTCACAGCAAAGTTTCACGCGCATTTCGAGAGATGGGAAAGATTTCCGTTGAAAAACGCCGTGCCATCGTGCACAAGTGGAGCACTATTCCAGGATTATCACTAAGAAAGTTGGCGAAACTGGAAAACGTTGGTGTGAAAGCGGTGCGTATTGCGATCCGGAAGTTCGGGGAGGAGTATTCCCTTGCGGACCTGCCACGAAGTGGACGAAAAAAAGGAGCGTCGAACCTCAAATTGGACAACAAAATCGGACGAGCTTTTTCTAAGGCAAAAGGGCCTCAGTTCGCGATTTGGCCAAAAAGCTGAACACCTCGAAGTCCAACGTTCAACGAGCCAAAGAGAGATTGAAGCTGAAGACGTACAAGAAGCAGAAGCAGCCAAAAAGAAGTCCTACACAAGCAGCCAGCGTGAAACCACGGGCGCGGAAACTGTATGACACAGTTTTCGCCAAGAATAAGTACTGCATCATGATGGACGACGAAACGTATTCGAAGTTGGACTATAAAGCATTGCCGGGATTGCAATATTACACGATTCGTGAAGATGATGATGTTGACAAGGCGGACACCTCAGTTTTCACTGAAAAATTTGGCAAAAAGGCGATGGTCTGGCAGGCAATTTGCTCTTGCGGTAAATTTACGAAGCCGTACATCGTAAAGATATTATTTTTTCAGACATGTTGTTAAAATTCTCCCCTATACCATTCTAGTAACATTTCAAAGATAGCATTTAGGGTGATCAAAGAGCCTAGTTTGATGATTTCTGAAATAAATGGCTTATCGTACCATAATACCACTAAACACAATATTTAAATATAATCATACACTGCTTATAAGCACATGCCAGTCTTTTATCTATATAGTAGTTGAAGTTCTGAAGTGCAAATTAAATTAAATGTTATGCTGAAATCCTGAAAAAGAAAGCCTTTGATGCTTGTCATGTTGCTCCAGGCTCTTAAATGGTTTTGGAAAGATGATTCCAAAGCGTGCTGAAATTATTAATTAAATGGGAATGGAAAATAATATGATATGAAATACACCCCCTCACTTCGCTATTGTCAAAATGACATCATTGCCCAGGCTACGCCAACCAGCGTTTCCATGTTTCAGCTGACAGTCTTTTGTGACCATATGACTCGTGGAGGCGTCAGGTAGGAACTTGTGAGGACCAGAGGTCTGTCGCACCCTCCTTCGAAGTTGTCAACTCACCATTTGAAGCCCCTTTCTGGGACGGTCTATAGTTCATCCAAATTTCATAAGGTTCAACTTATGATTGTCCTAAGGTAGTTTGGTTGAGTGATGGTGTACTTAGGACCAATGAGATTCTAAATCAGTGAGCCAATTTTAAATCTCAAGTTTCCTATGGAGAAATACAGAACGCAAAAGTGAGGTTAAACGTCGTAGATGGCGCTCGTTAAAGATATTTTTTTGAGGCAAGCAAAGTAATTCCCGCATAAACTATAACCATAAGAAGTGCCTAACCACCAATTCGGGGTATCATTCCAACTGTAAGCGGTATGGTCTCACCATCTATAATATCTTTCCTGTATGGTACAGTGACGGACACTACAATAAGACCAAAGCCTGATTTTCATACAAAATGGTCATGTTAGGAGGCTTGCCTTTCATTTTCTCGACAACCAATTGAGCTGAAATTTCGGCTGTGGTCCAGAAGTAGCCGAAATTCTCATCTGCATTAAATCCATCAATTTTAATTCACCACTTAACAATAAGACCACTTTTTGATTTCGATAAAGGATGCACGAATTTGAGGATCTGAATTTTGATTATTGATGCACGAGTCATTTTAATATCAGTATACTATAGATTGTAATTCACACTCATCAACATGGCCTTAACTATGGATATTAAAATAAGGTCTTATTGTTTTGTCGTAGGTGGTACCTGTAGTTTCTGAAGTGGTGAATGAAAAATTATGAATTTATTTAAGATGAAAATTCAGGTTATTTCTAGGCTATTGCCAAAATTTCAGTTCAATTACTTCACAGAAAAGTGAAAGACAAGCCTCCAAACATGACCATTTTGTATGAAAATCGGGCTTTGGTCTTATTGTATTGTCCGTCACTGTACACCGTGTCCAATATATTCGCATACAAAATAAAACTCTATTTATTTCAAATCGATAATCCAGATTTTATTGATAACTTTACCCATTATATTGCAATATAATACTGATCAACTTCAGCATATGTTTTGGAATAACACCGCCTTTAACCTTCTTGACCAGCTCCAGACGTTTTTCGAAACCGTCACAGGCGGCACGACTTCCATCGGCATTTCGTTCCAAATTTGTTTGATTGCGGTTTTGAATTGGTTCATATTAGACGCCCTGTGGTCATTTACCTTCCACAGCATGTATGACCATACGAAATAATCCAAGGGAGTCAGATCTGGTGAACTGGGAGGCCATTCATTCTTGTCCAAAAAGTCGGTCAAATTTTCTCGGCACCAGCCCTGAACGAGATTTGCAGTATGCGAAAGCAGATTCTACATTTCGAAAATTCTTAGCAAATTTGACCGATTTAATTTTACACCATATCCCCATGTGCAATGTTGGCTTCTTTTTCGCAATGATGCTTACAAAAGCAAACAAATAGTATGTCGGTGCTGCCGGTCTGCGTGCATAAAAACAAAGTCCAGCTGTCAAATACTGGAACACGTTCATTGGTGTTGGTAAGTTGCATATGAACATAGATGGTGCTTGTGGGCTTCGCTCATATTCTGCACCACCGAGCCGACGAGCCGACGACAGCTCGCGATTCATTCGGCCATGTTTGATCGGAAGTTGAGAAGCAAGCGATCTTTCTCATAGGACAGCCGCGATTCGGTCGTGTTTGCTGGCTAAAATCGAGAAAAATCCGTCTGTAACCGTGCACCATGGAAAATCCTTCAATTCGTTTCATTTTTGGTCATTTGTGATATCGGAAAAAGTGAATATTACCGACCGAAAGCAGTGCGCGATTGAACTCTACTAACTTTTCTTTTTCGTTTTTTCTCTTCTATACCATTCGATTTTTTTCCGGTCGAACGCAACTCGATTCCCGTTCATTTTGGGTCTGGCGAATCCTGCTCTTCCTCCTGGTGGTGGCGGCGGTGCAGTTTGTGAAAGATTTTGGATTAGAAGCTGATCGCCATTTGCTGCGTTGTCTATTCTCTGCGGTAGATTTTTCCAGTAGTTCGGCTGGAGGGACCGGTGGAGACGCTACCACCCCGGGACATTCCAGGAGTAATAGCAGTAGTAGCAGCACAACCACAAGTACTATCAACAATAACAACCAGAGTAGCGGCCCACTGTCACTGCAGGCTCGATTGCTGTCGTCGGAATTGGTCGGATTACTGACCAAACCGCAGCTGGTCGGGAACGTTTGCTTTGCGGTGGACAATCCGCTACCGCATCAAAGGGTAAGAGTCATTTTTCGGGTCTATTGAAAGAGAAATCTTCTGTATGAGCGTGTGTGAGAAGACTCTTTTGTTCTTGTTTTTATTTTTTATTTCTCCCGAATCGCACACCTAACCTCAAAGTTGTGCAAGTGTGTGACAAGATGTGAGTAGGGTTACCAGATACATTTTATGTTAACTATTCTTATTCTGTTTTATTTTCCTAAATGCAGACTTTAACACCGTCGATAGGGCTTGTAACTCGCATCGTAAAGACACTCAACTGTTCGCCAATACAGCAAGCCGCTCTTGCTCTAGCCCTTCTCCATTCGTGTCATCTGGAGATTGTACAAAGTGCGGAACATAACGCTCGAAGTTGCATTGCCGAACTTATTCAATCCTACATTGACCTAGGTAGGTTCCGATAACAATCGTTAACAGGAATTCTGAAAATTCATCTCGAACATTTGCTTTTTTGCAGAATCATCCATACCAAGTCAGGAAGGAAGTCTCAACGACGTTTCTCCGGAACTGTTGCAGCACATCCTATCGCTTATATCCCACGAAAAACACCTGGAATTCGGCTTATCGGACGTAACCTACGGCAGGTTTGTACAGCAGCTGTGTCGAGACTTCCCTCGGGATCGTGTACCGTTGATTCTCGCTCCGCTGCTGTACCCGGAAAACTCAGAACTTTCAGCTGAACTGGTGAAGATAAATTCGCAATCGTTGCTCCGCTCGTCGATTATGGATACAGCGTGGGGTAGTCTCGTGATGGAAATCGGTTACGGTTTCACGACGTCCGTCGACGATTGCAAGAATCATCTGCTAAAAGTCGGTGGCCGGGAAATTTCCGCTCAGGATGTAGCAAAGATCATCTCATCGATGTGTCTAACACATGCGTCGCTATCGGAGAGCAGCATAAATTTGCCGACACCAAGCAGTTTTTGGCCGCAGGGCAGCGATCCTGGAGGAAAAGGGAAGGATGGTCAAAACGGAGGTTCTACCTCGGAGAACACCACCTGGAAGCCGGAGATTTTCGTGCAGGCCTTGAAGGATGTTGTTCCGAATTTGAACTGGAAGGATGTCTGTCTGGGGTTGGATCATTCGGATTTCTTGATCAAAGACCGACCAGGCCTGGCGCTGCTTTTGTCTATCGTGAAGATGGGAATGCAAGCCAGTGGCTTGGGACAGAACTTCCCCGTGGAATGTGTCTATCAACGATGGACGAATGTGGAAGGCCAACTGTCCTTGATAACGATGATTCTGAAGAGCCCTGATCTGTATTCATTTGCGGAACACATCTATACGAGTGTTTCGGTAGATTTATTGAAGACACCACCAGAGACAGACAATAAGGAAGTAGCCTCTTGGTTGTCGCTTCACTTGGTGGACGTTTTGCTGCACGTTGCCGACAATGGTTTTTACGCTCAGGCGATGGAAATCTTCAAGATCCCAATCCAGCTTTGCCCGGATATTCTGTTCATGGCGCTGCTTCAGATCAATCCACCGGTGACCGTTTCCCGCCAGGAATTGTTCACCACGTTGATCCCAATTTTCCTCGGCAATCATCCGAATTCCGGTACGATTCTACATCACGCTTGGAATAACACAAGTTTCAACCCTTCGTTGAGGCACATTATTCTGCATTCGATGAGCGAATGGTATCTTCGTGGAGAAAACGATCAATCACGTTTATCACGTATCCTGGACGTAGCTCAAGACCTGAAAGCCCTATCGAATCTCTTGAACGTGCGGTCGTTCATATTCATCATCGATTTGGCTTGTCTGGCTTCCAGGCGGGAATATCTGAAGTTGGAGAAGTGGCTAGCGGACAAAATTCGCGAACACGGAGAGCCGTTCGTTAAGACGATCATCAAGTTCCTACAACGACGTTTTCCGCAAATTATGATGGGAAAGTTTGCCGACGAGCAGATCCCGAAATCGGCCCAGCTACCCCCAGAGACGTTGAGCACTATATTGTCTTGTTTGCAGGCGTGTGTCGGGAATGTTAGCCAAGAAGTAGCCGAAATCATAATGAGTATGACTCAGTACAACCTGCTTTTGTCTAGTAAGAACCGAGCCCAACAAGCACCACAGCAACAACAGCCTCCCCCACCGGGAGTGGTCAGGCCGCATCGTGTTCTGGAAGCTCCTTTCAGTGCATCTGCTCTTGGCGGGCAGATCTTCCCAGGGCCATCGGTCGAATCGTTGTCTGGTTTGGCAAGTAATATGGCCGGATTAAACCTTGGTGCTCCTGGTAATAGTGCTTTCAGTTTCGGAAGCGCTCTTGGAAATTTGGTTTCAACACCAGCGTCACCTTCCAGACTTCTTGCTGGGCCTTCGAACAGTCCCTTCCCGTTAATGTCGATGCCACCAAGCGCACCTGTGGGAAACATTGGACGCCTACCGCAAACTCCCACTGGGGATAAACTGACCTTACCAAATGCAGGACAGACGAACTTCTCCGAAATCGGATGCCAAGCCGTCTCGAAGGAAGTGGAAGACGAAGCCAATAGCTATTTCCAACGAATCTACAACCATCCGCCACACAATACGTTGTCCATCGACGAGGTTTTGGACATGTTGCAGCGCTTCAAAGATTCTCCGATCCGTCGCGAGTGCGACGTCTATCAGTGCATGCTACGTAATCTTTTCGAAGAGTATAAGTTCTTCCCCCAGTACCCGGACAAGGAACTTCAGATAACAGCTCAGCTTTTCGGTGGAATGGTCGAACGGAATCTCGTGACTACGTACGTCGCACTTGGATTAGCACTGCGTTGCGTACTGGATGCTCTCAAGAAACCGGACGGATCCAAAATGTACTACTTCGGTATCACTGCTCTGGATCGTTTCAAGAACAAACTCCATCTCTATCCGAAGTACTGCGAGTACGTCCATTCGATTCCTCATTTCGACCAGTTTCCACCGCATCTGATCGAGTACATCGAGTACGGTGCACAAGGACAAGAACCTCCAAATAAGACTCTCGGACCGGGACCACTCCCTTCGTCTATAACGCAAATTCTTCCGGGACCATCTCAAGTAGGTGGCGGCAATCCACTGTATCGTAGCAGCACCGCAACGGGAACAAGCAACCTAACTTCGGCTGCACCTCCTGCACCTGCCAAGGTCAACCTGGGTTCTCAACTCGGTGGCGGCACGACAGGTCAACCCCCACGAGTCAAGTCCATCGCTAACGCTACCAACATTGACACTCTTCTTGTGGCAACACAAGACGGCGAAGAAAAAATCATCAATCCGCCAGATGCCATCCAGGACAAAACGGCCTTCATCTTCAACAATCTCAGCCAGCTGAACCTACAACAAAAGTGCGAAGAGATCAAGGATATTCTACAGAAAGATTACTACGGCTGGTTGTCTCAGTATTTGGTACTGAAGCGAGCTTCAATCGAAGTGAACTTCCACGTTCTCTATTCGAACTTTTTGGATGCCCTTAAGATTCAAGATGTCAACAAATTGGTCACGAAAGAGACTTTCCGCAATATTAAAGTGCTCCTTCGATCGGACAAGGGCATTGCCAATTTTTCCGATAGAAGCTTGTTGAAGAACCTCGGTCATTGGCTGGGAATGATGACCTTGGGCCGAAATAGACCAATCCTCCATCTAGACATTGACATAAAATCGCTACTTGTGGAGGCATATAACAAAGGTCAGCAGGAGTTGCTGTATGTGGTTCCTTTCGTAGCGAAGGTCCTAGAATCCTGCGCCAAGAGTAAGGTGTTCAAGCCTCCCAATCCCTGGACGATGGCCATCATGAACATTCTGGCGGAGTTGCACCAAGAACCAGACTTGAAATTGAACCTTAAATTTGAGATCGAAGTTCTCTGCAAGAATCTGAATATTGATGTGGCAGATTTGAAACCTGCCATCTACCTAAAAGATCCCGAGCGTGCCCAAAATATTGAATATCAGTTGTCGCAACCGAAACCAGCCAAGGAACCTATGCAACCTATGCCGGTCATGCAGGTAGCAGAAGAAATCGCTTCAGCAGGACCTTCCGGATCACCGGCCATTCCCGCTATGGATCCATCGCTTGCCGTCACTGGTCCACCCGAGCCACGATTCCACTATTCCGACATCAACATTTCGAACTTTGGCTGCATCAACCAGCACGTTACGTACTCTCCCAATATTGCGCTTCTGCACACCCACCCGCATCTGAAGCAGATAATCAAGACCGCCCTGGAACGAACCATCACAGATTGGATTACACCAGTGGTTGAACGCAGCGTCAAGATTGCTTCTAAAACGTGTGAACAAATTATTCGGAAGGACTTTGCCTTGGATCCAGACGAGCAGCGGATGCGTACCGCATCGCACAATCTAGCCCGTAACCTAGCAGCTGGCATGGCAATGATAACCTGTCGCGATCAACTAATGCAGAACATCCAGAACAACATCAAAACAGCGTTCATGACCACGCTCAGCCCGGCGCAGAAGGACGTCGCGGAAGCGGCTGCCAATCAGCTGGCCACGGACAACATGGAACTGGTATCGGCCTTCATTCAAAAGACTGCCATCGAAAAGGTCGTCCCGGAGATGGACAAACTACTCGCCACAGACTACGAGCTGCGTAAGATAGCCCGCCAGGAAGGTCGTCGCTACTGCGATGCCAGTGTGTTGACTTACCAGGCCGAACGGATGCCGGAAAGGATCCGGCTGAGCGTCGGGGGTGTTTCGCCTAGCCAGCTGGCTGTGTATGAAGAGTTCGCCCGGAATATACCCGGATTCCAACCTATCACCGACCGGGATAATGTACTGTTTGCTCCGAAACTGGTAAGATAGGAAAATGGCTTTTGTCATGGTGGGGACTTTAAATTTCACCTGAAACTTTGAATTTTAGCCGGAAGCGATTCCAGCGGTGCCTCAGTTTCCTACCCCGGCCGCCGTCACTCCGGACGAGGTTGGCGTGATGTACGATGAGTTGGCCAGCAAAATGGAGGCATTCATCAGCAGTCCGGTGAATGTGCCTCAGCTGCATGTAAGTAGTTTTTTTTGTTTGTTTTACTTTGCGTTATTCTTTGGCTGCTCCTGGGTACTGGGGATGTGCTCGATGAGGATTTATGGGCGATATGTTACCGCTATTCTAATAATGACCAATCAAAGTGATATTAGGCATCGGAAATTTAGGAAATTTAAGTGTTTAACTAAGTTTTAGCTAACCTGTAAAATTTTATGAAATCCGTCGTTATCATCGTTTTCTGCTCTTATCACCAATAACCATTTATCATGCCTAAGCTATCAACTTCACTTGGATTGACAATCGGTATTGCATCGCTAGCAGCCTTTTAGCCATTTTTATTCTGATTTCTTAAATGCACCAGTGGTTACGTTGTGTAGAAATGTAGGTCTCTGTTTGTTTTATTTGAAGTAGGTCCGACCAAGTTCAGGCTGATAGTTAAAAAACCCACTGAAAAACGATAACCATTAGTCAGCGATCATTACTATTATTTCGGGTGTTCTGTGGCTGGGATTGGAAGTAGGTGACGTTTGTGAGATTGTGACGGGAAGGCTATACCATGTTGGGGGGGAGCCTCGCTAAATTGTTGGTGGGATTGGAATTGATGTTGATTTGTTGAGGGGTTAGAGTGGTTTTGAGAGATGGGAGGTGCTGGTCTCTAGGTTGAGGGCCGGTAATGGGCTCTGGAGGGGGGGAGAACGGTTGAAAGTTCGATTGGGGATATATAATGGGGTGTGGAGGTGTGGAGCGGGGGGGCGATTTTAGTGGCGGGGTGAATTTTTGCGTGCAACCGGCTGTCCGGTGGAATGGGTTTTGGCCCTTCTTCTCTTTGGTAAAATCAGGTGAACATTACGTGCCAGTGAATTGAACAGGGTGGCCACAGACTCGGGAAATGCGGGAAAAATGCGGGAATCCAAAATCATCGGGAAATATGCGGGAAAAATGCGGAAATTTCAAAATCCATCGGGAATTTTAGTCATATGACAGGACCAAGCTCACACCATTTTCAAATTGATAATTTGAGTAGCGTTTTTTTGTCATCTACTCGGTTCAACGATCTCATTAACCGAATGAAACAGTGTTTTTTTTTTGCAAATCCAGCATTGCTGAAGAAGGTGCTCCATGGCTGTCAACTGGAATGCATTCAACGAATTAACTGGGGAAATCAGGGACCTGGCTTTGCTGTCCCCAACATCGGTAGCTGCAGTTAGCACGTCGTACACAATTCCTTCAAGGAGGGGCTAAGACAAACATATTGGCATGTGGATCATTTTCTGCTGGCTTTGTTCAGTCAGTTTCAAAACCTACCGCTTAGAAGATCTGACAAAATGGCTGTGACAGGTGAGGTTACGCACATAACTTACTTTTGTTTTTATTTTACTTGACGGGAACTCCTTGGGTGATCGTTATGTCTGAAGCATCGCCACTGTGTGCATTACTGTAAATTTTGGTGCAATGATTCCCAAGTAACCAGAAGCACTATATTATTGCACTTATTTAAGCCAATATCAACGTTATTAATGCGGAATAGCATTAATTCAACAGTTGTCAAGTAATGAAGCGTTAGATTAGCTTTGTAAATATAATGATGCATTACCAATGGAATAATGCAACTTTAGCAATATCTTATTGCATAACAAAAGATATGGCATTAATTCGATCTTAGTTGTGCCCTTTTCAGCTTTATTCGAATTCCAGTGATCCATTAGAGGTAATGCATATGCCCTATATATGCATGTTAGTATAGCGTCGTGGTTACTAGGGTTATCTTTATATGCTACACGAGTTCCGCCAACCTGGGGTGGTAACACTGTTGTCATTTTTAAAATACCATAAAGTCTCAGTCCATTTGTATAATAGACAAATATTTGTCACTGCAGTTGGCAGAAACCTATTGTGTCAGTCACCTTAAAGTCAACCGCATTTCAAACGGAGCTTATCGTCGGTATTCCGATTAAAATTGTTCGTTGTTGTGGATGATGCGGTAGACGATAAGATGCTGGTACCAAAGCTGAATTTTTTTTTTCAAGTCTGCAGCAATAGTCGAGTTGTTTTTCAGGGAATACCAGACCTCATTTCCTATAGCTCCGTTTCTATTCGACGATTTGACGGGACTACTTAGAGCCGCTATGGAGAAAATTGTTAAGGACATACGGGATAAAGTCCCTATCACTTCGAAGTTTTATGAGCACAAACCTCAAACACTATTAGGATTTCAGGCATGCAATTTCCAAGAATAGTTTGCTCCAGCATCCATCGGTTAGCAATTTCAGCATTGTTTGTTTTGTTTTGTTTGTGAATTTCAGTCTCAAAAATCGTGAAGTGATAATTAACCTAATCTATAAATCATATGGAAAAAGGACTCCCTCTAGTTTCACCTTAAGTCAGACCGATTGTCTGACAGTCAAAATAAAATCGGTCATTGAAATAGAATTGACGGAAAGCCATCTTTTGTCAGCCCTTAATGTGGAAATCGGGTTTGCCTCTAAATCAGGAATGAAAAAAGCGAGGGAATTTTCAGAAATTTCCGACAAAGATCTTTTAACTGTGGTTTTTTGAAGAAGCTACTCAAGAAATCTTCTTTGGCATACCCTTTAACGCATTATGTCACCTGCATTAACCCTAATACTGCACGGACATATCTAAAACCGTTTGGAGCTGTGTCTGGAAACGTTCGTAGATAAAGAATATCTGAGCACTGCCGTCGCTCACAAAGTGAAAGAAGAATTTGGGCAGCTGTGCTCAATGCCGTCTTTAAAGACGTTGCTTGCTGGAATCCAAAGAAAAGAACAGCGTTTGGACAAATTTTGGCTATAACTGATTGGTCATTCCAAGAAGGAGCTGCCAAATTGACAACATTTGTTAAAAAGGTGCTTATGCAGTCGCACTGAAATGCGACGGTGGAGCGAGGGTTTTCAATAAAAGAAAAGTGGTGGTGAACCAAACTGAAAAGAGTTTGGTTTGGTTGCTCAGATAATTGTCTACGAACTGTCAACGACGTATAAATCACGAAGTCTTTGATACAAATGCACGCAACGCTCGTGCATCATTTTGTCCTCGAAAATGTCCAATGCTTTACTATTTTTCTTCGATGTTCATGCTTCTACAAACTTCAAAGATCAATGACTTATGTAGAGCGATTTTTGTTCTCGTTTGCAAAATGAGAGACGAACGCCGGTTACGCAATACGCAAGAATCCCGATTTGCGGCTACTATCCGTCATTTTGCCTAAATGAAATGTCCGAATTTCCGATTGAACAATTTCCTTAAAAATTTCAACAACATCTATGAATCGAATTAATATTAACCTCATTTCCCCAGTGCGGGAATTTTCAAATTAAGATTGTGTGGCCACTCTGTCCTTAGTACTTTTGAAACATGAAAATCGAGTCTTTTTTTCGGCCTACGGACCACAATACTTTGAAAACTCTAGTCTCAGCTCCAGTCCCAACGGAAGTTACTATTTTTTGTGGTACAAAATAAACTACGATACTCAACTTAGCTTCAACTGTTGCAAGTGAAAGCTTCATCCCCAATGCAACTTTTCTCCCCATGAACACAAAGGGGATGCTTTCACGGTACTGAACACGATCGTCTTCAATGCACTTTGACATCAATGAAAAATCTTTTGAAATTACGGAAATTTTCGGAAAAAATAACAGCACAGGAAAAAAACGTCCACTGGTAGCCAGAGCCTACTTCTGTTTTCCAGACTCCAGTTCATTATTATAAATATAAATAAATAAAATATATTAAATCAGCGCCAACATTAGATTAGGGCGAATCTGCTTATGTAAAGAATGGCTTTCGTAGTAATTTTCTCTTGAACAAAAGGTCACGAATACAAAATAAGCACTCTTTAAAGAAAAAGAGCTTTATCTCTATCCGCTGATATATTCAATTTGAAGGAATTGTATTCAACTTCCGATAAATTAACAGACAAAGTGTTTGTTTACAAAAGCAGATTCGCCCTAATCAAACGTTGGCGCTGAAATATATAATTGAGAGCTAGGTTCCTGAAAACGACACAGAAAATGAAAAAAATCCCTTCCAACATATTTGTACAAGTAAAAGCGTTGGACTCTGAAGAAAATTGAGGAATTCCCAAACTTTGGTCTCAACTTCCTCTAGTATATCTAGTACTGCTATTTGGAAGGAACAACTAAGTGCTAGTTTTATTACACAACATGTTGCATGTTTCTATTCGCCCCTAAATGGGGTGAATAGAAGAACTTTTCAGTAAAGTTTTTATTTCTAATTTTTATGAAGAAATTCAGTACTATTTTAAAGAAAACTAAACAGTTATACAAGTTTCATTAATAGTAAAAGACAAACAAAATAATAATAATCGAAAAAAAACGTCAAACATTAACAAAGCGCAAGAGAATGTGGTCCGGTTCTAATTTTTCTTGTAGGTAAACTTATTAAAAGGATATGGTCTAGTGTTATCCTTATCAACATCCATATTAAGCGTAATCAATGCCGCGTTGATTATTCCAATCGGTGCAGGATCTTCAAAAACGACATTTGAGCTTCCGGTAACACTTTGCCCTGGTAGTACAGGGATCTTTGTCCGTTTAGCTCTGGTCGTAGACGTTCTTGTTGGTCCATATCGAGCATCACGAAGCAAGGAATTCAAACTTTCGTCCAGCTTGCATCCATCTTCTGGGGTTGGCGCTTTGGGCAACATCTGTAACACTGTCGATCTATCTAACGGTATGATTCCACATTTCTTAAACCCAGCTCGAAAATTGTTTGGTCCTTGAACCGTGATTTCATCCATCAGTTGTTTCAGGAGCCTTGGAAATTTGTCTTTCGGTAGAGATGCTTCGTATTTTCCTTGCGAATGTTTCCATTGCTCAAGAATAACACGCCAAGCAGTCTTCAGAGGACGAAAAAATGCCACATCTAATGGTTGTGTCAAGTGCGTTGAGTTGGCTGGGAGGAAGATCAAACTGATGTCGTTATTGTGAAAAGATTATCTTCAATCAAAATTCGTTTTCCCGATTGCTTCTTTAAATAGGGAATAGCAATGGTAGCCAACCAGTCTTCGAAAGAAGATTTTTGGAACCAACCCGATTTCGAACGGTAATATCTGGCGCGTGGTGGTCCACCTTCAGTGCATGTGTTATAGATATGAACAGCTTTATAAACAACATACGGGGGTAATATGGTAAGGTGTGGCCCAGTTAGAATTGGAACATAGACTATTGTGCATATTTCGGATATACATCAACAAAATAGTATTCTGTTTCAACTAAAATGTTGGACTTTTTTTAATTTAAGGGGGAAAAAAAAAAAAAAAAAATCTCGTTTGAGTAGAAATATGTGGGGTTCTTTGCGGGGGTTTCGTTTTCCGGCGCGCATTTTTTTTTTCTTTCTTCTTTTTATTATTTTTTTTCTTCTTCTTGGTTATTTATTTTTTTGTCTTCTCTGCCATTCACCTTCCCTTCCCTTTCTTTTTCTTCTTAAAATAACTCATTCTTGTCTGAGCTGGGGACAGTTTGGTGGGTTGAGTTCTTTCGGTATAAACTGAATCCCGTTGGTTTCATACCACTGTAGCACTGTTTTACTGTAATGACAGCTTGCAAGATCTGGCCAAAACATGATAGGTTCATTGTGGGATCGGATGAATGGCAATATTCGATTTTGGCGAGATTCCGTTCTGTACAGTTCTGAATTAAATGTCTTATCAGTGATGAAAACCTTGGTCTTCCTACCGCAGCTACAGATGCCTTGCCAAATCAAGTTACGTGCAAATTTATCTGCAAACACAAACTTAAAATCTCGCCGAGCCGTACCCAAGTAAAATTTTTGTCCCGGTTGCTGTTTGAAATCGGCCTTTACATAGGTTTCATCATCCATGAGGAGAGAGCCATTGAATTTTGCCAACACCTGATCATACAGTTTTCTGGCACGGATTCTGGCCGCATTGTTCTGCTGTTGATCCCTATCCGGAGACGAATTCGTTGCACGGTACTGCGTTCGGCGCGAAACTTTTTGGACAAATCGCTGGAGTTTGATGACTTTTTTCTGCTGCTGACGGTTGACAGTACCCGCCCGGCGCTTGCTTTGAGGCTTGCGATCCGTCAACAAAGTTTCTCTTTACTTTTTCAAAACACGGCACATGGTATTTCGGGAAAATCCAACACTTTAGCAAGTTTTGGTCCAGACCACGAAGGGTTTTCCAAATGATGGCGCACAACTATTTTTCTTCTTTCTTCTTCCATTTTGTATTTCTCTGAAACACGTTCGAACTGCACAACGAAAAAAAACTTCTGATGTTGTTATTGTTATAGGGAACACATAAGATGTCATAGTTTACAAATCCGACCACTTGGGTCGCTGTAAGAATCAAAGATGTTTGTTCCAATACTCAATGGGCCACACCTTACCGTTAACTGATTTGTTTAATAAGACAAACATATGTCAGATGAAATTTACAACAAATAACCAAATAGCATAATTAAGCAAATCATTATCAAACTTTGTGAGCCCAACGGCATTCTACTAGGGTTAAATAGGCCAAAGGCTAACGCAAAAAAATCCCTAAAAATACGGCACAACTGGGGCCCCCATTTTAAACCAAAAACCCCAGGCGTGGGGCCACACCTACGGGTAACAGTACATTTTTTTTTTTTTAGTTTTGGTTTTTTCTCATGCTCATGCTAAATAATCAGTACAGCGTAATTGGAGAAGTGTCCCTCGCCTTGGGGGAAGCCCATATGCCATAAGGTTTTTTAGCATAAGGTCGTTTGTCATAAAGTCGTTTAGCATATAGTCATTTGGCATAACAATAATTTGAGCTAAGTGGTCAGTTGGCATAATGCCATTAGGCATAAAGACCATTTAGCATAACACTCTTGCAATAAAACAGAATCCAAGTGGTCATATGGCATAATATCATTGGCATTGGTTTTTATCCACTGTAATATTATAATTGCTTTGAAATTGATCTAATTTTCTAGTATTTATGCCAAACTGCCATTATGCCACATGTTTCTGATGAAACGTTAATTTACAGATTTTCATTCCAAATAATATTTCTCAGACTGTTCGCTAATCAATGCCAAATGGCCATTATGCCAACAGACTTTTATGCCACTTGAATTTTGAATGTCCGAGTTATGTCAACTGCCAACTGAACCTCAAGCAGGTTTCATTTTGCGATATTTATACTAAATGGTCTTTATGCCAAATGACCGTAATCTTTTCGATTTTTTCTTGGTTTTATGCCAAATGGCATTTATGCAAGATGACCATTGATTATCCAACATCTTATGCCAAACGACCTTATGCCATATAGGGTAGCCTCCCTCGCCTTTACCTTGAGTGTAACTTTCCCAGCAGCGCAATCATCTTCAGATTCTTTGATAACCACATTTCGTTTCACATTTGGGGTAACGATATTCGGAGTGATGCTCTTTGCAAATTCCCTTGAATCCCATTGACCCCCCGTACCGGAGCCAGCCCCTCAGCTATAGCCTGTTTCACCAAAATCAAAACAATAAAATTTCCCTCACCCGCAACGCAGGTCCACGTCAACAACATGCACACGCTGCTGGAATGTCTCATCATTGCCCGGCGCTCACGGGACAACCTTACCGCCTGCAATCTGCTGAACAAAGCCGTCGAAGGCATCATGGAGGGTCTGATGAACATCCCGGATCACATCGACCAGATCAAGCTGTACCGTGACATTCATCTGCGGGTGATGCGTCTGCTGCAAGATCCACGCGCCTTCGGGCCCGTGTGGACCAACAAAGCCATCACTCGGTATATGTTGGAGTGCCGCGAGGAGATCCGCTACAATGTCGAAGCAGTTGATCTGCTGATTTCGTCCAACTTTGTCAATATGCCGCAGTACGATATGATGCTGATGCAGCTGATGGACAATGGTAACAATTATGTTGCCGTCGTATTCGCCATGCAGCTGGTGCAGAACTACTTCATCGATGAGCGTGCCAATACGGTGATTACCGACAATGACCTGTTGAATACGATCGAACTGCTGGCGAGACTTGCAGCACATCCTCGAGCTCCAGAAGGTCTGGCTCATTTGATGGAAATGCTTCGTTCGAACCATGATCCCAACACGTTCCTCGTAGATCGTGCCCATGCTGGACCGACTTCATACATCCATTCCGGTATCATTCAAGCTAGGGTGAGTAACATGAACATTCACAAATTTTCAACTACTCTATCAACCATTACTTCCTGTTCGCAGGCCACGGATATCGAAGATCCCCCGGGTTTCGCTGAGCGCGCAGAGTATTTGCTGAAAGACTGGATTACGATTTACCACACTCAGGCAGCCGGGCGGGATCCGATCAAGGCGTTCAGCGTCTTTGTCAACAAGATGAACGTGTACGGGATTCTAAAGGGAGATGAACCGCTAACCAGATTCTTCCGTCATGCGACGCAGTGCTGCATTGATCTTACGTACCGCAATATGAATGATCCCAAGTCGAAGATCTTCCAGTTTATCGATGCTTACGTTCGTTTGATTGCGCTGCTGGTCAAACACTCAGGCGAAAGTGGCAACTCCAGCACCAAGCTGAATTTGTTGAACAAGGTCCTTGGCATTGTGGTTGGCATTCTGATGCAAGATCAGGAAGTGCACGGCACTGCCTTCCAGCAGATGGGCTACCATCGGATCTTTATTATGCTGTTCCTGGAACTGAGCGCGCACGATCCTGTGCTAGAAAACATCAGCCTCAGTGTGATCACTGCTTTCTGTCACACGTATCATATCCTACGTCCGTCACTTGCTCCTGGATTCTGCTACTCTTGGTTGGAGCTCATTTCGCATCGTGTCTTCATCGGTCGCATTTTGGCCTCGATTCCCCAGCAGAAGGGATGGTCCATGTATTCGCAATTGTTGATTCACCTGTTCAAGTATCTAGCACCGTTCCTCCGTAACGCCGAACTGGCTAAACCGGTTCAGCACTTGTACAAGGGGACGCTCCGTGTGCTGTTGGTTTTGCTGCATGATTTCCCCGAGTTTTTGTGCGACTACCACTTTGGATTCTGCGATGTAATCCCACCAAACTGCATCCAAATGAGAAATCTTATCCTTTCAGCGTATCCGAGAAATATGCGCCTACCCGATCCGTTCACACCGAATCTGAAGGTAATTTATAAAACAAAATCGTTGCAGTGCGGTGAGTTTATGTTTCTTCCATTCGTAGGTTGATATGTTAACCGACATCGGCGGTTCGCCACGCATCTTCACCAACTATGCCGCGGCAATCACTCCGAGCAGCTTCAAAAAAGATCTAGACTCATATTTGAAGGCCCGTTCGCCGGTAACGTTCCTCTCGGAATTGCGAAGCAATCTGCAAATCTCGAACGAACCCGGCTCCCGGTACAATATTCCGCTGATGAATGCGCTGGTGCTGTATGTTGGAACTCAGGCAATTGCACACATACGGTAATACAAATAATCAAACCTCTGAACGAAGAAGGTACTTATTTAGAAACCTCTCCCACATTTAGATCAAAAAATCTGGGTCCTACGATGGCCACTATCGTACACAGTGCCCACATGGATATCTTCCAGAATCTGGCGGTAGATCTGGACAACGAAGGCCGATATCTGTTCCTGAATGCGATTGCCAACCAGCTGCGTTACCCGAACAGTCACACACACTACTTCAGCTGTGCGATCCTCTATTTGTTCGTGGAAGCCAACTCGGAGGCGATACAGGTAAGGTTTTTTGAACGGAAAGTTGTTTTTTTTTATGTAAGTTTATGTGACCGTTGAAAAATTACAGGAGCAAATCACTCGCGTTCTGCTGGAACGGTTGATTGTGAATCGTCCGCATCCGTGGGGACTGCTGATTACTTTCATCGAGCTGATCAAGAATCCAGCGTACAAGTTCTGGGACCACGACTTCGTTCACTGTGCACCGGAAATTGAGAAGTATGATTGAAGGGATTGTCACCGGACGTAGACAATATAATGGCGAACATTTGCGTTTTCTTTCAGATTGTTCGAGTCGGTAGCCAACTCGTGCATGGTGGTCAAATCCAAGAGTCAACCGCAGATGCCAAACGTGGAATCGGAAATAGCGGAGTGCAACTAGAGGCGGCTTACGACCGTTCGAAACGACGATCTATAGCGCTAGTGTTAAGTATAAGCGAAAAGAAACGTTCTAACCATACCTTAGCAATTCACACTTGGATGAAAATGATGAGATGTTGACATCATCAATGCACTCGTATGGCCACTTTAAGCTGGGCGAAAATGGGCATCGAAAAGTGTATTTTTTATAAATTTTAAGATGAATCATTTCATTCTCACTGTTCGCAGGTTTGTTTTTTAGCCGAATAAGTAATTAACTGCATTCTGTACATAAATATCATATAATTTTTAAACCAAAATCATGTTTAAAGATACATATACGAAGGATACTGGGCGTCCGTTATCGCTACTAAAACACTACTCTCGTTATAAGTCTTCAACTGGTGGTCCAACAATGAAAGCAAACATAATACAACAATGGAAAGCAACCTAAATACACAAACGATTGTAAATGTTAGTGTTTGATGTAGTTATGTGTCCTTCTAAATGTTGGAGAAAATGATTAGGAAACTCGCTCAGCGATGGAAATTACAGAACCTGGCTGTATGAAAATTGATTCGGCAAATAAAAACAAATAAACATGGTAACAAAGAATATATATTACAAAAAAAATGTAAGTGTCTTAGAGCTTAGGCGTTGTTAGTGTATAATCATCTCTCATGTAACTATATTCAAATGATTCATATTAATATACTGCGAAATAATCAATGAAAATTTACGACTACTTTATTTGTTCCATGATAAATGGTCCTGCAATTAGGCATCGGACATTAAGTAGGGGAACTCCCCCAAATTAATCTCATTGTTCCTATATTCATCCTACGATGAATCAAACAATTGGGCAGTTGAAGGATTAGTTAGTAATGTTTGTTGTAGTTATTTACGTAAGAAATTGAAAGAAGCATTTTGGGAGGATGAGAGGAGGGATGAGAATATGGGGGATCACAAAGAAAAATGTTCATTTCAGTCCCCCATCCTCTCTTATCGTTAAAAATTTTGTATGGACATCAAAAATTTTCTATGGATCGTCACAGTTTCCAACACTTCCCTCCCTCCTGAAAGTGTACTGAATGGATGTTGCCTTGTTGGGTTGACATACAGTGTCGGACAAAACAATAAGACCACCTGCAAATGAAAACTTCACGTAAGCACACTAACCGTCAATTTGAATTGCATTCATGTGACACCCTCTGGCGAGCAATTCATCTGACAGACAGGGATGCCAGATGTACAGACATGTCTGTATTTATACAGACATTTGATCATGCACACAGACATCATACAGATTACAGAATATACAGACATTTGGAAAATGTTACAGACAAGGCGATAGGGAAAGTCACATACGTCACAGTTAGCAAATGAATGACAGTCTGAAGTTGGACCAG
Organism: Aedes koreicus; assembly: GCA_024533555.2. Lineage (NCBI taxonomy): Eukaryota > Metazoa > Arthropoda > Insecta > Diptera > Culicidae > Aedes > Aedes koreicus. The sequence continues at coordinate 81,381 of JAHHFK020000281.1, forward strand.
TTTGTGGGCGTAAAAAAAACATTTGAGGATGTAGAAGTACAAGTATGTACCTGACTGTTTTCTAAGACTGTTTCCACTGATTCGATCCTTGTCAAAGAAGTCAAAGAAGTGAAACGAACTGAAAATACGGCCATCATAACGAATGTCCTTGGCGAATCGCATCACCAAGGGGGAATTTGTGGTAAAAATTGGTGGCTGTCTAAACCATTAAGTTTTATAATCAATGAGTCAACTGAATACCACTGCCATGAAAACACTGGTCTTAGTAGTGAGGACTTTCTATTGGAATGGCAATGAACCGTCAATTCGAGATTCTTTTAAGCGTGTCCTCGAGCATCCGCTACTACGATACACAGTGCCATTGCTACTATGTTTAACCCTTAAAGGTGCATTACGGACTTTCAATTTTGAAAACGCTATATCTCAATTATGCCTTAACTTTTCCAGCTGAAACTTTCACTGAAATCAAGGTGAATAGTAGTCCTAAATTTTGAATACATGTACTCCCCTCCAACCCATCCTCCCTTCTTTGCGTGGCTGAAACTAGGTGGCTTTGAGGGTATTTTTCAATATGATATTGAAATTGTTCTTGTTTTTCACTTTTGTTATAAACGGTTTTATGGTTAGTTTGTAGTTTTTAACACAAATGGCACATGAAAAGTATAAAAATGGGTATATACATATTTTCCAGGATGTTCTAGGTCGTTCAAACTCTCCTGGAATGTTGATCATGGACTATGCCGCTATGACATCTGTGCATAGGACCTACATACATGAAACATGTCCAACAATTAGTGGCGAACCAGCCCAGGAGGCTGAAAGCCACTATAATAAAGAATTAAAAAATTAAAAAAAATGTCCAACAATGTTCAAGAAGAGTATAATTATTATTTGTCATCCATCTCCATTCATATCAGTCGTTCAAGTCTCTCCAAATTGTCCTGGAGTTCACGTCAAATGATCTACGAGATCAATATTGTCCTTAGAAACGCAGCATCCCCAAGCAGACTCAAAGAAGCTAAACAAAAGGGTTATAATATATTTCCCTCCATATAAGATGTTCTTGGTCCTCCAAATTGTGCTGGAGTTTAGATAGTTCGTTGCCATTAGTTCAACCAATGCTAATGTAATGCCCCTTACATTGTATAATGTCTTCGCTGATTTATAGTACCAGTGCGCATCGTTTTCGACCCATTTCCATTTATATTTGTTGTTCTAGGTTCTCCACGTCATCGTGGAGTTCAGGTCATAAAATCTATTGAATCAACTACAGCTATAATATAGTTCTTATGGAAGAAGCATTCTCAAACAGACTCACGGAGGCTGTGTGCATAAAAAGCAATCTATTTTTCTGTATGTTTGCATGTATGTTTGTTTATTTGAATTGAATTATTACAAAAATGAGAAGCATGACAACAGAAAACAAGCAAAGAACTATTCACATCGTTTCAGAAAGAACGTGTTCTATCATCTCTGTTTTGAAAGTGTCTACTGTTTGACTCATCGATACGATTTTTACACTTCCTGCTCATCCAAGTCTTCACAATCTGTGCAAAAATATATAAGATTGGAGATGGAGATGGATGACAAATAATAATTATACTCTCCTTGAACATTGTTGGACATGTTTCATGTATGTAGGTCCTATGCACAGATGTCATAGCGGCATAGTCCATGATCAACATTCCAGGAGAGTTTGAACGACCTAGAACATCCTGAAAAATATGTATATACCCATTTTTATACTTTTCATGAGTCATTTGTGTTAAAAACTACAAACTAACCATAAAACCGTTTATAACAAAAGTGAAAAACAAGAACAATTTCAATATCATATTGAAAAATACCCTCAAAGCCACCTAGTTTCAGCCACTTTTTTTGACCAAAGTCTACGCTCCATACAAAATTTCAAAAAATTGTATGGAGAACAGTCTAAGAGGGGGAAGGGGTCTGTCTGAGATTTTCAAAAATGAGTCTACGTGGTTTATGAACCGGCCCTTAGAAGTAAAAAAAAAAGACTGGTTGAAATTTTATCTAACGTGAAATGTCTGTTCACAAGCGACATGTACAACCAAATTTAAGTTCCTCGAGCCTTTGGAATTGATTAATTTTATTGTAGTGAGGTGAAGGTGAGTTTTTGCTTTAAATTTATGAATGATAATAATTAACGATTTGCCTACAATTTTTCAATATCAAGATCAAAATATTTTGCTTCTTCATATTTAGTGATTGAATAACGACAGTGATTTAATCATATGTATGGAAGTGAAAGGAAAGTGGACATTTAAATATAAAACTTGAAATTGCTATCTCTTTTGCGTTAGAATTTTGTTCATGCGATGTTTACAAAACATAATATCTCCTCTACTCGTTTTTCAGCATCGATAAATAGTGATTTTCTTCATTTTTTTTTTCCATTGAAGCACCTTAAAACCAAAATTAAAATCCTTATACAGACAAATGCAGAAATTTCCATGAAATTGATTCAGACTTTTGAAAAAAGTATCTGGCATCCCTGCTGACAGATGATTGCGCCAGCGCTACCGCATTGTAAATTACTAACTGAACTGTACACATCGAAAAGCTGTGTTGATTGTGAAATCCGTGCGACATAAGTAGAGGACGACCCTCGCATTCGGCCTATTTTTACAACAAATATCTCTGGATTCTTGAGGTAGGTCACTTGGTATGCTTAAATATTGTTACTTCATTACAATCAAAACAAACATTGAGCTCCACTTCCATTATTATTTGATTATTTTTTAAATATATCAGAAATTTACCAAAACATCATGGGTCGGAACCATCACTGCACGGAAAGGTTGCAAAAGTACATCAACCATCTAGCGACGGCTGGGAAATCCCAACGAGAGATTGCTGGAATACTGTGACGACCGAAAACATTTGTGTACCCCGGAGGACCACAGCTAAGGATCATCGCTACATCAAACGGCTTTCTAATCCCGATCCGTTCAAGTCGGCAACGAAAATCAGAGATGAGCTGGGGTTATCCGTGAGCTCAAGGACAGTCCAGAGACGGCTTGTCGAGAAGCAGCTCATCGGTCAAAACCCCCGGAAAATTCCGATGCTCACCCGGCAACACCTCAAATTTGCGAAAGACCATCTGGACTGGGTTGGCCCCGAAAACGGGGAAAAATGGCGGAACATACTGTGGTCAGACGAAACGAAAGTTAATTTGATTGGATCTGACGGAAAACGGTGGGTTCGGCGACCGGCGGATTATGCATTCCGCCCACAGTACTCGACGAAAACATTCAAGCACGGTGGCGGAAACATCATGGTGTGGGGATGCCTTTTGTGGTACGGAGTCGGCCCAATCTTCTGGATTAAGAAGATAACGGCCCAATATCTCCACGCCGAGATTTTGCAAACCGTTATGCTACCTCATGCGGAGTGAGAAATGCCGTTGAAATGGCAGTTCATGCAGGACAATGATCCAAAACATACTGCTCGTACCGTCAAGAAATGGTCTGCGGACAACAACGTTGATGTCATGCAATGGCCAGCGCAGTTCCCGGATCTCAATCCGATCGAAAACCTTTGGCAGATCGTAAAGAAGTCAGTAAAACCCTCGAAATCCAAAAACAAGGAGGAACTTTGGGCCAGAATCCAGAAGGCTTGGTATACGATTCCAGTCACCACATGCAGAGCTTTGGTGGAGTCAATGCCACGGAGAGTGTGGGCAGTAATCCGGAACAAAGGATACACTACCAAATACTGATGATAGACGTTGAGAGAACCGGTTTTATGAATGAATTTGTGACTGGTCTTATTTTATTGTCGCGTGTTTTTTCGACATACGAATGCTTGAAGGGCAGATTTGTTTTTTAAATTGTTGTTATAACTGTAATGATGTTTTGTTTCTTTGACAAAGATAATAATCTAAGTTTCCATAAATAAACTAAATAGTTTTGATGATTTCTACAACTGGCACCTTAACTTAACCTGTTTCATGATAAAGTGATCTTATTGTTTTGTCCGACACTGTAACTATCTCACTTCTGTTTGTCTGCTTTTCCTCTTTAACAAATACGTATCTCGTACATTTTAAAAGTGTTCGTACACTTTAAAAAAATACCAAAGTGTCGAATCTGATTAGGACGGTGGGTCTCTCCTGTGTGTGCTGAAAGTCGTTGAGTAGCATCTTGTACCACATTAGGGCCTGTTCATAAACCACGTAGACTCATGTTTTAAAATCTCAGACCCCCCTCGCCCTCGTAGACTTTTTTGCATACAATTTTTTGAAATTTTGCATATAGCGTAGACTTTGGTCAGACCCCCTCTCCCCCCAGAAAAGTCTACGTGGTTTATGAATACCCCTTAGCTGTTGACATCTGTCCGCCAGCACTACGAATTCGGACTCCGTTGAGGACAGGGCGACGCAAGTTTGCTTTCGTGCTTCCCAGTCGACGAGTCCGCCGTCAAACTTTGGGAACCTGCAATCCAGACGGCAGCATTCCTGGCGAATCGTAGTCCTCCCAGCGCGATTGATCGAGGTAAGACTCGATATGAAATTTGGGAGGGTTGTAAGCCAAATGTGACGAAACTAAGAATGTTCGGATCGGATGTATGTGTGCACATTCCCGCTAAGCGAAGAAAAAAAATTGACGCTTAGTCTTGGAGAGGTGTCTTCTTGGGGTACTGATACCGCGTGTGTGACCCTAAGCGAAAGAAGATCATCGTGGCAGCAAGACGTGGTATTCGTTGAAGGCCAGAGGCATGCGGTTACACCTGTTACTGCCAAAGTCGGATCGTAGTTCTGACGTGCTTAGGGTACCTGTAGACTCGGATGAGTGCGGCTGTGCGAGCGACAGCGAAGATGAGAGCATGTTGGATGACCCGGACGACGATTCGAACTGGAGCACCGAGCGATGATACGCTTCGTGGCGAACCCGAAGCAGGAACAGGAGACTGAATATAAAGATGAAACGGAGCCATTAGTAGCTGGACGGAAATCGGAGTGCAAGAGGAAGCCTTAGTGGCATAGCGAATACGAAATGGACTACATCGGGTTCGCGTCGAATGCTATTTGTTTCGTGGAGAATTTGCTGACTTCGTTAGCTGGAATGAAGAAGAGGCTGGATTGGGAGAAGTGGGAGGCGCCGTTCTCGAGGAGATCAATTCCTTCAAGCGGATGTGGATAAATGTGGACGCTGGGCAAGCTTCCCAGATGTCGTGTCGGTTGGAGGAAAGCATATTCATTAGAAGAGGGAACAGACTTGGTGTGAAAAGTCAAGCGATCTTTGTATGGCCTAACGCAGTCCTCGAGAGCCTGGAACTCGAGAGTGTATTCGTTCATTAAGAGGATGGTATTCAGAAGGTGCTCCAGCGATCCGTGTCTCTTTGTAAGGGTTCCGGACATGATCAAGTGATTCTGGTGTTGTATGTCGACAACAGTTTGGTAGTCGGTCGCCACTTGAGGACTGTGAATGTACAGGGTGCGGCAGAAAATAATGCGAAAATGTTCAAACTTGAGTATTCGGTTAATTCGTGTAGCTAGTGACTAATTTCAGTCAAAAGTGTATTTGTTTATGTTTACTTTCAAGTGCTGCATCCAAACATTCTATTTGTTTTACTGCAAATTCGTCAAAATGTTCGCGAAAGAAGTGATCATCAGTTTGTTGCTCGCCCAGAAGAAGCCGAAAGAGATTGCCAAGGTGGAAGGGTGCCATTTGGCAACAGTTTACCGCATAAAAAAGTCCCTGCAGGATGGTCCTAAGCAGCAGAAGCCGGGAAGCGGACTCCGCGCTTTGCACGTACGCCGAACGTGATCAAATCGGTCCGTGCAAAAATTGCTCGCCACCCGGTGCGTTCCATAAGAAAACTTGCAAAGGAAGCCAATATTTCGGAGAAATCCATGCGGAGAATCATCAAAGAAGACCTGCAAGCATCTTCCAGAGCCAGAGTGAAACGCCACTTGATTACGGACCGGGTCAAGGAACTACGTGTGACTCGTTCTAAGAGATTTCTTTCCTTGTTGAAGAAGGAAAAAATGATAATCCTGTTCTCCGACGAAAAGCTTTTCAGCATCGATGCTGTGGCCAACAGCCGCACGGACCGATTAATTTCTCCGCAGAAAATGGAGAACGTTCCGGAAAAGTGAAATTCAAATTTCAAACCAAACATCCGGCTGGTGTCATGATGTTTGGCTTGGTGGCGTCCAACGGTTTGAAAATGCCGCCTGTTTTCATTGATGCTGGAGTTAAAATCAATACCGAAGTGTATATCGGTATTTTAATGGACCAAGTGCTTCCCTGGGTGAAGGCCAACTTCTCCAAGGACCAAAACGTTGTTCTACAGTAGGATGGAGTGCCGTGTCACACGTCCAATCAGACCCAACAATGGTTGAACGATAACATGAAGTTTTGGCCGAAGGATTTGTGGCCCCCTAGCAGTCCAGATCTTAATCCATTGGATTATTCGATTTGGGCATATGTTGAAGCACGAGCCTGCAAAACATCACACCCTAGTGTGAAAACCCTGAAGTCAACCATGACACGCACATGGCAGTCAATGTCGGAGGACTACGTCCGAAAGGGATGCTCTGGCTTCCGGCGTCGGCTCGAGGATGTTATTAATAAAAATGGCGGACACATTGAATAAATTTGTTTAAAAGGACTTTATAAAGATAACTGCTCTCGAAAATGTTGAGATTATTGCTTGAATTAGTTGAAAATGGGATTTGAAAGAAATAGAAAAAAATTTCGCATTGTCTGGCGTTGTCTGGCGAACGAGTTCGTGATAGCGGATGTCGTAGAAGTGCGAAGCTTCCTCAGCATGAGGATTGATTGAGGCTTGGAGAGAAGAATTCTTCGGATCAGCAAAAGTAGATTCCTGCCACGCTTGTTTAGTCGTTTCGGTATGTCTGAATGCAAACCCGTGTCTAATCCCATCGAGTGCCGTTTACGTTTGCGGAAAGTAGAAGAAGCGAAACATACGAACAAGTCATATAGGGAGCTCATCGGTTGTCCGACCTATTTATGTGACCCTGACATCGCGTTCACGCCAAGTGAGTGCAGTGCTAAGGTCTGTATCCGCAATAATCCGGACACCTCAAAGCATGAATGAATCATAAATTTCGCATTATATTTCCGTCGTAGTTGTTTTTTTTTTCAGATTCATGGGAAGTGTTTTAACAATTCGTGAAGACAAAACATAGTTATTCGGTATTTGCATAAAATTTTCGAACTTTGCGCTTAACTCCGTCCATTAGGGTTTGTACAGACTCTTCAGAAATCGTAGAAGCCGTCTTTGTCCAAATTTGCTGGAAGTGTTTGATGTCTTTGATTCCTTGCTTCTTTCCAGAAAGCTTCCGCTTCATCAGAGCCCAATATCTCTCGATTGGTCGTAGCTCTGGGCAATTTGGAGGGTTTGAGGTTTTTGGTACAATGTTCACTTGATTTGCTTGGTACACTCCATCACAGTTTTAGCATAGTGGCATGATGCCAAATCGGGCCAGAACAAACGTTTTTCTTTGTGACTTTTGATCAAGGGTAGCAATCGCTTCTGCAGACACTCTTTCTGATAGATCTCCTTGTTGATTGTGCCTGTAGTGACGAAAGATTTACTCTTTTTGCCACACGTGCAAATTGCTTGCCACACAAGGTATTTTTTGGGAAATTTCGATGCCTTTTTCATTCTAAAATGCTCAGCTGTAGCATTTCTGGCCATAGCAGAATAAAAAGCCAGTCCGGGAAGCTGCTTTAAATCCTCCAGGACATATGTTTCATCGTCCATAACAACGCATGAAAACTTCGTTTTTCGTTAATATCCTTTTCACCTTTCGGTCCATGACAGGATCAGCGCGTCCAATGTTTTTGTCACTTCTCGGTTTCCTCTCCACCGTCAAATCCAATGTTTTTGCAAGGCCCCGTATTGACAAGTCAGGATGCCGTACGCCCGGACAAAATTCGCTCGCGCACATGAAATGTAAACATCAATCATAGTCTTAGTCATCATAGACTCTCAGCTATACCACAGTGAAATTTTTCATTCTTACGTGCAATATTTCAAAAGTTACAATGATTTGAAGGTGTCCGGATTAATGTGGATACATACCTTACATCAAGGGAACGCTAGACCTAGAGTTGGTGTTTCAGGTGCAGGATGATCCATCATTATTGGAGGCTTTTACTGAGGCGGATTGGGCGAATAATCCTGTGGACAGGCGGTCTTTAACAGGATACGTCTTTCATGTGTGGAAAATAGTCGACGAATTTCTTGTCGTCAACGTATGCTTAGCCGGTAAGGTGTGGCTCAGTTAGAATTGGAACATAGACTATTGCGCATATTTCGGATATACATTAACAAAATAGTATTCTGTTTTAACTAAAATGTTCGACTTTGTGTGAACTTTAGAGGGAAAATACAAAAAAAAATATCATCCCGATTTCGAAAAAAAATTTGGGGACTTTTCCTGGAATACGTTTCATCAACCGGCGCACATTATTCTCATCCATCGTTTGGGCAATCTTATTCCACTTGGTTCTCAATTCATTGATGCTTTTGACGACACTGCCGTTCACCCTCAGCTTACTCTTCATAATAGCCCAAAATTTCTCTATCGGTCTGAGCTGGGGACAGTTTGGTGGTTTGAGTTTTTTCGGTGAATCCCGTTGATTTCATACCACTGTAGCACTGTTTTACTGTAATGACAGCTTGCAAGATCTGGCCAAAACATGACAGGCTCATTGTGGGATCTGATAAATGACAATATTCGCTTTTGGAGACATTCCGCTCTGTATCGCTTTGAATTAAATGTCTTATCAGCGATGAAAACCTTGGTCTTCATACCGCAGCTACAGATGCCTTGCCAAATCATGTAGTTAAAGGGCGATACGGTCAAAATTTGGTCAATATCAACTTGACGTATTTCTTTCAATTTTGCATTTAAAAAACCTGAACACCCCTCATTTTGAAGGTGTGTGTGTGTAGAATGTTGCTCCTATTTTGATTTTGGAATTCACTCTTCAGTTGTCAAAATGCCGTCCAAGCAAGAAGAGCAGCGTATCAAAATTTTGCTCGCGCATCGCGAAAATCCGAGCTACTCGCACGCAAAGTTGGCAAAATCGCTAAAAGTTGCCAAATCAACCGTTACAAATGTAATTAAAGTGTTTGGGGAACGTTTGTCGACAGCCAGGAAGTCTGGATCGGGGGGAAATCGAAAACCGGAAGCCGCTGAGACGACAAAGAGAGTTGCCGGTAGTTTCAAGCGGAACCCTAACCTATCTCTCCGAGATGCCGCAAATAAGCTGGGTGTATCGTCTACAACCGTGCATCGAGCCAAAAAACGAGCCGGACTATCGACTTACAAGAAGGTAATGACTCCAAATCGCGATGATAAACAAAATACGACGGCCAAAGCGCGATCCCGGAGGCTGTACACGACGATGCTGACGAAGTTTGACTGCGTGGTAATGGACGACGAAACCTACGTCAAAGCCGACTACAAGCAGCTTCCGGGACATGAGTTTTATACGGCAAAAGGAAGGGGAAAGGTAGCAGATATTTTCAAGCACACGAAATTGTCAAAGTTCGCAAAGAAATATCTGGTTTGGCAAGCCATCTGTACCTGTGGCTTGAAAAGCAGCATTTTCATAGCTTCCGGGACTGTCAACCAAGAAATTTACGTGAAAGAGTGTTTGAATAAACGTCTGCTGCTTTTCCTGAAGAAACACGGTTGTTCCGTACTGTTTTGGCCGGATTTGGCATCTTGCCATTACGGTAAAAAGGCCATGGAGTGGTACGCCGCCAACAACGTGCAGGTGGTTCCCAAGGACAAGAACCCTCTCAACACGCCAGAGCTCCGCCCAATTGAGAAATACTGGGCTATTGTCAAGCGGAACCTAAAGAAGACCAAAAAAACTGCTAAGGACGAGCAGCAGTTCAAGGCAAACTGGCTTTCTGCGGCGAAGAAGGTGGACAAGGTGGCTGTACAAAATCTGATGGCAGGGGTCAAGCGTAAGGCCCGGCAATTCGGATTTGGAAAAGCGGAAGCCTAACTGAATATTTTTCCTGAATTTTATACTAATTGAACTTGAAAAAGAAATTTAATTTGATTTTTTAAATAAACGATTTCACCGATTTACACGCGTTTTCCCTTGACCAAATTTTGACCGTATCACCCTTTACGTGCAAATTTATCTGCAAACACAAACTTGAATTTGGCAGGAACATCTCCCCGAGCCGTAGTCAAGCAAAATGTTTGTCCCGGTAGCTGTTTGAAATCGGCCTTTACATACACAGCTCGAAAAAGTAGTGTGAATTTCTGTTCAATATCATGCACATAAATGGAGCGTCACAAAACCTACAAATTGACATTATAAACCGTGTAAGGTTCTGGGACATTCCATTCATTGCGGATGATGTTGCATACAAAAACTCGTCTTCATTACAACTATTTCATACAAGTGGCGGTTTCGTGTAAAAGGACATACAATTTAACATGCCCTGATGTTTACATCACAATGACAATTCAGATTTTTTTTCTGTGTAGGTTTCATCGTCCATGAGGAGACAGCCATTGAATTTTGTCAACACCTGATCATGCAGTTTTCTGGCACGGATTCTGTCCACATTGTTCGGCTTTCGATCCCTATTTGGTTGTCTACAGGAACGGTATGACTTGAAGCCTTTCCGGAGCCGAATTCGTTGAAAGGTACTGCGTGCAGCGCGAAACTTTTTGGTCAAATTGCGGTCTGAGATGTTGGGGTTTGCCTTAATGTTCTTGATGACGTGATCCGCAGTTGACGATTGACAGTACTCGCCAAACGCTTGCTTTGTGGCTTGCGATCCGTCGACAAAATTGCTCAAAACACGCCACATGGTATTTCGGGGAAAACCCAACACTTAGCAAGTTTTGGCTCAGACCACGAAGGGTTTTCCACACAATTATTTTCCTTCTTTCTTCTTCCAATTTGTATTTCTCTGAAACACGTTCAAACTGCATCGCGAAAAAAAACTTCTGATGTTGTTATTGTTATAGGGAACACATAAGATGTCATAGTTTACAAATCCGACCACTAGGGTCGCTGTAAGAGTCAAAAATGTTTGTTCCAATACTAAATGGGCCACACCTTATTTACATGCCGAGATTCGGGGATCCATTTCGCCGATCTTTTCGGCTGATGAGTTCGCTGTATTTCGGTGAACACATTTGCTGTTGATATCTCGGTAAACTAATATTTATAACTACGGTGAAACGGCATTTTCAATCGAATTCATGGAAAAACAAATATGTTTAAAGGTAGTTCGGCTTTTTACTTTACCGAGATGAAATTATGTGATTAAGTGTGTACCTATTTGAAAGACAAACAGCTACTTTAATACGTACATAACTTGAAAGAAACATTTATAAGGAGATGAACCAGCCCGAGGCTGAAAATCTCGATAATACAGCAAAGAAAGAAAAGAACACTTATTTTGCTAGATTTGGTATTCATTCATGGAATATTTCATAAAAATTTAGGTCAAATATCGCCTAAATCAGGAAGGATTAAATATGAAGGATTGCAAACAATTTCGTTGTTAACACTTGCTTTGGCTTGTAATCGAACGAGGTGAAATTTTACGCGTCTTCTAAAATCATAATTTTTTTTTCTGTGTATCATTAATATAATTTATGATTGTCTCATTCCATGTAATTTTTTCTAGTTTTTTTCGGTGTTCGTTCAGATAAGTAAGTCTCCCTCAAAGTATCCCTTCTCAAGTTTTCCACGCCTTTGTCTCCGGTCGATGGCGAGCATCATATTCTGTTTCCATGACAACAGCTACCAAACACACAGCGGGTGCTTACAATATATTAGCGACCTATTTTTGGATGTTATTGATTTTTACTGGAGCCTTAGATTTTTTACTCTCCTGCAGTGCTACCTACTTATTACCGAAGCTTTTCCCTTCATCCAACGCACACGGATGTGTTTCTGTGCCTTTTTCGTTTAGGAACGGCGATGAAGCTTTCGTTCTGTTACTGTTGTTAGCCTAGGTTGAATGGGACGTGTCTAGTTTGTTACATTCTTGCTTTATCTATTAAACATATTCAAAATCCAACTATGTACGTCGTTTGTGATAAAGCTTCCCACGGCTAGGCTACAGGTTAAGGACGATGAAATAATGATTTCGTTTGTCGATGATATGCATAATTTAACAGTAAGGTAGGTGTTGTGTATTTGATAATGAGATTATAACTACTTGCATATGTTCTACCACTCATTGTGGCACAAAAACTAAGTACGACAGCATCGGGCTCTCCTTTCTGTTTGACTGGGTCAAGCTTCAATAACGACTGAGTGTCCTCTTCATGCCATTGTATGAAGGGCCAAAAACGGGTTGGTTGGATCGATACGATGAACACCATAGGTAGCAGTATCCACGGCATTACAAAGAATTTCTCTTCCAACAACAAGATTGAACAATTGGTCAAAAATGCGAGCTATCGAACAATAAGATGCCTCAGTGAGTGGGGAGAAGAGTCGGATCTTTATCCACTAAATGTTAGCAACGGGGAGTTGACATACCCTCTCTCCTCATCTAATTCGCTTCAATCGGGTGCGCTATCAATTATCAGAAATAAAATCTCAATAAAATAATAAACTAGGTTTTTTTTTGAAAGCCGCAAACTATTCTGTAAGGCATGTTTTCAAAATACCGTTCTAGTTACAGATACAAAATAAAAATTTTAAGAGGATGTTTAAGAGGATCAGCATACAACACCTTACCGTGTTTCTCTCTGAGGTTATCAAGTAAATGACGACTAGAGAAATATTACCGGTAAGTTAGAAGTTGTGTTTGCAGAACCTCTAATTGTAAATTGATTTCTTTCACATGTAGACTTTAGGAAACGTAAACAGAAATATAATTTATTTGACAACATCTTCGACGCAAAAGGCGTACAGACTGGTTTAGCAACACTCTTAATCCTAAATTTACAAACTGCTTTGCTAACATTAAAATCGAAACAGTCACACACTTCATTGAAACGTGTAGAACATAAATTCAGTGGGTTGTTAAGGCCATAATTTGTTCGATGGTTGGGGATCCACAGCAGTTGCCGGTTTCAGAGCTGAAGAGTAGGTACGTATAACCTCACATTTTCGAGAAGGCTGTTGCAGTCGATGGTGCACTTAAACACGTCGAAAATGAGCAACCTTTGCAGGTTGTACTTGACGACTCATCAGCGGTTGTAAATTGAGGAGTTCGCATCGATGTTCGTATGGCGGTAGGTTCACTGACTCGTTCCATGGCAGGCCGCGTAGAGCATACCTAATCAAGCGCTTCTGGACTCCCTCAATACGAGCGATATGGACGGCATGATACGCGGAGCCCAAACCTGCACTCCATATTCAAGTACCATGCGAACTAAAACGCAGAACAGGGCCTTCAGTGCATGTACGTCATTAAAATGGGCTGTGTTCCGGCGTAGGAAACCTAGCATCGCATTGGCTTTCGCTTTTGTCACTTAGCGTAGTTTACTATCAAGAATTTCGCCAAGGTTCTTTATCGACGTGACTATCAGCTTGTAATGCACCGCAATCCACAAGCGATTTAATCACGCGAAACAGCTTTAAGTCATCTGCATAGAGCAGTTTCCCAGACTTGAGGCTATCGCACATATCATTGATGAAGAGGACGAATATCAGGGGACCGAGATAACTGCCCTGCGGGACGCCGGAAGGAATATCAAATACGTTCGACCTAGCACCGTGCACTTTGACAAAAGCTTTGCGCGCTGACAGATATGATTTCAGCCACTGAATGATCCAAGTAGGTAGCCCAGGTGGTTCGCTTTTGACGCAAACGCTTTTGAAAAGTCAACGTAGATTGCGTCAACCTGACACCGCTTCTTCTCCTTGTTGATATTGTGGGGGTGGGTGGTGAGGGGGTTCGTGGTGGTGCGCGTTTTTTGGGAAACCATGTTGATGCTCGGATATTAGAGGCGCACGGCAGGATACAGCACGTCGTGCAATAGACTCTCAAACACTTTCGCTAGGTAGTTCAAAATAGATATCGGTCGAGAGTTCTCCACGCAATGTGGGTTTCCAGCGTTATGGATTGGAATAATTGATGTCAGCTTCCAAGCATCCGGAAATACTCCTTCGATCAAGAATCGGTTGAAAACACTAGTTAATAAAATAAATCAAAAGTGATGAACTTTTTAATTCCACTAATGTTTCTAATGTGAAATTTTATGCAGAATTCAAAAATGCCGTCAAAAAAAGAAAGGGTGAGTTATGTCAGTGACATAACTGCAAAGTTGACGTAGGACTGCTTGTTGATGTGAAGAAATTGATGCCATCGAATTGATAAATTTCTACTATATTTTATTCAGTCTAAAGAACCATGAAACCCTATGCTATTGGTGTGTGAGGCTCCGGTTCTTCTTCCGCTATTGGTTCTCCACGAAAATTTATAGAAACTGCAGTTCGGCTCGAATTGACTGTTAATGATATTTTGTTTGTTAAATCAGCGCCAACAATAATTCGCCCTAATTTGCTTTTGTAAACAATGGCTTTCGTAGTCATTTGCTTTTGAACAAATGGTCACAAATACAAATTAAACACTCTTTAAGGATGATCAGCTTTATTTCTATCCGCTGATATATTAAATTAGCAGGAATTGTATTCAACTGCCGATAAATTAGCAGACAAAGTGTTTGTTTACAAAAGCAGATTCGCCCTAATCAAATGATGGCGCTAAAATGTCCAACGTGCTTGTAAGTGTGAAATGGATCCTGTGTTTACGGAGGGAACATGGTTCGCGATTGAAATGTTCTTATCAGTTTTCTTGGGCTGCAGGACAGCCTGACTGTTTGGCGGCACGTGATACTACGACAAAAATAGGCATTTACACCGTCTTCAACTCGAGATTGTACAGACTGAAGATAGAACATACACCCAAAAGTTGAAAAGATGGAAAAAAAAAATGCAATTGCAGTTTTGCAATCATATCTCGCGAAATCCGCATGATTCAGAAATGGCAATTTTGATCCACAAAGCGTGTTATGGTACAAATGAAGCCATGCAAGTGTGTGCAAGCGACTGGCAAGCAAAAATAGCTCGAAACAAATTTATCGCTGTAGGATTGTTGATTACCTCAGAGCGTAGCGGTGGACCAGGAGATGGCGAACAGCGTAACCAACGGCGAGCCAGCAACAATCGGCCTCGAACGACAGATATCCCTTTCGTGCACTTGGGCGGTAGGCAATGGGTGTTCTTTTTAAGTTCTCTTTTATAGTTTCGAGAATAGTGATGTTCCTTCACTGAATATAAATCACAAACGCACGTCGAGAACTACTTAAACACACGATTTATTCAAACACAAAACACGTAAAACTACGAACTATTTATTGTACTTAAACTCTAACACAAAACATAATAAAAGCGAATATGGCCGTAGTGATGGTCCGCATGTTGACCGTGGCGTGGTCTCGAGTGTACTGTCGCTGTGTGCTGATGCTATCAGCCTGATGTACCCGTCGATCGGGTGCTGTGGATGTAGTGAGCTCCCGCTCGCCCGTGAGTAGATGGGTGGTGGAGAGCAGTGGAGCCTCGGCCGTTTAACGAGCGCTCCTATTTTGGCACAGAGTAGGCAGATCTGGTTAGATCCCTTTCACTGGAACCCCTTCGTGACTGTGGAGCGAACAAGGATCCTTATTCAATCATCACCAACATATCAATATACAATATGGATGAGTCGATATCACAAAATGCCGCAACGCTATTGGCCACTGTTCTATTGCCGCTGTGAAGTGTTCTATTTTTGTTCTCACTGATCATCGACACATCGTTTTATGAAATAAACAATGCCATGCAGGTATGTCTTGTTGCGCCCAACGTCGTCTTGTACCAACCGGATTCCCGTCGAACACCATTTTTGCAGGATAGTTGCCCGGCATTCTCGCAACATGTCCTGCCCAGAGTATCCTTCCAGCTTTTGCCACCTTATGAATACTGGTTCGTCGGCGAGTTGCGCAAGCTCATGGTTCATCCTTCGCCTCCATAGTCCGTCCTCCTGTACTCCACCAAAGATGGTTCTTAACACCCGTCGCTCACAAACTCCGAGTGCTCGCAGGTCCTCTTCAAGCATTTTCCACGTCTCATGCCCGTATAGAACAACCGGTCTTATTCGCGTTTTTTACAGGATGCACTTCGTACGGGAGCTAAGTCTGTTTGACCGTAGTTGCTTGTGGAGCCCATAGTAGGCACGACTTCCACTGATAATCCACCTCCGGATCTCACGGCTGTTATCGTTGTTCGCAGTAACCAGTGAGCCGAGATAGACCAATTCATCGACTGTTGCCCAGTCGGGTCCTGTCATGCTCGGTTCCGCCTGCCAGCATGTACTTCGTTTTGGACGTATTTATCTTCAACCCAATCTTCTCTGCTTCGCGCTTGAGTCTGGTGTACTGCTCTGCTACCGCCTCAAATGTTCTGCCGACCATAAAGGGCGAACACGAAATTATTGCGACACCGAAAATGTCATGCCAATTTTCTTATAATGTTTAGAATCAAACCAAAATTTTAGGGTAGTTTTATACATATATTTACTTCAAAAATCAAAAGAAAAGTTAATCAATGGAGCCTTGAGTGTAAAATTGAACGCATTTTCGCTTGATGCCCTCCATCAAAGTCTTTACAGTGTCATCCGGTACCAGTTTCTCAGTTTTTTTTTCCATTTTCTTAACATGTCCTTCTCGTCTTTGACTGTCTTCTTGCTCTTCCGAAGTTCCCGCTTCATCATTGCCCAGCACTGCTCCACCGGGCGCAGCTCCGGACAGTTTGGCGAATTCATGTCCTTTGGAACAAAATGGACAGAATTGGCCTCATACCACTCCAGGACACTTTTAGAATAGTGGCATGATGCCAAATCTGGCCAAAATAGCGGAGCTTCGTCGTGCTGCTGCAAGAACGGCAAAAGGCGCTTTTCGAGGCACTCAGATTTGTAGATCTCGCCATTTACTGTGCCCTTTGTCACGAAAGGCTCACTCCTCAGTCCGCAAGAGCAGATGGCCTGCCAAATGAGATATTTGGAGGCGAACTTCGACATTTTCTTCTTCTTAAATTTGTCGTCCACATAGAACTTGCTCTTGCCGGTGAAAAACTCCAACGCCGGAATTTGCTTAAAATCGGCTTTTATATACGTTTCGTCGTCCATCACACAGCAGCCATATTTTGTCAGCATCTTCTCGTAGAGCTTCCGTGCCCGAGTTTAAGCCGTCGATTGTTGCCGCTCATCGCGGTTTGGGAAGTTCTGTACCTTGTATGTATGTAGTCCAGCTCTCTTCTTTGCATTCTGGACGTAGCTCTGCGACATGCCGATCTTTTTAGCCAAATCACGGCTTGAGACGTTGGTATTTGCTTTAATCATCCGCTTCACCTTTCCCTCCGTATTTTTGTTCTCCGGTCCCGGTTTTCTTCCAGCTCCTTTGCCGTGGTCCAACGTCAACCGCTCCTGGAACCGCTTCAACACTCTGGAGACGGTTGAATGGTGAATGTTCAACATTTTTCCCAAGTGCCGGTGCGACAGGTCAGGAAATTCCAGGTGTTTGGAAAGAATTTGTTCTCTCGACTCGCGTTGGTTCACCTCCATTTTCGTTGAATCGAAAAACACGACTTCGAGTTTGACAGCATGTAAACAATACACATCAATGAGAAAGTGTGCAAAATTTGGTTGATTTTTACCCAATGGTTAAAAAGTTATGCCCTGTTGAATGTGTCGCAATAATTTCGTGTTCGCCCTTTATCCACGTCATCGGTAAAGCAGATAAATTGAACGGATCTGTTGAAAATCGTGCCTCGCATGTTAAACGTCGCTCGTCGCATAACACCTTCAACACCATCACGGAGTGCATCATAATCGGGTACTTATAATTGGTGAATTGCAGTGAGCGTCTAGTTTCAAGAGAGGAACAGGAGGTTCAAGAGTCTTCTATTTGAATTTACAAGTGAATTAACTTGGACTAGTCTGCTGGTGAGCATCGGTTCCGTAAGTGCCAGTTCCTGCTCCGTAGACGCATTCGATGGTAAATAACCGTTCACATCCTCATCGAAGTTCCAGTTCAAAAACGAGAGATTGTAGTCGCCTAGTGCCAGGATGATATCGCGAGACGAAGATCTTTCGATGATGATTTGTAGAGCATCGGTGTGAGACTTGTATAAATCCGAGCTGGAGAGAGGGCGGAGATAGATTCCGGTGATGAATAGCGACCGGTGTTCCAGGTTAATGCACACTTCTACTTGCTCCAGAAGCGTGACAGATTACTTTACCGCAATAAGTACGCCACCACCTCTGGTGAGCTGACTGGTGGATTGATTACGATCGCAGCGGAAGATATGATAACCCGTAGATAGCTCACAGTCCTGAATGTCCGCTCAACGGAAGTTCGCAAAATGGATCCCAATTGCCGCTGATGTGATGTGATGTGAACTTTGTCGTCCTAGTCAAAATACAGAAGCCAGAGCTATAGCGGAGAGGAGATGCGTTTGACTGATTCTTCACGGACACTGAAACGTCGAAACGAAAAACATCCGCTTCAGGTTTCCATCGTATACCAAGAGTCTTAATGGTTTCTTCGCTCTCGAATTTCAAACTAGATTGAATTCCGAGTTTTTTGGGGGATAATACAACTAATGATACACAAACTAACCCTATTTTAAAGTTTAACCATTTTAACATTTTTTCCTGCCGCACCCTGTAGGTCAGGCTCAACTTAGATAGGTCAAAAGTCGCTTGAAGCATCGCTGAGAACTGAAATTGTGATAAAAAATATTCACGTTCTGTTGTTTTACCACTTAATGTACAATCAACTCGTTGAAATAAAAATAAAAATATAAAAATAAAAATTTTCTCGGTCACTTAGCAACAAATGGAAATCCTAACAACATGAAAGGAAAATTAACCCTGACGTTTCGATCACCGTAGAGTACTCGGAGTTTGAGAGTGTATACTTACAATTCATGAATCAATGGAACTCAGTTACACAGCAAATAACTTCTTAGAAAGCATGAACACTGTATCGTAAAGCTTACTAAAATACGTATTTAATAACTTAACGAACGGCTATCATACAATCATGATGGGTAATATATCACATCGATGCACTATTTTCCATCTACTTAATGTACATTCGCTTTTCGAACAACATCGCAAGATTTGATATTCATTTTTATTGTTTGCTGCGTAGCATAACAATATAAACAACTATATGCAACGCAACACTCTCAACTCAAAATTGAACGCTCAAGACGCACACCGTGCATTGGATGACGCGCAATTAAATATCCTAGAACGCAGTATCTGCCGGCGGTCGCCGACTTACGACGTAGTTAATGGATCGCCATGCGTCGTCATCCGTAATCCGCATTGCCTACTGAGTTGTGTTGGCAACGTCACCCTCCGTGACACGCTTCTATGTTGCACCACTGGCCGACGCCACGGATGATGCGATGGAACGCAATAATACTCTTCCCCTTAGCATAACTATCCAGCATAGCGAAAAACTTCCAAATCAACTGCATTCCCCCAAACACAAAGCACTATTCTCTCTCTCCCGCTCCCTTCCCACTTGACAAATGTGTGTCACTTCTTTGTCTTGAAACTAAGCAGTGCTTCTAATGACATACCCCGGATTGAATTTTCCCCCTTTTGACATTTCCCTACCGCATTGCACCGTGTCTATTTTCTCCGGTTAAGGCTTTGATGGGACAGGTCCCATTCACATATTTCCCATTGACCTAGATATGCGAATCGAAGAAATCGTGTTCAGGGCTGGTCGTAGCCTACGTGTTTAGGTTTTGAAAAACTAGCTGCAACAGCTGGGGAAATGAGGAGTTCAAAACCACCCAAACCGTGTCAACGTACTTTGTGGACGGCACCTCAAGGGAATCAAATGAACAACAGGCTGGATAAAGGAGACCTCACAACAACCATAGGAGCGAATCCAAACCATGGCAGTATAACAGCAGGGAGAACTGTTTAGCTTAGATTCTTACAAATGAAATGGTCATAAAATAGCTACGATTAATACTCGAAGGGAAGTTGCGCTTCGTATTTTTCTGGATCGAAAAACAGCACCCGTGGGGTGAGGTGAATTGCGCATAGGGAATGCGATGTTTGTGGTTTTTCTTTCTTCTTTTGTTTACCCCATTCGCTACCGTGCATCGCACACCAAGATGCTCAAGTCGTTCCAAATCTCATTGCAATCAATTTAATTCTTCGATGTGAGAAGATTTGTTGTGTTGCCCTTCACAGCCGCATTCCGACTCAATACGCAAATAGTTCTTGCATCAAAGAGAGCATGAGTCGGTACAGTGAGGTCGGAAACAGTTGGTCCTCGGGGCAGGAACTTAGGCAATACTTCGTTGTGGATCACAGGAATTGTATATTTTTGAAAGCCATTTTTTCTCTTAAATACGTAGTTGAATAACTTCACTGATCATAACATTTTATCACCCACTGTAGAGAGCAGAGGAAGAATGGGTTTGCAGTTCAGTTAAAGTATTTATGCAAACTACGCTTTTCTGTGCTCTCGCACTTATTTATGCGCTACGAGTTCTATTATTCGTTCTTCAAGGCTGTTTCTTCCCACGCCACAGCATATTAGCATACATACACAATCGATCGGTATCTGTTTGCTTGCCACTTCGGAGGTAATGAATACGCCACACACTTCTGGCTGGAGTGGTTGAGAAAACAAATCGTAAATCAATCTATGGTGGTGTTGTTTTGCAACAACTTCCAAATCTCTCGTAACATTTTGGAAAAAAAGGTATTTCAGTGAACCCGGGGTAGGTGTAAAATTTTTCAACAGACTCCAAATTCCAAGCAATTAGATGTAGGCATATGTCTTTTTTAGAATATCATCGATAATTGTATCTTATATTTGGTAATCAAATATATGGTAACAAATTACCTTTATCAACTTACCCCTTGGAAATGGTTTTTAAGTCAATTTGCTTTGGCTCTTTTTATTATAATTCCATTTATTTTGACGTAGACTACGACTAACGGCAAGCATAGGATGTCAAATGAAAATTTGAAAATAGCGACCGACGCTAGTAATAAAGTAATAACTTAAAAATACCTAGATAGATTTTCGAGATGTTTATATCAATCAGTTGTAAATTTTCGAGACTATAAGGGCATCTTCAACGGCGATCCAAATCGATTTATTTTTTTAAACCAAACGCAAAAACATCGCTGCACCGGTGTTGTAAATTTTGTTTTACACTGGATCTATTTTGCAACATTTTAAAATTTGTTATTTGTTTTAATCTATTCTTGCAGCTATTTGGAACAAGAAAAATACCGTTCCAAAACACTACACGCTACTTGATGATTCCAATAATTGAGTAAAATTTCAGCTTTTACTAAACAATAACTCTATTTTATTGGGTATAGTCTGAGGTATATTTGTGAGCCAAAAAGTAACCGTGTTTGCTGCGTGTGATGCTGGCGGCGGACAAAAAGTTGTGTTGCTCGCCTCGGATGCTGATAATTACCGCAAGTTGCTCCCGCCCTAGTAACACATCGTCATGATTGAATGTTGAGTAAACTTCTATATAACCAAACCTAGTCATATAAAAGTATTTTCAACCGTTATAAAACTTGTGTGTTGCTTGGGCGGTGCTAGTGAATTACCTTTTAGTTTCATTCCTAAATAACGAATGCTTGTCTAAGTTCTTTTTACAGCCACTGCATTTTCCGGAAAACGCCGACTAGATCGAAATGCGGAGGTTCCGAGATTCCGAATAGTATTTCGATTGCTCGGAAATGAAAAGTAATGAAGTCTTCAAAGTAAACAATCGGTTTATTGATAGATTGGTCGTAATAAGCACTTGCAAATAGCTCATACAGATAAATTTTGGAGAAGCCTCTAGTTGACTCTAGTTGTCGCATAATGTCCAGGAACACCTCCCTTGGCATGCGGAAACGTAGAAAGTGCTTCTCGTTGTAGGCTTGCGTGTCGCTAAAGTAGTCCTGGAACAGCTTCTGATGACCGGAACGGAAATCACGGTCGACGTTGGGGCGTCATCCAGGACGTGACCCTTTCCGTTTCGACTCTTGTTTATTCACTGCCAAACTACAAATCAGCCTTATCTAATATTTTAATGAAATGCATGCATTCACACACTCACCTTCAGCCAAACGAAAGAACAGGTATTCTCCTTGTCGTCAGCTAACGACGCACTACTGGCATTAAAAAATATTTGGTTAAACCAATCAATGGCGAAATGTTTGTGAAAAATCTGCGATCTCTAAAAAAAAACTTCTGATCTCTGATGTTGAATGATCGACAGGATGACAGGTGTTGGAGGGTTTAACAACAAGAAATACAACACCGGTGCGGGTAACGCAAAATTGGTCTATTTTAGCTAGTTCTAGCCAAGTTTTCGCTGATGCAAATCAGGTATAAAGTTGGACTAAAAATAGACCGCCGCTGAAGATGCCCTAAATTAAATAATCAAAAATTATCTTTCAACAATTTAAAGTTATTATTAATACAAATAAAACGTGATGTCTTATAATTGCGTTTTGCATACTAAATTCTCTAAACGAACAGTAGTTTCCCATCACCGATTATAAATGTGAGTAACAGAGGTCTCCTATAAAGCAGCAAACGATATATAATGGGAGAAACTTCGTGAAATGTTGCATTCGTTCGGTAGTTTTGCAGCTGATAGGAGTGGCTAGGAGCCAATGTTGGATTGGTAGTTGGTGACAGCAGCCTGTTGCAAGACAGTCGTTGGCTAGGCAGCTGGTTGATTCACGCCTGTGGTGGATTTGTTGCCAGCCGGTAAAGCGCAAACATGAGGAGTGAAGTAAGGTACTGTCCGGTGTGTGCCAGTTGGCAGCCATTATTCGGTTAGCCGCTATGTGGAGGGAAACAGACCGAAGCCAGCTGTGGATTTTAATTTGCAACGTAGGACTACGTTTCTCTTTTCTATGCCGGGTGTCATTTTAAAATTTTGAAAATTGAGAGCGTTACTCAAAAGTGAAAGGTTTTTGAACGCTAATTACTCTCGTTTGCCTGAACAGAATGGCTTCATTTATACACCATTTGATCAGAAAAACTGACAAATGCTTTGCAAATAAATTTTAATTAAGTGCTATTAGTATAAGTAGTTCAATTTTTTACTTTAAAATGACCTACTTTTGCTCCCATACAAATCTGCATGGTGCATCTGAACAGGTTGAAA
Organism: Aedes koreicus; assembly: GCA_024533555.2. NCBI lineage: Eukaryota > Metazoa > Arthropoda > Insecta > Diptera > Culicidae > Aedes > Aedes koreicus. The sequence goes on from JAHHFK020000281.1 coordinate 104,597, forward strand.
ATATTGTTTTCCCTTTTCGGTTCCTCAAAAAAGGGGAAACAAATGGTTCCAATTGTCTTTTTCTTTTTATTTCATTTCGTTTCATTCCATGTTAATACAGCAATAGCCACACCCCTCAGCTGCAAAATTATTTTGCTTGTTGCCGGTGTCTGGTTTTATAACTGAAGCCCGTCCCCTCTTGTAAAATTTGCTTCGTACTGCATTATCGTGCCTCTCTTCTTTGTAGGCAATGCTATCAACACCAGTATAAAGCACACGATTTGAATAAAAACGATTTCATTGGGATATTCATGTTCGATTGAGCAGCACTTATGGATGTGTTTTTCGCTCTCTCGTTACGAAGATTTTTTCTCGGTTTTTCTTTATATCATTTGTTTTCTATCGATTGCGCGTCTGGCTCGCAAATTATCGCCTGCCCTTCCTCATTTACAAACCAGAAGGAAGCGCAGCAAAGTTTTTCAAATGGGTCGTAAAAATCGATAATCCGCGCGGGTGGCATCCGCTTCCGAAGCCTTACCGGAGCCGGCCACCTCCCAGCGCAAAACGATCTTTGTGACAACTAGACTAATAAAATCATTGCAACTATCTTGCCGTCGGCCAGACACAGCGACGAGGAGTTTAATAAACTGCTATCCGGATTAAATACAGCACATTATGGTGTTCTGCTGTATAAAGAAGCGCATGAAACTAATATTATTTAAATACCAGGATGTTCTAACCTATTAAACAATATGGACTAAAATATTTAAGACCAAAGTTCTTTTAGTAAATAGAAGGATTGTTTACAATGTTTACAAAACAATACCAGATTGTAAATCCGTTGCGAGTAAAACTTTAAGAGATTGCTGAAATGTTAAGAGTTCCAAAAAACGAGAAAAGATTTTACCACAACACAAGTGCTCTGAGTAGCTGGATTTTTGACTGAAGTTTTTCGTGTTTTCCTCGTTTCAGCAGCATCGCTGTATCATTATTCTCTTGTTCTAAATTTGAAAAATACTACCACCTGGTACCCACTAGACCAAACACAAAGTTTTTAGTTGATGGTAGAAGTATTTTCGTGAAGATAAATTCGTAGTTTCACGTCATTTTCTCTATTGTACCAATGCAATATGTTAAGACTGATGCTTTTCATATATACAGCATTATATCTTGTTTGTGGAAACAGTATACTTAATTGAACTTCACTTTTATCGCCTTACTTAGGGTAGTCACCAATAACAAACTCTCTTAAAATTAAATGATCGAAAAGTGCTTTGACTCATAAATATTGTTTTTCAAAATAAAACTGACAAAAAAATAAGTATCGGTACATCGAGGCAAAAATTACGTTATATCGAGGTTTGACTGTAACCTGCTTCTAAAGAAGACCGAGAAGGCTTAAACTCAATCGAAGACCATGATCACCATTTAAAACCCATCCTTTTTAGGGATGAACAATTCGTTTTTCTCAGCTATAGAGTTAATTCGATTGGAATTTTTCCAACTTATCGTTGTATAAAGGGTGTTTCGATCAAAATTTCGTGGACTTAAACTTGACGCATTTCCTTTCATCGTGCATTAAAAAAATGTGCACACTCCTCCTTTGAAGATGTGTGCGGGTGGCATCATGCCTCTATTTTGATTTTGAGATTAGCACTTTAGTTATCAAAATGTCGTCGAAGGAAGAGAAGTAACGCATCAAAATTTTGCACGTGCATGGCGAAAATCCAAACTACTCTCACGCCAAGTTGGCGAAATTGTTGAATGTGGCTAAATCAACTGTTACCAACGTATTAAAAGAGTTCGGTGAACGTTTGTCGACAACCAGGAAAGCTGGATCGGGGGGAAATCGAAAGCCGGAGGCCACAGCGACGACAAAAAGATTTGCACGCTGTTTCGAGCGGAACCCCAACCTCTCCGTCCGAGATGTCGCAAAGAAGCTGGGAGTGGCGCCTTCAACCGTGGATAGAGCTAAAAAACGAGCTGGACTGGCGACTTACAAGAAAGTGGGGACTCCAAATCGCGACGATAAACAAAACACGTCGGCCAAAGCACGATCGCGAAAGTTGTACACGACGATACTAACGAAGTTTGATTACGTGGTACAGGACTCCTGTGCTCAGGACGATACGTCCTTGAATTTCTAGAGAGAACTTCTCTGAAGTTAAGGATAGGACTTCCAAGAAGCTTCCCAAAAGTTTAGTTGGAACCTCCCAAAAGTGCTAGAGAGCTTTCCCGAAGTTCAGATGTGAACATTTAAGAATTTTAGAATGAGGCTTTCTCGAAATTCAGGAATAAACCTCTCCAAAGAACAAAAAGAAACTTTCTAGAGTAATAGGGGTTACTTCCTAGTAGTTTGAAGAAGAATTTCTCACAAATTTAGGAACAGTATTCCCTGAAGTTCAGGAGGTACCTTCCCAAAAGTTTGAAGAAGAATTTCTCACAAATTTAGGAACAATATTCCCTGAAGTTCAGGAGGTCTTCCCAAGGTTCAGGATGAAACTTCCAACAAGTTTAAAGGAATTTTCCCAATAATTCTGGAGGGGACATTCCCAATTTCAGGTTGAAACTTCCAACAAGTTTAAAGGAATTTTCCCAATAATTCTGGAGGGGACATTCCCAATTTTCCTCGATCAGAAATTTAGAAAGAATACGCGCCGGAAAAAAACTTCCCCGAATTTCAGAAAGAAACTTACCAGAGAGGGCACTACCTATAAGTTGAGATGAAATTCTTCATAACATTCACGAAAGAACTTTTCTAAAGGTCAGGAGAGGACTTCCCTGAATTTCCAAAGAAAAATTTCCAAAAGTTTAGTTGGAACTACTCAGAATTGTTAGCTTTCCTGAGAGCTTTCTCGAGGTTCAGGAGTTCCCAGAAGTCCAGGTAGATACTTTTTAGAAGAACAGGAAGAATTATAAAGGAGGTACTTTTTTTTTGAACAATTAGGCTAGAATTTCCCACAAATTCAGGAACAAGATGGTTAAGATGATTTTTTAAAGAAATTCTGTAGAGTTTTGGAATAATTTTCGTCGCAGAATCAGAAGTCTAGAAGGTAACTAAGTTCAGGTCAAAAACTAACTAAATGTTTCTAGAAGGTATGGTTTTCCAAGAAAATCTGGAGTGGCTACCAAGAAGTGCATGAGGAAACTTTCCAAAAATTCAGGAGGAAACTCACCAAAATTTTAGCAAAGATATTTGCAGAAGATCAGGACAGAGCTTCCTTGATATTCAAGACATAATCACTGACGAACCAAAGAAGCAGTCTATACAAAAATCATTCATATGGGCATAATGATATTCATTGCCCATGACACCATATTAAAATATGGTAAACACCATCTTCCCAACCGTTTGCATCGTACTATGAGCTAGGATTAAAACTCATGTAAGAATTACAATTCCTAGGTTTCCATCTCACCTCGTTTGAGATATTTGATTGGCAAGAAAACTTCACTGAAGTTTAGTAGAGAAATATAAAAAAAATAGAAGTTTAGATACCAAAGCAGTTTTCAAGAATTTTTCTAAAGTTAAAAGAACCCCTGGGGGTAAGTCACTCGACCGGCATGTGTTAACACCCTCAAAAACACAATCCGCCACACTTCAAATACACTCGCCACCATATAAAATATAAATTTATTTCTGGAACCACTTAGGGCCTGTTCATGAACCACGTAGACTCATTTTCGATAATCTCAGACCCCCCCTCGTAGACTTTTCTCCAAACATTTTTTTGAAATTTTGTATGGAGCGTAGACTTTAGTCAAACCCCCCTCCCCCCAGAAAAGTCTACGTGGTATATGAATAGCCCCTTACACGAATCGATTATTTGTTTTCTCACTATTTTGTTGCCCTCTCTCTTGCACTGATGTGATTTAGATGATGTATAAGTGCGTGTATCAAATGTCAAAAAGGTTCATGATTGCCAATAAGAATACATTTTCGATTGTATTATTGACAGATAATTTGAAACACAGAAACAATTTCCGACAAACTGAAACAAAAACACAATATGGCAGAGTGACTAACCCCCTGGAGAATCCTCTGAAAATAAAAAAAACCTCGATTCTGAAAAATTTCACGCTTAGGGTACAAGAACCTTAGGAAAAAACTTTGAATGCTCAACCAGAAAGCCAGCTAACTTCGAGATAAAATCGTTGTAGTGAGATCGATCACTGCATATCAATACAACAACCATTGCGTGTTAAATGTTTAATGAAATAAGGCTGTCAATAGCTAAGCTCAGGCACAAATTAGTTGGTGATTATAAGAAAACTCCTCTTCTGAATGATCTTTGAAATAGATATTGACATTTGTCCACATATTAATTAATAATTTCCTCGAATGCTATCAACACCAGTATAAAGCACACGATTTGAATAAAAACGATTTCATTGGGATATTCATGTTCGATTGAGCAGCACTTATGGATGTGTTTTTCGCTCTCTCGTTACGAAGATTTTTTCTCGGTTTTTCTTTATATCATTTGTTTTCTATCAATTGCGCGTCTGGCTCGCAAATTATCGCCTGCCCTTCCTCATTTACAAACCAGAAGGAAGCGCAGCAAAGTTTTTCAAATGGGTCGTAAAAATCGATAATCCGCGCGGGTGGCATCCGCTTCCGAAGCCTTACCGGAGCCGGTCACCTCCCAGCGCAAAACGATCTTTGTGACAACTAGACAAATAAAATCATTGCAACTATCTTGCCGTCGGCCAGACACAGCGACGAGGAGTTTGATAAACTGCTATCCGGATTAAATACAGCACATTATGGTGTTCTGCTGGCCAAATAAACCAACAATAGAAATTATATTTTTAGGCGTATCATAACCATCGTCCTTTTCAGGACAACCAATTTTAAAATTAAATCATTTAAGTTATATAAAGAAGCGCATGAAACTAAAATTATTTAAATACCAGGATGTTCTAACCTATTAAACAATATGGACTAAAATATTTAAGACCAAAGTTCTTTTAGTAAATAGAAGGATTGTTTACAATGTTTACAAAACAATACCAGATTGTAAATCCGTTGCGAGTAAAACTTTAAGAGATTGCTGAAATGTTAAGAGTTCCAAAAAACGAGAAAAGATTTTACCACAACACAAGTGCTCTGAGACCAATTATAGTAGCTGGATTTTTGACTGAAGTTTTCGTGTTTTCCTCGTTTCAGCAGCATCGCTGTATCATTACTCTCTTGTTCTACATTTGAAAAATACTACCACCTGGTACCCACTAGACCAAACACAAAGTTTTTAGTTGATGGTAGAAGTATTTTCGTGAAGATAAATTCGTAGTTTCACGTCATTTTCTCTATTGTACCAATGCAATATGTTAAGACTGATGCTTTTCATATATACAGCATTGTATCTTGTTTGTGGAAACAGTATACTTAATTGAACTTCACTTTTATCGCCTTACTTAGGGTAGTCACCAATAACAAACTCTCTAAAAATTAAATTATCGAAAAGTGCTTTGACTCATAAATATTGTTTTTCAAAATAAAACTGACAAAAAAATAAGTATCGGGTACATCGAGGCAAAAATTACGTTATATCGAGGTTTGACTGTAACCTGCTTCTAAAGAAGACCGAGAAGGCTTAAACTCAATCGAGGACCATGATCACCATTTAAAACCCATCCTTTTTAGGGATGAACAATTCGTTTTTCTCAGCTATAGAGTTAGTTCGATTGGAATTTTTCCAACTTATCGTTGTATAAAGGGTGTTTCGATCAAAATTTCGTGGACTTAAACTTGACGCATTTCCTTTCATCGTGCATTAAAAAAATGTGCACACTCCTCCCTTTGAAGATGTGTGCGGGTGGCATCATGCCTCTATTTTGATTTTGAGATTAGCACTTTAGTTATCAAAATGTCGTCGAAGGAAGAGAAGTAACGCATCAAAATTTTGCACGTGCATGGCGAAAATCCAAACTACTCTCACGCCAAGTTGGCGAAATTGTTGAATGCGGCTAAATCAACTGTTACCAACGTATTAAAAGAGTTCGGTGAACGTTTGTCGACAACCAGGAAAGCTGGATCGGGGGGAAATCGAAAGCCGGAGGCCACAGCGACGACAAAAAGATTTGCACGCTGTTTCGAGCGGAACCCCAACCTCTCCGTCCGAGATGTCGCAAAGAAGCTGGGAGTGGCGCCTTCAACCGTGGATAGAGCTAAAAAACGAGCTGGACTGGCGACTTACAAGAAAGTGGGGACTCCAAATCGCGACGATAAACAAAACACGTCGGCCAAAGCACGATCGCGAAAGTTGTACACGACGATACTAACGAAGTTTGATTACGTGGTACAGGACTCCTGTGCTCAGGACGATACGTCCTTGAATTTCTAGAGAGAACTTCTCTGAAGTTAAGGATAGGACTTCCAAGAAGCTTCCCAAAAGTTTAGTTGGAACCTCCCAAAAGTGCTAGAGAGCTTTCCCGAAGTTCAGATGTGAACATTTAAGAATTTTAGAATGAGGCTTTCTCGAAATTCAGGAATAAACCTCTCCAAAGAACAAAAAGAAACTTTCTAGAGTAATAGGGGTTACTTCCTAGTAGTTTGAAGAAGAATTTCTCACAAATTTAGGAACAATATTCCCTGATGCTCAGGAGAAACCTTCCCAATAGTTCAGAAGTTCAGGATGAAACTTCCAACTAATTTAAGAGAATTTTCCCAGAAATTCTGGAGAGGACATTTCCCAATTTTCCTCGAAGTTCAGAAATTTAGAAAGAATACGCGCCGTAAAAAAAACTTCCCCGAATTTCAGGAAGAAACTTACCAGAGAGGGCACTACCTATAAGTTGAGATGAAATTCTTCATAACATTCACGAAAGAACTTTTCTGAAGGTCAGGAGAGGACTTCCCTGAATTTCCAAAGAAAAATTTCCAAAAGTTTAGTTGGAACTACTCAGAATTGTTAGCTTTCCTGAGAGCTTTCTCGAGGTTCAGGAGTTCCCAGAAGTCCAGGTAGATACTTTTTAGAAAAACAGGAAGAATTATAAAGGGGGTACTTTCTTATTGAACAATTAGGCTAGAATTTCCCACAAATTCAGGAACAAGATGATTAAGATGATTTTTTTTAAAGAAATTCTGTAGAAAATTTTCCCAATGTTTTGGAGAAATTTTCCTCGCAGAACCAGAAGTCTAGAAGGTAACTATATTCAGGTAAACACTAACCAAATGTTTCTGAAAGGTATGGTTTTCCAAGAAAATCAGGAGTGGCTGCCATGAAGTTCATGAGGAAACTTGCCAAAAGTTCAAGAGGAAACTCACCAAAATTTTAGCAAAGATATTTGCAGAAGATCAGGAGAGCGCTTCCTTGATATTCAAGAGATAGTCACTGACGAACCCAAGAAGCAGTATATACAAAAATCATTCATATGGGCATAATGATATTCATTTCCCATGACACCATATTAAAATATGGTGAACACCATCTTCCCAACCGTTCGCACCGTACTATGAGCTAGAATTTAAACTCATGTAAGAATTACAATTCCTAGGTTTCCATCTCACCTCGTTTGAGATATTTGATTGGCAAGAAAACTTCACTGAAGTTTAGTAGAGAAGTATAAAAAAAATAGAAGTTTAGACAAAGCAGTTTTCAAGAATTTTTCTAAAGTTAAAAGAGCCCCTGGGGGTAAATCACTCGACCGGCATGTGTTAACACCCTCAAAAACACAATCCGCCACACTTCAAACACACTCGCCACCATATAAAATATAAATTTGTTTCTGGAACCACTTACACGAATCGATTATTTGTTTTCTCACTGTTTTATTGCCCTCTCTCTTGCACTGATGTGATTTAGATGATGCATAAATGTGCGTGTATCAAATGTCAAAAAGGTTCATGATTGCCAATAAGCATAAGTATTCGATTGTATTTTTGACAGATAATTTGAAACACAGAAACAATTTCCGACAAACATAATTTGGCAGAGTGACTAACCCCCTGGAAAATCCTCTGGAAATAAAAAAATCCTCGATTCTGAAAAAATTCCCGCTTAGGGTACAAGAACCTTAGGAAAAAACTTTGAATGCTCAACCAGAAAGCCAGATAACTTCGAGATAAAATCGTTGAAGTGAGATCGATCACTGCATATCTATACAACAATCATTGCGTGTTAAATGTTTAAAGAAATAAGGCTGTCAATAGCTAAGTTCAGGCGCAAATTAGTTGGTGATTATAAGAAAACTCCTCTTCTGAATTATCCTTGAAATAGATATCGACATTTGTCCCCATATTAATTAATAATTTCCTCGAAAAATACTTCAAATCGTAACTTAGCAACAGCGTCCCAATGAAGTTTTCTGAATAACAAAAACATTAGTATAATTCACAAAACAAAAGTAAGAAATGTAAATACTTATTCTTTGACTGTCAAAAATGACAGCCAAATTGATGCTAGGATAGGACCTGCCAGCTGTTAGTGCAAAAGCAAGACCATTTATCTGTCTAAAAAGACCGTTTTATATTGGTCACTTTGACAATCGCCTCTACCGCCTCCGTCGAGTTTATGTCACAAGCAGGCAGTTTGTTGTTGGTTTGGCGGTGTTGCTAGTAGTCACTGCTTTTTCACCTTTTTTGTTTGTGACAACTAGAACAAATGCGGAAATAAAGTTTACTTTTGCAGTGGTTTATTTTAAATCTGTTCGAAATGAAGTGCAAAGTGATCGGTTCCCGAGAGATCGTTCGCCGGGAGTGGTTGAAGGCCTGCATTGGGAACGCAAGCGAGGAAGACATTCTCTTGCTCAAGATTTCTCCCCACAGCAGAATTTGCAGCGTAAGCATCAATGAAATTCAATGAAACCTTATCAATTAATGTTTAGTTTGATGCAGCTTTATTCCCCGAACGACAAAACTTTTTTTTTAATTACTCTATTTTCAATGGGATTACTGTATAAACATATCTGGCAACGTTGGAGCGACCCCCGTGTCATAGCAATCATAAATTTATAAGAGGTCATCTCTCTCTGAGCTGGCAGGTCCTGTCCTAGAATTGATGAAAGTCCTGAATTATTGCATGGTGTAATATTTCAATGACCTTTTGAAACATTTCAACACTACAGTAAACAGTCGAGTTTGGTTGCCGAATCGATCAAATTCCGTCGGCTTCTGTAATGCGTTATTTTGCTCGACTCGACAGTGACAAGTGTCGAATCGAGTTGCTCGACTCAACTTCTATAATTGACCCCTTATAATGTGATTAGGATAATGATCTCCAGCTGGTCCATCATATCAACACAATCATCACAGCCACCACAATCGTTGCCCCTTCATAATACCAACATTCAAACCACCAAAGGAATTCTAAAGAGTTAATAATTTTCTAGCACACTTACTTACTTATGCTGATCCAACGTCCCATTAGAACAGCACCTAAGTTACAATGTTTCGCCACGAAATTCGGTTTAGGGTTGCCAAATGTCACATATTTTAACCATATTAATGCAATAGTCGTAGTCTACGTCCACCGGTCGAGTGTAATACACAACCCGACTGAATTTTTACTGGAAACAATCAAAACATTGTTTGTGGTAAAAAAATGATCACTGATGGGTCTCAGCTCAATGGATCCACTGGCTTCGGTGTGTTCTATGAAAACTCTAGCGTCTTCAGCAAACTGTAGTAAGATTGTGAGTTTTCAATCTTGTTTAGACTTTTTCAATTGATAGTCAGAAAAATTCTGTGGAGCTAAATAACTTGAGGTAGGGTAATTTAGTTGCTCTTTCCCAGTAGGGTGGCGATTTTCCTCCTCCATGCCATCCTATAAAAACTGCTAACTGGAATGGAAAGGTGCACACAAACTACCAGGTTAAAAATTGCCGTAAACATATTTATTACCAACCGGAATGTAATACCGTTTGATTAAACCGAACCACACTTTATTGCTTTCCGTTGTTGCTGTTGGCTGACACTTCCACCCACCACCAAGCAGTTTTCCACCTGTTTCAACCTCGAAACCGGGCAATTCAAGTGGAAAACGGCCATAAGCACACCAATCTCGTTGTCCTTTCGAGAAGAGAGTTGTCAAGTTCTGTGGTTGCTATGATGGTGGCAAACATTTCCGCAGAGATTCGTTTGATCAAGAATGAGAATCGAGGGACACGACATTCAGAAAGTGACAACGACAGCCCCAAGGAGGCCGAACGGTTAAGTATTATTTGACCATGGAAAATATCGAGCAATAAGCGGATAATAATGACCGTGTGATGACGCAGCTGTTTGTGGTGGGTGGATGATATAAAAATGTGAACTATGCGCATATTGTGAGTCATGTAATGGTTTGTTTAGTGCGCCGGAAGCAAGCACCTCATCGATAGGTGCTAAAGCGTCGCACGTCAGTATTTGAGGGAATATTTCTATTTAAGATATGTAAATTCAACCACTATATTAAAATCTACCAGCAGGTTGTAGAATAGATACTCTCTTCTTTCAACCGAGGCCGGTTCAGCTCAATCAAGATTGTTATAAAAACTCAAACAAAGAATTCCGAGGATGAAGCCATTTGAATGCTGAGTCATTTTCAAGCAATTGCACACACTGTGGTTTGTAAATGCAATTAAAGTTGACTCATCATATTACTTTAATGATCTCGGTTGCTGTTTGGAATGAAATGAAAGAGAAAAAAAATGTAGCTAGCCTCACACGTGTCCCGAGCGTAGAGCGGCTCATTTGAATATCAATAATTAATTGCAAAGTCCGTTGTTCTTTACATGACCGAATAGGGAATAGGTTGTAAGAAATTCATCGAGTAAAGCGGTGTGAAACATATAACGGGTGTTCAATAAAAAATGAGAATTTTTTCAGGCATATTGTACAAACAAATTTTTTTCAACGGATTCAGTATTTTTTATTAAAAACATAATGTTTACTCATCAAAAAAACGTCAATGAATATTGGAGAAGGGGCCCTGGTCAGCCGTACGTTGCAACTTAGTCGCGATGCTCTCACAAGAGCGCTGGACGGCACTGACGTCCATCTTCCGGATCCTCGTGGTCAACTGCTTCGTATCCTTGTCTCACCAATTAGTTTTGTACACTAGGGCACTGAGGGAGCCGAAAAAAATTCTCAATGGGACGGCACTGGAGCAAGTTGGTCGGGTTCCTTTCTTTCGGCATGTATGGTATCTTTTTCTGCTCGAGATACTTCAGCGTCTTCTTGGCGTAATGGGAAGACGCCTTGTCCGGCCAGAAGACATACTTCCCATCCGCATGATGCTCCTTTAAGTACGGCAGAAGAATTTTCTCAAGACACTCCTCCTGGTACACTTGTTGATTGATGGCCAGACCGCTCGGCTTGAACCACGGCTTTGAAATCCCTCTGTCCGATGTGGCGATGTACAGAATATTTTTTTTCAAATTTATGCTTTTAACTTATATTTTCTTCGGGGGGTTTGGCCTACTTGTCACTGCAATAGTAGCTGGAACGTGGGTCTTCGAGAGCGGAAAGTAACTTTCGTCGTCCAGCACGAACGACGTCCCGCGGTAGTTCTTCATCATCCACCGGCATTGCGATTTTACGGTCGCTATCTACTCGTCCGTGTACTCGGGGGACCGAGTCTTCTTCCGACAGATGATGTCCTCCATCTTGAGGGTTCGGTGAATCAAGGTATGGGAGTAGTGATATTTTCGGCCGGCGTCACGCAAACTCGTTTCGCCCTTGACGAATTCTAGGGAGTTCAGAGAGCAATTCTCTTCGAGAGAAAAAAAATTTCGCTCTTTACTTTAATTCCAGAAAGGTACTGAAATCATTCTCAGTTTTTATTGAACACCTGTTAGTTATACAATGAATACAGGGTGGTAACGGTTGCTTGTCAGTAAAATAAATGTTCATACAAACAAATGGCTTCAAATCAAGAAACGGTTTATTTCCTATAAACTCACATTTTGTTATTAAGAAATTACACATTGAGCACGAACTACTTGCCTTTTTTTATGAACAGCCACACGCACCGTTTCTTGAGACATGTTATCTTAAACACTACGTTAGTCAAAACGTTTTCAAAGCGACATCTATGGAGCAGTAAAACAATCAAAATTTCTACACCATTGTAATATTTCATCTTTCATGAGAACGTACTCAAAATTTAATTTCAATCTATCGATTCATTTTTTGTTTACAAGCCATTCGAAGTTTACGTGTCAGTGTATTTTTTTAACAATGGAAAAATCCGAATACCGTGTTGTGATTAAATTCTTTGTGTTGGAAGGTTTATCGGCTACTGAGATCCATGCAAAGATGGTGAAAGTATTAATGGAGTCTTTTCCTTCATTTCTTTTCGTTCATCGATGGGTTTTGGAGTATAAGCGTGGCCGTACGAGCGTTGAAGACGATCCACAGGACGTCCAAAAATTGCATCAACACCAGAAATCATAGCGACACACACGGACCTATCATAGCGACACACACGGACCAAATTAGGCATGTGGTGGTTTTTGGAGGAGAGAAATGTTTTTATGGTAGTTTGAGACTCTTCCGTCCTCTGAAGGGGGGGTTCCATACAAATGCAACACAAATTTCAAGAACTACTCAAGTAACTGGAACCACATTTGGCAGGTAGAGGTTTTCGAAGGCAAGAAATGTTTCAATGATAGTTTGAGACCCCTCCCTATTCTAAAAGGGGGGCCCCGATACAAATGAAACACAAATTTCTTCATAACTCGAAAATCAATCAAGCAAATGGAACTAAATTTGGCAGGTGTAGGTTTTTGAAAGCTAGCAATGTTTATAAGGTGACTCGAGACCCCTTCCCTTTCTATAAGAGGAGCTCCCATACAAATGAAACACAAATTTCTGCATAACTCAAGAACTACTCAAGCAAATGGAACAAAATTTGGCATGTGGAGGTTTTTGAAAGCATTAAATGTTTCTAACGTGACTCGGGACCCCTCTTCTTTCTGAAAGAGAGGGCTCCCATACAAATAAAACACAAATTTCTGCATAACTAAAGAACTAATCAAGCAAATGGAACCAAATTTGGCATGTAGAGGTTTTTGAAGGAGAGAACTATTTCTATGGTAGTTTGAGACCCATCCACCCTTTGAAAAGAGGTGAAGCTCCCTCTTGAATGAAACACAAAATTCTGCATAACTCGAGAACTGATCAAGCAAATGGAGCCAAATTTGGCATGTGGAGGTTTTTGAAGGCAATAAATGTTTATATGGTGGTTTGAGACCCCTCCGCTCTCTGGAAGGGGGGCTCCCATACAAATGAATCACAATTTTTTACATAACTCAAGAAAAAATCAAGCAAATGGAACTAAATTTGGCATGTGCAGGTTTTTGGAGAAATAATTCTATGGTAGTTCGAGATCCCTCCTCCGCTTTTATCGGAGGGGGTCTCTCAAACAAATGAAACAGACATTTCTGCAGAGCTTGAAAACTATTCCAGAAAATCAAACTACATTTGGCATATGGGGGTTTTAAGAGGCAGGATTTCTATAGATTAAAAAAAAAATGAATTTCTGTCTGTCTGACCACAAATTTTGGCATTACTCGAGAACTAATCAAGCAAATGGAACAACAAATTTGGCATTTGGGGGGTTTGAAAGCAATGATTGTATGGTGATTTGAGACCCTTCCTCCCTCTGGAAGGGGGGCTATCATACAAATGAAACACAAATTTTAATCAAACATGAGAATTATCCAGGTGACTAAAGCACAAAATGTGTATTTCATGGGTAAGAAGCATGTTCTGATAAAACTTTGAACCCCTTCTTAGTCAAGAAAAAAAAATCATTCCGAAAACCAACCATAGAAGTGCCAGTTCTATTAAATTTGCATTCATTTAGCTGCAAGCGTAGTAGCGCACGCACCGGATTCATCTAGTATTCAATAAATTAATCGTGAATTTCTTGAGAATTGATGGAATTTATTAGGGTTATCTAAAAAAAAGCAGAAATCTAAATAAAAGAAACAGAAATGGTCTCCGATCTACAGTTTATTTGCATTAAAATTAAAATTTGGTGCATTTTTTTCACATTTCAATTACTTCTTATATACTCTTAATATGACGATTGGAAAAAAACACAATACTGCCATAATGCCAAGTCATCTTCGCAATGACTACTTTAAAATTCTTTGGTTATTTGGTGGCTTCCCTCCATGCCAATTTGCCGTTTAATGATTTTACTGGAGGCAAAATGGTTTTGAAATGCTTTTTCAACTGACCATAATCAGATAATATGAATGAATCCTAAAACGGCATTTCAAAACAGCATTTGAATAAAGTTCATAAAGTCGAAATAAAAGCTTTAATAGGAGCAAAAGGAATTTGAGCAAACACGGTTTCAATATCGTTTTAAACAAGCTGTGTAGGTTCACATAAACTTGACTAAAATATGAAACCTATTGGCACCTCTTGGTGTCATATTAAAACCAAATTGATTTCTAGTGGCTTTGATAAAACCTTAATAAAACTTAATAAAGCAGTATGGTTTTGGCAATATTACTTGGGAGTGATTTCCCCCCAAAAAAATGTATTTTCATTTCCGCTTCCAAAACTTTTTAACTAACCTAGTATTGATAAAGAGTTTCTTGAAAGATTCAAGACTGTGACCTTTTGTGCTTTCAATTTCACTGAGCACATTGATGTAATGCGTATCCCAGTAAGTGACTAAAGTTTTCTTCAATAAACAAATGTTGTAATTTTCTTAGTCTCAAATCAACTCTCCATTAAGCTATTTATAATTAAACGTTATTCCTACCAACTGCGTCTACCGTTATTTCAAGTCGTTATGGGCACTCACGCAAGGAATAGGTGCACGGGTTACTATTGTTCTCGGGAACCAGATACGACAACTGGCGCTATCGGGTGGAGATGTACTTGAAGTCCATAGATCTGCTGCAAGCTGTCAAGAATGCCACCCCGGTGGTAGCAGTTGATAATTCGAAGTTCCAGGAGAAAGACCAGAAAGCTGCGTAGCTGCTGATTTCATTTATCCACGAAGATCTGTTGGACCTCGCACGGGAGAAGTAAGCTACAAAGGAGATCTGGAGAAGTTTGGAAGCCGTCTACGCCAAGAAGTCGGTTTCATCCCAAACTGTGGTGAGGAAGCAGCTGGCCAAATTGAAGATGGCTGAAGGTTCGTCAATGAGAAGCCATCTGAAAACTTTTGAAGATTTGGTACGCCAATTGAAACTTGCCGGAGCATAGGTAGAAGAAAACGATATCGTGTCCCAGCTCTTCGTGGCTCTTCCCGACTTCCTCGTTACCGCGCTGGGGAATTTCGGCGAAGATACACTGAACATTAATTCTCGTTTTTGACGTAGGACTACGTCTGTGTTTTCAATAGTGGGGTACACGTTAGAATTGCGAAAAATATATAGGTTTTGAACGTTATTAACTAAGTCATTCCACGATTGATTTTCAAAATGTTTGCACCAATCGATCGGAACATTTTCTACGCTTCGATTTAAATATTTAAAACTGATGATTTTTAACATTCAACTATTGAAATTAACGCAAATATAAGGTGATGTCGAATAATGCCGATTTTTCAGCGTAAATTTACCAAATACACAGTACTTTGCTAGCACAAACTTTATATTTAAGTAAGGAAACGTCTCCTATGCATCAGGAAAAGATATTTAAGGGGGACACGTTGGAATTTTCCTTCAGTTTTTCTGCGATCTCGAAGATGTTGAGTAAGCGCTCGGCTACGCACCGTCAAGTCGACCATCGACCGACTCTATTGCCAAGTAACATGTCTGGCCGTGACAAATTTGCAGTCGGATTGCAGCTCCCACTCGGTCACATTCACCGTCTGCTCTGGAAGGGCACTACACAGAGTGCGTTGGTGCCGAAGCCCCCGTCTACTTCGCTGCGGTGATGAAATACCTGGCCGGTGAAGTGCTCGAGATGGCAGGAAATGCCAACCTGCGACAACAAGTAGACCAAAATCATACCACGTCACATGCAGCTGGCCATCCGCAACGACGCAGAACTGATGAAACTTTTCCGGTGTGAACATTTCACAGAGTGTTGTATTTTTCAGGCTGTCCTGCTGTCCAAGAAGACCGAGTGAAAAGCCTAAGTTCAATTGGAACCATGTTCTCTCCGTCAACTAAAATCCGTCCTTTTCAGGACGAACAAATTAATTTGCCTATCTAAAGAGTTAGTTTATTTGAAGTTTATCTTGCGCTCATCCAAATTTACATTACGACGCACCGGGATTAACATGGCATAGCTTTAACCGTCGCGTCCCGGAGTAAGTGGACAAGCAGGTTGGACAACCAACAAACGAAATATTAGGAGTTAATTCGAGTCGAACTGCAACACCGCTGACTGACCATGTGTACACATATTGTACTTCCTAGTTGTACATATTGGATTAAGTAAATTAGGTTGATTGCTGGCACTGGCAAGCACTGTGGAGAGCGCATTGGCGAGCAGCCTGTAGCCAAAAAGGCGATGGTTTAGTTCGTTGTTGTTAGAAAGCGGCTTGTTATGCAGTCGGTTGACCCAGCCAATGGAGAACGCTTAGTCAGCCGATTGACACAACCACGAGGAGCAAAATGATAAATATCTCTCAACCATCATAGCAAATACAACCGTGGCCGTATCATCATTTAAACCAAACGGCCCTTTTCAGGGCCACCAAATGCTTTCTAAAGAGTGAACAATAGAATTTTCTAACATACTTCCTAATGCTTGTCTAACGTTCCAGACAGCACCCACGCTATTTTGGCTAGGGTAGCAGTCAAATGAAAATTTGAAAAATAGCGACCGTCCGAATAATTGAAACACTTCGAACGATAACAACTTTATCATTTCTCGATATATTTCGAGATTGTAGCTTCAATCAGTTGGAGATTTTTGCCACGGTCAAAAAACAAATATCATTAATAATGGACTTTGAATTCCCATACAGACTTTCAACAATCTATAACGCAATAAGGACAATGGTCTCCAGCTAGTCAATCATATCAACATAATCACCTGTGCTGGCAGAGCCGTTGCCCTTTCATCATCCAACATTTAAACCCTGCCAAATGATTTCTAAAGAGCAAATCGTAGAATTTTCTAACAAACTTACTTATCTAGGCCGATCCAACATCCCATTAGAACAGCACTTACGTTGCAATGTTACTACGTAGTCCTACGTCAACTTGGCGTACAGCTCCATTGGGCTGTCCCTTCTAGTTTTATTACGAAATCGAAGGTAGGTCCAACAAATCTATTCGTTGTTTTCTGCAACGAAACTGATTTGTACTTTTTAAGAAGCTACCTTCGTATTTAATGCCATACGCGCAACTATGAAAAGCACTAAGCATTTGTTGACACAGAAAGAACATTCGTTCATTGTACGAAAACAATACCAAGAGCTACGAGTAATTTGTTACCAATAAAAAAGAAACGTCTCTTTGGTGGTTGCAAGAACGACTGGCAGATCTACTTTATTGGCTCAAAATTTAATTGAAAAAAAAAAGCTCAACCACGAAGAGTTGTTCAGCGTTTTATTTTTTAATGTTTCTGACATGGGGAGCGATCCTGCATTTTCAGGAAGAGCTGTTATTGAGTCTGTAGTTGATCTCACTAAACCATGTTGACTCGTGAGAAGTAACTTTATGAATGTGCATGTAGTTCTAACTCTCGACAGCGCTTTAATTTCTATGTTGGGATAAATTAATGATTTCCGCCATTGTACAAAAAAGGTGTAATGATAGCATTTTGTTAGATGACAAGCAATATGAGTGTTCCATACTATTTACGAGACATTTGTTTTATGTAACGTTTGCATTAAAAAAAATGGACTTTTTTCGCATGGTGATTAAAAAAAAGCTAAGACAGATAATTGCTTTTGATAAATTTCCCATGGAAGGTAATTATTTAAGCTTACTTGCAAAAAAATTCTACGACCTTGCGAGAGCGGCCTTCCGGCAGTTACCCGGAACATTCGCCATGGCGGACGAAAACATGCGTGTAGGCATGTTTTTGAGTTCTTTCTTCGTTTTATTTATCAATTCCTCCTCAGTGTTCGCGACAAAATTGTTGGAGTAGATCTTACGCTTCAGGTTGGCAAAGAAATTCTCGATGAGACGCAGCTGGGGGACGTTGGGCGGGTTCGCCGACTTGGGTACCACATCGATATTCAGCCGCTCCATCTCCTCCAACGATCGCTTCGAGTAGAGGGCCGTCGCCAGATCCGTCCAGAACACCGGCTCTTCGCCCTTATGGTATTTCTTGATAAACGACGCAACTTTCGGCAGGCATTTGGTATTATAAATTTCCCCGTTCACGGCCAGTCCGGAGCGAAAGAAGAGCGGCTTTGACATCCCCTTCTCGCTGATTGTCAGCCACAGCAGCACCTTCTTGTGGAACTTGGTGTGTGAAATGAATTTCACCTCGGAGCTCACTTCCTTCGTGGGGGAAGTAAAATACAAAGTGCCCTGCCAGTTGTTGCCATCCAAGGTGAGATAGGTCTCGTCGTCCATCACCACCGCCACGTCGCGATTCGCCGGGAAAATCGAGTTGACCATCATATTCAGCCGCAGCCGCTGCGTCATTGCCGAAACCAGTGGACGTGACTTCCGCTTCCTGACATGTATGTTCATGTTCGCCAGGTACTTTTTCACAGTTTGGCCGGTTGAACCGTCCTCCCGGCCAAGCGCACGCAGCGATGTAGCCACTTTTCCCTCGGTCTTCCTCTTCAGCATCCTTTGGAGCTCTTGTCGCTCAGGGTCGTCAGCCGTCCGGAGCCGGGCTTTCTTTCGATGCTCTGATTGTTGTCTAATAGTGCCAAGATGTTGTAGATGCCGGAACGGGCGTATCCGGCGTCCACAAAGTACCGCACGATGTCCGTTTTCGACGCGGGGGGTGCCGTTCTATGAACGCACACACTTCTGAACGGAGTTGCATCACTGTTTTTGCCATCACGGTTAGAGTTCAACTGATAGAGCTGTCAAATTGTGTCTGCTGACTCATGGGTTACTATGATTGATGCTGCATGGGTAGTTTTGTCAGTGCGAGTGAAGGTAAACCCATCAAAGATCGGAAATGTATGTCCATTTTTTTTTATATTCAAACGTTACAAAACCCATGTTTACAAAACGAGTGAAAGCTAATTTACGAAAATAAATTTTTAGTATATTGTTCGAGTGCGTCTTCTTGCCGAGAAGCTCAAGACCGATCATTGCCAAGAAAAACCTGAAGTTTTTCAAGGGTCAAAACAGAAGCTGGCGTCTGGTAAGTGTAACAGCTGCCAGAAGAAAAGGCAAAATGCCAAGGATTGCCGCGTGAAGTTGAAGACCGATGGACGAGCTGAAGCTAACGCTGCATGTGGAGGAAAGGCGGTGGTCTCTATGACTGAAAGGTGCATTTCCAAGAAGCAAGACATAGGTGTGGTGTCCTTCAAGGTGTTTCGCTGACCTCAAGAAGCTGAAGCAGCCGATAATCATCAACGTTGCGAAAGACGATCAGTCCCTAATTTCCTGGCATAGAGGCACTATCATAGGCATCAACAAGGAAGGCGTCCAGATTGCGACAAATTCAGCAAGCTGTACTTAACGACTGGCGCCAAATATATAAAGAAGAATGCCCCCTTCCTCCGGTCCCACGAAGGTCACACTCTGTTTTGGCGGGATCAGGCATTGTGCCTTTACGCGAAACCGGCTATGGAGTGGTACAAAGACAACGATGTTGTTTTTGTGCGAGAGAGGCAAATCCGTCAAACTCACCAGAACTTTGCCCAATAGAAAAAAAAATCTGGGTGATTATGAAGGGCAAGCTTCGGAAAACCGGGAAAGTCTTCAACAACGATGGAAGTGTGTAAGAAAGGTGGCACAAGTGTTGCACAGAATTTGATGGGTAGCGTTAAGTCCAAGGTGCCGGCATTTAGCCTAGGAGAGGAGGTTGAATAAACCAACTTTGCAAAAACATAGCTTATTTGTGTTTATTCATTCCCTGAGAGTTTCAAAAATATCCGACTAAAAATGAATTTTAGGTTTGTCTATTGCATTTTTTTTCGAGTGCAATCATTAAGCCTATTTTAGTAGCTGCCCGGATAAAAATAACCATAAAATTACAACACAATAATATAAAATAACAGTAAAATCTATTGCTGATCATGAATCTTATTGTTCACGTATTAAATAAATGAAAAATGCATATTGTCATTACATATGCTAGAGTTTTCAACAATTGTGAAGCAATAGAATCAATAGTAATTGACTTAGATTTGTTCGGTAAAAAATGATTTTTTCTATAGTTAAGATACATAACTACCCCCTTATTCTATTGTCGATGCATCAATTTACATTAAATTCTATTGTGGAAACAATAACTCCTATTGTCATTTTATTGTCCTGAACAATACTATTTAATGTACACACTATTGATTCTATTGTATGGTTACAATACATATAATTGTAAATCTATGAGAATTTTTTTTTCCGGTGTATACCATTCATATATTGCAGTTTTGGTGGAATATATGGCATGTGATTACTTGGGTGGTTGCTCTTACTACTAAAGTTCTAAACTTAAACTAGGACCTGAAAACTAAGTTAACAGAAACGAATATCTCGACACACACTGTATGTGATGATTCGTTTCGAAATATTGAGCGGGAAACAGAAGAATTGCGACATATGCCACTAAAATGACCGAACAGCTCTCTATCTCTCAATTTATGCCTCTCGATCATCGTTTGGTACTGTCGCAGATGAGTAGTACGATCCGACCTACACACATGGCTAGGAATCAACCAGATAGTCGAAATAATCACACCGAAAAACGGCCGCCCAAGGTAAACCAATTGAGGCGTCGAAGGGGTAGCGAGGTGGTGGAAAGTGGCCATCCCTCCATCGGAGCAGATCAGGCATGAAAACCGAAAAGGGCAACCGAAGTAGCATAGTGAAATTTGAAATGATCGCGGTATTTATATCCATCTCATAGCCCACGACAAAAAGGAACAACAACAACAGCAACATAAGAAAAAGTTCGCAAAACATTAAAATTAAATTTAGGCAGCTAAAGCAGTGGTCGCATACAGCCGAGAAAGCGATGAAATTAAAACGGTCAGGTCAACTCCTCGAACGGAGGTGGTCAGAGGAGGAAGATCGCATTTACGATGAAGCGAAGGAAGTCGGACAGAGATGGGGCGTAAAGGTCTGCGTGTGTGGTGATCCACACACCATCTATGCTAGCCGTGGCGTGCATATTACCCAAAAAGTGATTCATCGCTTGGGGCGGTTATCAAAAGTTAGAAGGTTGAGTTTTTTTTTGTCGGTTGGAAACAGAAAAAAATACGAGTTTTTGGACATGGCGATGCTGAACGCAAAATGAGCAGCAGCAGCAGTAGTGCACTTTCGCTTAACACTGACTGTTGGAGTATTTGAACTGTAGTCCCTCTGTGGGTTGAATAGGTTTTTGATAGGTTTGGATTTTTCAAAGTTTTGCCTGCAGCCCAGTTGGTCGTTTGAAAGTGTAAAATGGATTATGTTCTTACGCAATTGGGCTGAGAAAGCTGTGTCGATATGTATGCTGAATATGATGTTCAGGGTGCGGCAGAAAATAATGCGAAAATTTGTTCTATTTCTTTCAAATCCCATTTTCAACTAATTCAAGCAATAATATCAACATTTTCCAGTGCAGTTATCTTTATAAAGTCCTTTTAAACAAATTTATTCAATGTGTCCTCCATTTTTATTAATAACATCCTCGAGCCATGTGCGTGTTATGGTTGACTTCAGGGTTTTCACACTAGGGTGTGATGTTTTGCAGGCTCATGCTTCAACATATGCCCAAATTGAATAAACCAACGGATTAAGATCTGGACTGCTAGGGGGCCACAAATCCTTCAGCCAAAACTTCATGTTATCGTTCAACCAATGTTGGGTTCGATTGGACGTGTGACACGGCGCTCCATCCTGCTGTAGGACAACGTATTGGTCCTCGGAGAAGTTGGCCTTCACCCAGGGAAGCACTTGGTCCTTTAAAATACCGATCCAGCATCAATGAAAACAGCCGGCATTTTCAAACCGTTGGACGCCACCAAGCCAAACATCATGACACCAGTCGGATGTTTGGTTTGAAATTTGAATTTCACTTTTTCCGGAACGTTCTCCATTTTCTGCGGTGAAATGAACCGGTCCGTGTGGCTGTTGGCCACAGCATCGATTCTGAAAAGCTTTTTGTCGGAGAACAGGATTATCATTTGATCCTTCTTCAACAAGAAAAGCAATCTCTTGGAATGAGTCACTCGTAGTTCCTTGACCTGGTCCGTAATCAAATGGCGTTTCACTCTGGCTCTGGAAAATGCATGCAGGTCTTCTTTGATGATTCTCCGCATGGATTTCTCCGAAATATTGGCTTCCTTTGCAAGTTTTCTTATGGAACGCACCGGAGTGTGAGCAATTTTTGCACGGACCGATTTGATCACGTTCGGCGTGCGTGCAAAGCGCGGACGTCCGCTTTCCGGCTTCCGCTGCTTAGGACCATCCTGCAGGGATGGTAAACTGTTGCCAAATGGCACCCTACCACATTGGCAATCTCTTTCGGCTTCTTCTGGGCGAGCAACAAACTGGTGATCACTTCTTTCTCGAACATTTTGAAGAATTTGCAATAAAACACATAGAATGTTTGGATGCAGTACTTGAAATTAAACATAAACAAATACACTTTCGACGGAAATTGGTCACTAGCTATACGAATTAACCCAATACTCAAGTTTGAATGTTTTCGCCTTATTTTCGCCTGTATATAATTTGTGCATGTTGATCCACTACAAGATTTATATTACCCTGGGTCAAAATTTAAATTCCAGTTTCAGTGTGATTTTCAGAAGCCTTTTGGGCCCATTAATAACTGTGTAAAATTTCAACTCGATTGGTAAAGCTATATTTTAGCGCCCGTGGTTTTAATTTTACATAGGATTTTCCATGGGGAAACTTACTTTTACAGAAAAAAAATCATGCGAGATGACCCGTTGTACTCTAAAATTAAATAAATTCAATTACTCCTTGGGAAATTTTTCAAGCATTTTCCAAGACCGCAATGCTTTCCGATGTTTGTGGAAAAAATTATTTAGCAAACATTGTTTGCTATCGAAACGAACTCACCTACAGCCTGCTGCTGTCTGCGCGAAGCAAGTACGTTATGTGCACGCTAAGATGAGAATACCTAAAGATCGTTAAACAGTACCGAAAATCACACAAAAGTGCACATACCCAACTCGTGAGTTAACACAGATTACCTAATATTGGGTGAAAGTAATGAAGGAAGATAAACGTTAAAAATTACCGATTTTTTATCGTTAGTTTTACTGAAAATTAGGTATTTTTTATACTTTTATTTTATAGAATTCATCAAAAATGATATGCTATTTCGGATTAGTATTATAAGTTCTGAGCTTAAGAAGAAACAACTGATCAAAAGTATTATAGAAATATTTTTTCTGCATTAAAAACATATGTTATAAAGTATTACAGAAATGTTTTTTTCTGCTTCGACCGAACATTTAACACGGCCACTTTTTTGCTCCGGAGGGAAGCAGAATTGCACGTCGAGATTCATGTTGGTCCACAAGGAGGAGCTAGAATCAAATAAAAGAATGCAAAAGTTATTGCTTCAAATTTTAGGACATGAATAAACTATTTATTGAAAGTTTGATAAGAAAAATAATTAAGTTTTCGCTTAGAAAAATATGGCGAAGGCGTTGATTCTGTCCTCGATCATTGACGAAACATTTATTCAATTTTAGGTAAATAATAACGTCCAATATAGGAAAATGAACATTACCCAAATGTCAGTAAAAATTACTGTTTATAATCGTTTAGTTTTACCAATATTTAGGGTATCGTCAACAAAACCTAGTTCTAGGTAAAATAAATACATTCTCATATTAGCGAGTGGGGTGTTCCCTGAGCATCTGGGCTGCTATGAAATAACAGTCCAAAAAGCCGTTCGTTTGGATAGCAATCAAAACTTAGCTAAATAACTTTTTTTTTACCAGCGTCGGATAGCTTAACGGGTTTGGAAAAAATCCTTGAAAAATTTCCCAGAGAGTGATTGAGTTGATTTAAGTGGCAAGCTTAAAGCTGAGTTAATGCTCCAGAATTGAGAGAACAAAAGATGAAAAGAAGTTATGAGCAGAAAAAAATACAGCAATTATTCAACTAGCAGCTGAACTCCATCGCTACACACGGATAACTTAACTATTCAATTGTTATTTGGGTGGTTTGTTCTTATCGAGAGTTTATTTGTATTTATTTTTTTTTATTTAAAAATTGTTTCTTCAACAGCCCCTCGAACGAAAGCAGGCACTGTCATGAATTACCCGAGCCCGATTGAATGTAACCTGCTTACTTAAAGCACCGAGAACAGACGTTCATCTTCGGTCTGCTATTTGTGTAAAAATTTAAATCGACATTTCAAATGTATGTCGTTATCCTCCTGATACACAATGCAAAAATGTCATGTAAATGTCGGTGCCCTGAGACCGACACATGTAAGCGTCCTTTAGCACATAAGAGTGAGTTGAAAGAAATGAAAAAATAACTTCAATCAAACACACCTTTTGTCGACTGACTTGCGTATGTGTCAGTTTCAGGAGAGCATCCTTGTTGTTGGTTTAAATCGGTCGTCAAATTGGATATCTCAAAATATTCTTGTATTCCATTGAAATAAACCACCCACACCTGTGAGTGGCCCCAACAGCATCTTTACTGTTGATTTAAATCGGTGACAAAATTTGAACAACTTTAATGTGCATCTCTGTACAGAGAATAAATCGGGAACATAGTTAAATATCTTATTCGCTGCCGACGTCAGTTGAATTCAGCACACCGTTTACCAAAACGGGTCCCGCTACAAACCCAACCATTTTATCCAACATCCCAGGGATTTCTCGTGGGAGTGCAGAGGTGTTCTCGGCTTCCAATAAAGCGAGTATCACGTCAACATATTCCTATCCATTCCCTACTTGACTTGCATTCGGGCGAGGCCGGCGCCGGTATTGCTTTGGTTTGGGTTCACCAGTTTTTACACATTGAGGATGTATGCTGGTCCCAAGCATCATGTTTTAGTTCTCTGTGTAATAACAGCTGATCTGTCAATAACGGAGTGGCAACCTCGGGTGGTCAATCATGCTCATGCTCAACAAAGGGACTAAACAATAAAACAATGTGTGTGCTTCTAGTGGGTTTAAAACCCTTTGAAAGAAGCGCAACTCAATAAAATTCAACAATTACAAAATATGTATATATAGAAGAAATTTGACGAAAGAAAAAAAAAATCATTACATTTAATAACGGCTGAGAACAAAAAAAAAAGAAAACCTAATGAGAATAAGAGTAAATGAACAATAAAAAATAAAATACATCAAATTAACAATTGAAAGTTGTTTTGAAAGAGGTGGTATCTATTATTTGTTGAAGATATCTTGGTAGGTTATTATATCTTGTGGGACCTATAAATGAAATCCGTTTTTGACCAAAAACCGAATGCGCGTGGGATCTAGAAGGATGATTAATTTGCCTGGTATTGTGAATCCGAGGTGATGCATCCATAGCTAGGTTATGTAACCGTTACGGGTTATGTAGAATATTAAGAACCATTAACAAGGTTTGCTCTTCACATAACCCAAGAATTGGTAAAATTTTGTTAACGAAATCGGTGTACAATTGAGCTGTAGGATATAAGAATAGTAATTTATTAATAATATTTAGGCATCGGTTCTGCAAGATTTGAAGTTTTCTTAATTTTGACTTAAAGTTCTGTCCAGTTAGTATACGGAACCATTTATTGTGTTGCAGCAGCACGAAAAGTGACCGCTGCAAGATTTTTATTTACAGTGGTTTGTTAACCTAGGCATCCACTTTCTGTGGTATAAATTTCACGGTGTTTTGTGCAGTGAGTCAAAAGTAATTCCTGATGGAAGCCGAGAAGAGAGAAAAAAATCTGCACACCCACGTTGATAATCCAACGTGGTCCGCAATAAAAATCGCAAAAACGTTGAAAATCGCCAAATCAACCGTATATGATGTGCTCAAACGTTTCAGGGAGCGAAAGAGCGTGGATCGAGTGCCTCAAGGTAAGCGTCGTAGTGGAACATATGACCGCAAGCTGAACCAGAAGGTGTTGAGAACCATCAGAGGAAACCCTGGACTACCAGATAATGAAATCGCACAAAATTACGCTGCTGCTCGCAGTACCGTTCGAAGAATTCGTTTGCGAGCAGGATATCGTTCTTATCGAGCCAGCAAGCAACCAAACAGAACGTTGAAGCAAAGTTTCGTCACCAAAACTCGAGCTCGGAAATAGTACCAGCAGGTTTTGACAAAGTACCAAGGATGCCTGCTCATCGACGATGAAACCTACGTCAAAATGGATTTCGGATAGCTTCCTGGCCAAACATTCTACATGGCGACGGCACGAGGAGATGTTCCTGCGAAGTTTAAGTTTGCTTTTATGGACAAATTTGCCAAAAAACTGATGATTTGGCAAGGGGTATGCAGCTGTGGAGCAAAGACCAAAGTGTTCGTGACGAATAAGACGATGGACTCGACGCTGTACAAGGAAGAATGTTTCAAAAACCGCGTACTATCTTTCATTAAAGCCCATAAAGGTCCCGTGATGTTTTGGCCAGATTTGGCGAGTTGCCACTACAGTCGGGAAGTCATCCAGTGGTACCGCGATAATAACGTATATTTCATCGATAAAAACATAAATCCACCCAACTGCCCGCAGTTCCGGCCCATCGAGAGATTTTGGGCAATAATGAAGCGGAAGCTTAAGAAAAGTGGAAAAACGGCTCGGGACGCTACTCAGATGACCATAATGTGCCAGGGAAGTTGACTCCGGAGGTGTACAGCGTTTGATGGGAGGAATAAAGAAGAAAGTGCAAATTTTCATTAGAAACGAAGAGAAATGATTTGTATTGATAGCTACAGTGGTACTACTTCCTTTACGAAAACCATATCGTAAACTATCCAGTGTGTTATGTCTGTCTAAAAAATATATCAGGCGTTTGATTAGAAGCTTCTCGAGTATTTTGTTGAAAACTGACAAGGTTGATATGGGTCTATAGTTATCAGTTTGGCTTCGATCTCCTGGCTTAAAAATAGGTACCACTTTAGCAGTTTTGAGACAATCCGGATACGAACCTGTTTGAATCATCAAATTGTAAGACTCGGATAGAGTTCGTGAAAGACAATCAGCATTGTTTTTAATTATTTTAGTAGGAATATTATCGGGACCTGGACTTTTGTTAGGTTTCAGATCATTTATCACTAGTATATCTTCCTTTACAGATGCTGGTCGAAGAAAAATTGAGTTAGCAATTTTAAACCAACTGTTGAAAATTGCTCATTGAACGCTTCACAATTAGATTTAGAGTCAGTAGTAGCAATGTCAGCAATGGTCAATGAGAATTTAGATTTATTAGTAGATTTACCTAGTACTACATTAATATTCTTCCACAGTTTGGAATGTGGCGTGTTGCTTAGAAGGTTGTCAAAATAACTTTTTTTGGCTTGTTTTTTAGTGGCACCAATTTTTTTTGAAACATGCTTGAATAGTTCCGCTAAGTGTATATTATCTGGGTCTCTGAGATGCCTTTTCAAATAATTGCTCTTAGTTTTCATCAGGGTCCACAGGTTAAAGTTCATCCAAGGGCAGTAAGTATTTTTGATTCGAGCTGTTTTAGTAACAGTTTTAGTACATTCTTTGAGAAGAGTGTTGTATTTCAAAATTATATTTTCCAAACATTCATTTTCATTGCGAACTGTTTAAGTACCATTTGAACTCAGTTTCAAGTTTCTCATGGTTGATTATATTTTTCAATAAAACCATTTCATTAGATCCAACGTTCAGTTTAAATTCTGTTAAAATTAGGGAATGATCACAAAATTCACTAAAAATAGTATGATTGCAAAGACGATGAACATCAGTCATTTTATATAGGACATGATCAAGGATATTTGAACTAACAGACCTGGTAACAAATGTATTAGAACATATAAAACCATAGGATTGCAATAGATGCTTATATTTTAGGACTACATTATTGCTGGCCAAGTTCACCGGAACTTTAATGTCACTATTAATATTGCTTCTGATCAACGAACCTTCTAGCAGGTCATGGAACAAATTAAAATCATATGAAGGTGGACGATACAAACCGTGAACATTGTATAAACCACCATTTAACATCAACTCAACAAAAATGTGATGAAAGCCGCCACTAGAACCATTTGCAATAATGTTGTACTCAATTTCATTTCTAATATACATTACTAAGCCCCCCGATGAATTATTTCTGCTCGAAAAAATACGTTGATAGCCGTCAATCTGGCATAGTGAACCATTTTCTTCTTAAATCCTTGTTTCTCCAACAAATATCACATCAATGGGAACCACAAGATGACCGATTGACAATAAAACGTCATCGAATTTATGTAAATCATTAATTCCCCGAACATTGCACTGTAATACACGTAAATGTTTAACAGAGACATTCCCATATGCCGTATTAAAATCTTCAATGTGATCATGATAATAATTTATTATTCCAGCCATTTATTATGAAAAAATAAACCCCGAATCATCAGTTTAAGTACAACAAGAGAAAATAATAATATAAGTTTGACGCGTTAGTTTTTTTTTTTCGTTTAGGTGAGTTTTGTTTGTTTTTCTCTACACTTGCTTCTTATATTGGCTGCCGATATTTAATTTTACACACGTTTTTCAAGAAAAGGTATATTAACATCAATGTCTGTTCTCTGTGCTTAAAGTTAGCCCAACGCGCGAATTAAGACTGTATCTGGAAACCGTAGTATTGCCTATTATTTAAATCCAACTGCTCATCGTTCATATAAGTATAAACTTCATCGATTGAGTGTGTTAACAAGCATTTCAGTTCAAGGAAACTCCCCCAAATTTGCTTAAGCATATCCCTGACATTTTCTTGCGATCTAAGACACGCTAGGGGTTCTACTGAAAAGATCGCCTACGCTAGTTTATCTTCCATCAAACGAACATATGAAACGAAAAGAAACCCAATCAGGTAGATAAAACCTACACCCGATCAATCCCAAAAGAGACACAAAGATGACTAGTTGAGAAGGGAAGCCATCAATATCGTCCGATTGGGTGTGGTTGAAAGGAAATATTTATTTTGTGCCGTCCTATTTATTCCATTTTGTCCCTTACTTCCTTCGGAAGGATCAATCTTGACTATATATTTTTTTCTATCTCTTCTTCTTTCAAAGACGTCCCATCCACATTGAAACTACATAATGGACGAGCTATGATGTGCGTCCATCAAGGAAACATCACACTGTTATCGAAGTTGTTGAATTTTCCAACTCAAACCTGAAACTCTCCATCAAACCTCCCCGTGTCACCCCGCTCAGCTGTTGTTGTCGCATGGAATGCACAAGAAACGAAAGTTGAACACTCTGGGCCCAGCTAAAGCTGATGTCGTAACAAATTTAAAAACCCAAACTAGACTTTTTCTCTCTCACCTAACGGGTACTAGTTGTTTGATTTACATTTGGTGTTCATTATAGGAGCCCTACGATAACTCTAGTGGAAAGCATTGGAGCGCCGTGCCGCAAGCAAGTGGTTTCCAGTGGTGTTCCACGCTCAGCCGTTATATAAGTAGGTTAGACAAGCTTTTTTTCTGTCTCTCGAATGACTCCTATGGTCGTATGTTATATTGTGTGGTTTCTATGGAAATTCATGTGTAGGGAAAGCTAGCGTATTGTACTGCTGCTGCTGCTGCATCGAACCGACCCGCACATATGCTGACGAAGTGATTGTGTGTGCGCGCGCGTGGGAATGTGTTGGACGCATTGGCGCGCTTTCGGATGCTCGAAACAGAAAGCTTTCAAGGTAGAAACCCACATCTCTCGCCAGATTTCGTTGGGTGCGAAGATGGTCAGTGCCATGCGGGGGCATTGAAAATGCTGTTGAGTTCATGTTGATGTCACGGCTGATGGAAGTGTAAATAATTTGATTTTGGCATTTTGAATAGTGGGATGACATTTGATGGAAGAATTAAGCATAAGAGGCATAAGAGGTTTCTTTCGAGGGTTTTTCAGAAACTTTTGAAGTGACAAGTAAAATAAGATTACTGGGCCTTCACAGAAAAATCATGATATTGTCAGTTAGGTCAAGCTTATCTATATTTTCGGAAATTCTTCCAATGTAATCATTAATCAGCAAAAATAATAACTTAGTATTCAAAGTAATTTGTGGCAATGAAATAAGATTCGGATTAACTAAATACTAAACAAATATGATCAATTCTATTTAATTTTATTCAAACTCAAGCACAAAACATCGTAGTTATCATACGTAACTTACTAGAATATAGAATTTATCTTGAATCATGAAAATAACAAATTTCCTATTATCACAGTTTTGCCATTCATGATATTCCTTACAGAAAGCAATGACTGATAGTCAAAAGAAAAGCATTGTTTTGGCAGGATTTTACATTGGAAAACTTGGAAAATTTGAACTAACGCTTCCCTTGTTTATTTAAAAAAAACTTAATAACTTTTTCAAATTATCACTAGTGAACTCGAACAAATTCCTTTGAGCATGAGCATGAGGATGATTGACCGCACACGGATGCAATTCCGTTATTGCCAGATAGGTGTGGTTTACAAGGAAACAAAGAGATGTTTGGGACTAACATACATATTCAATGTGTAAAAACTGGTGACCCATTATAAAGCAATACCGGCGCCGGCCGTGCCCGAATGCTGGTCAAGTAGGGAATGTATGTAACTAGCACTATCCGCCAAAAGCCGCTCCAATGTGACTGAAAAGAGACAAGCTTAACGAAAAATAAAACAAAACAAAATAGACAAAATAAAACAGATATTGTCTTCAAAATTTGGTAGAAATAAATTATTTGTTGCTTTGCAAACCAGCTGTCCTCGATGTTCTAGATCTCGGCCAAGTCCTGCTGGACCCGCAGCTGCTGCCGTCGGCAGTCGTCCACATCAAGCCGGCCGTCGTCGACGTGTCGGAAACCTTCCGGTAGTAACATGATATCTGCGTCTAATACACTCTTCGTACACCGATTAATTTACAAACTAAGCCTCCACACCGAATCAAAATTCACTTTGCCACGGTTTTCGTATTTTCCTCTAAAATCGAGTTCTAGATATTGGCACTTTATTTCTGCTCAGATTTTGCGTCGTCAATATTCTTCCTCAAACGACCAGACAGCAAACCCAAGAATGGACACTTTTTACAATTCAATGGCATTCGAAATGCTTATTACAGGCTACAAGCATTTAAATAGTATTTGAAATTCAACTTTACAACAGATAGCATTCAAGATGCTGATATAATGCTAATAAAATGCTTGTAGCATCTGAAATGTAGATTTAGGGTTGATTTACTGCATGTGCTTATGCTTACTGGTTACCTGGGGAGTGCTCAAAGTTTAAACGAAACGCTGAATTCACACGTCGTCTAGTTACATAAGTTCATGCCGACTTCTCATTTCAACCGATTTATAACAACAAGTAGGTATGCTGCTGGGAACACTCACACAAGATTTTTGGAGACCTATGTCTATGATGATGTTCGTTCAAAGCAGACCACTACTTGTTTTAAAAATATGAAAAATGCAAAGTTTGCATTTAAAACCTATCCACGTTAAATTTCGGACACCAAAATAATAGCATCAACATTTTTTTACACATAATTCAACAAAACCGATTGTTTATTTCACAATCCTTGTTAATCCTTTTTTTTTTTAAATTTTTCTATTTTTTTGGAGTTATTCCGCCATGGGGTTTGGGGGGGGTATCCTGAAGCGCGCCGCGGGGATTCTCTCTCTTTTCTTGTGTTAATATATGGGCCATTTTTTTTTTTTTTTTTTGTGGGAATTGTTTGCGTTTAACTAGGGCCCTGTTTCTCTGTGGGGGGGGGGTGTGGGGGGTGTTGGGGGGTTTGTCTTTTTTGTGTGTTTTTTTTGTTGTGTTTTATTTTTACGTGGGGGGGGGGTTTGGGATTGGGAAAAGGGGAGAAAGAAGGTCAAAAGAGGGGTGGGGGGTTGGGGTTTTTGGTAAAAGGTGGTTCCCGTTTTTTTTTTTTTTGTTTCTCTTTCTTATTATTGTTGATGGTGGGGGGGGATAAATTTTGATGATGATGATGTAATACTACCATCTATTGCAGCAAGGTAACTTTCCATAGCAGTGGAATAATCTGAAAAACGATTTGATCAGGATTCTATTGTTGTTTGTGATCATCAAGCTCCTGTATGAAGGGCTTAAAACGTTTGGGCGGGCCCGTAAGCAGAGACACTTACGTGAAACCCGCGAATATAGGGAAAAGAATCTCCTTCCAAAAGCAAGGTCACACAGACAGCACTAGAATCGAGCCCTCGATTGACAGAATAAACCCAATAGATGGGGTCGAAGAGCCCGCCCTCGTTCCGCGAAATGTTAACAATAGGGAGGAGACAGTCCCATGCTCCCTATCCAAATCGTTTTACTTGGGTGCCCTGATGGGCCCTCCCTTTCCCCGTTATATGTTATTTAATATATAATATATTTTGTACACAACAAATTAAGATATCATTATAGACAAAAATGCTAATTTATTCAAATCTCAAACTTGAATGGATTGTTACTGAAAAATAAATAAAAGTTAGATATGTATCAATATCCTACTAGTCCTGGAAAGCTGAAAACAGAATAGATCCTTCGGAATATAAAAGATAAAATTTCAATAAAAGATATTATTTTATATGACACTGTATTATTTTTCTTTATACTGTTCTAGCAACATTTCAAAGATAGCAATTGGAGAGTCCGGTTGGATAATTTCTGAAAGAAATGGCTTATCTTACCATAATACCACAAACACAACATTAACAATCCTACATTAATTAATCCTACATTACGTATAAGCACATGCCAGCCTTTTATGAATATAATAGTTGAAGTTCAGAAGTGCAATTTGAAATAAAATGGTATGCTGAAATGCTGAGATACAAATTCCGCCTTTGATGCCTGGCATGTTGCTCCAGGCTCTTACATAGTTTTGGAATGCAAAGATGATTCCAAAGCGTGCTGAAATTATTAATAAAATGAGAATAGAAAATATACAATATGATTTATAGGTATAAGATCTTCGGTCGCACCCCCTCACTTCGCTATTGTCAGATTGACAACATTGCCCAGGCTACGCCAACCAGCGGCTCCATGTTTCAGCTGGCAGTGTTTTGTGATCATATGACTCGTGGAGGCGTGAGGTAGGAACTTGTGAGGACGAGAGGTCGGTTGCACCCTCCTTCGAAGTTGTCAACTCACCATTTGAAGCCCGGTGGAGACGAAACTTTTAGATTTTCGACCACAACTACAAATGGCCTGCCAAATTATATATTTTTTGGAGAATTTGGCCACTTTTTTTGTGGGAAATGCTCCGGAAAAAGCCAGACCGGGAAGGGGGTTTAAATTTTAAAACGGTGTGTATGTTTTGTCGTCCCTATGTTAGAAGAAAGTGTTTGTAAGAAATTGGTGTTTTGCTCGTTAGCACGATTATTGTAGTATGTTGTTTGTTGCCATCGCGGGTGGGCTCCTTTTTTTTTTTCTTCGTCTTTCTTTGTTTCTTTTTTTTTTTTTTTTTTGTTGTTTTTTTTTTTTCTTTTTTATGTGTCTCATTTTTTTATAAAAAAAAGGGATTTTTCTCAATAATGGCTACCACCTTCTTGTCCATTTGCCGTGAGCATGATTTTTGATTTGTTCCACTTCCAACCTTCCGATCCACAGTCAAGTCTGGTCAAGTCTGGTCACGTCTTCCTTCGGAAGAGAAGTAAAGCCGTCCCGGCTCATATTCATTTGTCGATAGGTAGGGTCCAGGTGGTGGAGGCGTCTTCCTGGCGTCGGTGATTGTCACCATGTAAGGAAATAGGCTGACCAAAAAAAAAAAAAAAAAAAAAACTAAAAATAGGACAGTTGTCCTTGCAATTTTTTTTAACTTCATGGAAGGTTCGTAGTTTCTGAACCGACGTTGTGTAAAAATGCTCAAAAATCGTAAATTGATCCCTGACGATAGTTTGTAATCCGGTCTTCGGTTCATAATAATTGTCTTTCCCCATTAATGCGGCTTAAAAAAACCCATCATGTGACACTTGAAATTACATGGCAGTTTGGTAACGAGATCAATTACAGTGAAAACAACTGCCTAGCACATCATACTTAAAGGTAAAATCTCTCTAAATTTTATTTTTGCTCGTCGTATCAAAATTAATTTATCACGAAAAAATCCCTAAATCTACAACCTGCCGCTAACAACGATCTGTTGAAGTCGGTCGTTTCTAACACACCCTGTAGCAGTTGTACCACGTAGTCGTCAGTCACCAGCCGGACACATGTGCTCTGACAACGCACAATCCATTGAATCACATCGTTCTTACATATCGCTTCAATTTTCCCTCCGCCCCCCCCTATGACCCCACGTTCCTTCCGCGTTGTGACCCATTTTTCCAAAACTTCTCTACGCTCACTCTCTGTCTCTCTCTCTCGCTCTTTAATAGACACACGCAAATCTACACGCATACGCTTTCGCACGATGACTTCGTGTCAACGACGGGTCTTGAACTCATCATCGTTGCTGTTGTGTGCCTCCGCGATGAGCCAGCCTGTGTGATGTCCATTGTCATCGGGTTTTTTTTTTCAATTAAGATAATTCAACGCACTAACTCGGCCATGTAGTATCTCTTCTTCGCTGCTTTCGGTGTAGCTTGTTTTTCTGTTTCACATCGAAACACCAGTCCAATTTTTTCGTAGTTATTTAATTTATTTTTGCGAGTATATATGAGTTGAAATACAGTACGCATATTATGCTCTAACAGTGTTCAAATCATCCCGGCCTCCCCCAACCACCCACTTCGGCACAACCTACAGATGAACGATGGTTTCTAGCTCCACTCTGCGACGAGATTAAGCGAAATAGATTAATTTATTTAATGGAACGAACTGCTGCTTTCTTTTTCGCTTCCAAACCATGCAGACCGATGCGGATTGCGATCTGCGTCAGTCTTGGTTCTTAGTATCCTGCATACATGTGTGGTTTCGTTCCTACTGCTCTAACTGACTGCGCTATCAGCATCATCAGCACAACTTGGACTAATTTGCTTTGTCTGCTGCTAACTGTTTGTAGAGTAGAAACGTTTGCTTAGAGACATCATCAGCGAAAATAAAATAAAAAGTGGTGCTCCGAAAAGTACGATGACCTCAATTGAGTGGAAATTATCAATGAAGACATTGCTTTTTACTGTGGGTAGCAGTTTTGGGTATGCTTATACGATGATGGTCGCGTGGAAGTTTGATTATTAGTAATGCACATTTTGTTTGCATCGAGATTCCGTTTTTTCAAGATATCTGTTGAATAAAAGTTATTAAGTAAAAATTATGCATCATTTGAATAATAAGTCAAATTTTTAGAA
This sequence comes from Aedes koreicus, assembly GCA_024533555.2. Lineage (NCBI taxonomy): Eukaryota > Metazoa > Arthropoda > Insecta > Diptera > Culicidae > Aedes > Aedes koreicus. The sequence continues at coordinate 139,999 of JAHHFK020000281.1, forward strand.
ATAAGTTAGCCACTGAACAAAGGAGGCGTAGATGATTCAGTTATGACTATACGTTTCATATGTGAAGTGTTCTTTAGAAATCACGTAGGAAATGTGTACACAACGTTTGAGATTTGCGGGTCAGTTAAATGTATAAATTATTAACTATAAAATATAATACAGAGTGTCTCACAATAGGTGTCACTAAAACAAAATGGGATTACAGAAGAACAAATCAACCAAATCATAGCATTTATTTTTCCTTTGAAAGATTCATGTTATAGAAATAAACCATATTAATTCAATTCGAATCTCTCGTCCTTTTCCTTGATCACTTTGCGCAAACGCTTTGTAAACCCATCGCAGCTGGCACGCGCAATTTCCTGAGGAATTTGGTCCCAAAAATCAACCAAATGATTCTTGAATCGATCGATCTAAACTAAGCCCTTTCGTAGGGCCTATATGTTGAAGCATATAACCCAAAACAAAGTAGTCAAGTGGGTTGAGATCCGGTGAAGATGCAGGCCATTCTTCACTTATGATGAAATCGGGCAAATTTGCCGCGCACCACGCTTGTGTCTTCTTTGCCTTGTGAGCTGGAGCTGAGTCCTGTTGGAAACAATATGGTGTATTCCGATACAGCGTTGGAGCATGAGGAAGCAGATGGTTCTTCAAAACCTGCTCGATGTAATATTCAGTGTTGATTTTTACGTTAGGTTCTATGAGAAGAAGAGGAAGTTTTCCTTTTCGTGAAACGGCGCCCCATACCATGATTTCCGATACATTCTGATAGCGTTCTACAGCTAGTTTATCTCTTGGAATATTGGCAAGACTTTTACCATACACGATCATTTTGCTGATTATGACTGTGCTGAAGGAGGAAGAGCTTTTCATCCGAAAATAAAATCTCGCATTCACCGTCCCGAACCCAAAGATTTCTGCTTCTTTGGATCCTGGCTTGCTTTTGACGCTCCGTCAACCCGTGAACCCGTTGTTTCTTGTACGGCTTGCATTCCAGATCATGTCTGAGCAGCCTGTTCATTGAAGCAGGGGACATTTGAAATTGTTTGCTCAATTTACGGCCAGATACGGCCGGATTACGTCTTATTCGCTCCCTCACACATTTGATCTTTTTCTTCGTTCTGGCAGTTCGTCTGGCACCTCCTTAGTGTTGAATATGGACATTTTCAGTTTCAAGGTACGACAAACAAAACGTTTACACACTCCGAACTCTTAAGGCTATTGAATATCTGACACGATCTAAGCTTTTGCAAATGTAATTTTTAAACTTGCTTCCGTATGGCTTCCATGGCAGCTGATAAATATAATCAATCGGAATCGCTTATTAATCTTCAGCGATAAGCTGTCAAAAGAATACACTCAAAATGGGTATAATCAATTCCGCTGTTAAAATTACCCAGCTGAAATAAACCAAGACTGAAAAAGGTGACACCTATTCTGAGACACACTGTATAATAAAAGGCAGTAATGCAAAATTAAGATTATAAGTACATCGTAAAACGGTGTAAAATCGGTCAGTGTTTTGAGTTGCTTTATTAGTTGATGCGTAGATAATTTTCTGTAAAAGTTGTACTGCACATCTCGAAAACGTAGTGTGAGTTTCTGTTCAATATCATGCACATATGGAGCGTCACAAAATATAAACATTTGCATTCTGAATCGTGTGTTTTTCTGGGACATACCATACATTATCGATAATGTTGTATGCAAAAGCAAGTCTATGTTAGAGCAATTTCCTGAAAGTTGCTGTGGAATAAAACACAAATTTCCATGCTCTGATATTTACATCACAATGACAATTCATATTTTTTTTATCTGTGAACAATGTCATTAATTTCATAGTGGTTTTTATTTGTTTGATTGACTTCCAATAAACTGAACCATTTGAATAATATTAGTAAAAATGTTCTCACTCCAGATACATTAATGGTTCACCGCGATTTTTAACTCAATAAAAACTTTCGTTACTAATTTTCGATTAATATCTTAACAAAGTTAAGCAAATTAGATTACTGAGTGTAGCGATTAAGATCAGTTCAGTAAAGATTAACCAAGCTGGAAACCGAAACTGAGTGTGGACATAAGATAAGATTATGTTATGTATAATTCAACTTTTTTCTCGTATTTTCTGTAGAAATCAGATTCAGAAAAATAATGTTATAAATAATAGTCAAAATCGTTTCTTAAATTTCACTTACAAGACTTTTACACCATGTTGATACGCTCAGAGCTCAAAAATGTATAAAAATTGTCATATTAACAAATAAAACACTCTACATGAAAACAACCATTCTGATCGATGGGATGTTTAATTTAATGTTTTTTTTTAGTTTTAGCTGGAAGAGAAAGATACAGAGGGAGTATATTAAATTCATTAAAAAAAGTACTGAAAAAAATTATGAATTTTAACAGACGTGTAAAACTTCCCCTCGTTTAAAAGCCAAAGCAAGCATAAACAACGTTATTGTTTGCAATTTTTCGTACGGCATATACCATTGTTTGCAATCTTCCATACAACAGACCTGATTCCGGCGATATCTGGCTTAAATCAACATGGAAGATCCTAATAATTTATGCCAAATCTAGCATTCCCTTTTTGCGCATAAGATAACGCAGACAATTAATAGTTTCTTTCAAACTGTGAATGATCAATGTTGTCCCGTTTTACGGTTGTACGGAAAACCTCCATAAAATATGGAAAGCAACCAGCATTAAAATCTTTCATTGCGATCGTTAAGAGTATAAATTGATCATTTAGAAAAAAACAATCAATTTTTCAAACTATCACTGCTCACTGTAAAAGTGTGTGAGTCACAGACGAAATAAGCCTATCTGTCGAAGGAGAAACTTTTACTAGTGGAATTTGCTTGCATTTGCTAGTGATCGTTTGACAAAGTGTTTCAATTTATTTTTAAAGTGATCAAATGAAGTGTCAATTTAAATTCCCTAAATTTTCCGATAACAGTCGTTCTAACAATACGTTCGTTAAAGTGTTTAAAAAAAAGTGAAACTTATTGTCTTTTGGAATTTCATGGACTTCCAATGGTGAGTTGACAACCTAGAAGGAGGGTGCGACTGACCTCCGGTTCTCACAAGTTTCTATCTCACGTCTCCACGAGTCATATGATCACAAAAGACTGCCAGCTGAAACATGGTGATGCTGGTTGGCGTAGTCTGGGCAATGGTGTCAATTTGACAATAGTGAAGTGAGGGGAGCGACTGCAGATCGAGAACCTGGATATTACATTGTATATTTTTCATTCTGATTGGATTGATAATTTAATCATGCTTTATATTTGGGAATAATATTTGCTCTCCGAAAACCATTTATCTTAAGATCATAAAGCAGCATGACAGGTATTAAAGGCTCAATGTGTTGTTCATCATTACAGCATAACATTTACATTTAAATTGGTTTTCTGAACTTCAACTATTATTTCAGTCAACATAAGACTTGCATGGGCTGATAAGCAGTATAGAACTATATTGAAATATGGGGAGGGGAGCGACTGCAGATCGAGAACCTGGATATTACATTGTATATTTTTCATTCTGATTGGATTGATAATTTAATCATGCTTTATATTTGGGAATAATATTTGCTCTCCGAAAACCATTTATCTTAAGATCATAAAGCAGCATGACAGGTATTAAAGGCTCAATGTGTTGTTCATCATTACAGCATAACATTTACATTTAAATTGGTTTTCTGAACTTCAACTATTATTTCAGTCAACATAAGACTTGCATGGGCTGATAAGCAGTATAGAACTATATTGAAATATTTTTGTTTACTGGTCTTATGATTGGATATTCCATCTATTTAAGAAATCATCAAACCGGGCTCCTCGTTCACTCAAATTGCCATCTTTGAAATATAGCTAGAACGGTATAAAGTAAACTTTTGAATACATGTCTTACAGAATAATCTGTTGTTTCTCATAAAAAATTAAATGAGGGAAAGTGCTTTAATGTGGGTCTATGGATCTAGAATTCGGCCTATCGTTAAAAATTGCCTATGCCTGAGACAATACTACTGTATATTTTTAATTTTCAGGGTATAAATAGTGAATTAATATTTACTTCAAATCTTAAGCATAGGCCGAATCCTAGATCCATAAACCCACATTAGAGCACCTTCCCCTATCTTGCTATTGAAATTTCATCTAACATTTCATTTGGAATGATTAAAAAGCTACACAACTTCTCCAAATTTGTTTGAACAAACAATGATTCAGCATTGATGTTTGTTGGGTTCTCTGTTTTCAGCTTTTTCAGGACTATTAGGATAATAATATCTACCTGATTTTTCTTTTTAGTAACAAACATCGGGATATGGGAGGGACCACCAGGGCACCCCATTGAAGCTTATTGAATGGGGCCAACTTTTCGATTCTAACAGTTTGTGGATAAAGGGCAGGCTCTTTTTTCCATCAATAGATATAATGAAATGAATGAGGAAAATTGGAAGCAGTTAGCTAGAGATAAAAATAAACTTAAATTAAAAGCCGAAGAATTATATAGAGAAGAATGGAGCGAAATTTCTGATGGGGAGTCTTCTGAAGATAACAGTAAAGCTACGAAAAAATTCAAATTTGGGAAATATAAACACTAAAAAGCTCTCAAGTAAGGATTAAAAAGAAACCACGGGGGACTTGCTTAACAGAAAACGCAATTCGACAAAAACCACTTAAATTTTATTTGAAAAAAAAAAAAAAAAAATAAGAATGAATTAATGAAGCATGAACATTGCGATAGTTTATTGAAGCATGTTTATAGAAATAGATTGACAGCACTGAAATTGTATGTTCGAGCGTGGTAGTGTGGAATTATTAAGGATATTCCATATGCTTTATAACAAATGTAAGTAGTACCATAATCTTTAGCGTCAGGGTAAGATGATTTCTAAATCAAGGTAAGCAAATCATATTTATTTCTTTGCTATTTGACATATATTATGTAACACTATATGTTGGGATAAAGGGAGGGACCATCAGAGCACCCGATTGAAGCGAATTGGATAGGAAGAGTGGGACTGCCAACTTCCTGTTGTTAACATTTCGTGAAAAGAGGGCGGGCTCTTCTGCCCATCTAGTGGGACATTTTACTTGGCGACGGCTCGGTTTTGGTGTGGTTTCTGCGAACTTGTTTCTGGAAGGAGATTCTCTTTAGACCCTTGTAGCTTTGGGTTACGCGTAAGTATATCTGCTTACGGGCCCACAATACGTTTTTGGCCCTTCATACAGGAACATGTTGAAACATCTACCACAGTATAACCTTGATCAAATCGTTTAAATAAAATTGTCCAGTGTTATAGGCAGTTGCCTTGCTACACTAGATGGTAGTTCACATCATCATCATCATCATCATCATCATCAAGGGCAGGCTCTTTTTTCCACTCATTGGGGCATCCTTTTGTTCAATCTTGGTGTTGGAATGATGGTGTTTTCTATACCGTGGATACGTATAGGTGATGTTGCCTATGGATCGATCTAAAAAATACTCTGTTTCTCTTGGGGATGTGCAACACATATGAAGGACATTTGAAAGCCAACGAATAGTGAAAAACTTCTCCGGACAAGCACATCATCGTTCGAGAACACACTGTGAGGTTGTCAGGATTTTTCGATTGGCTAAGCAAAATCTGAAATTTTCATCGAGAGAGAATGCTGAATCACTAAATCTTAGTGTTGATTGACGTACTGTTCGTCGACGGCTCATCGACAGTGAAATAAAGAGCTGTTTGGCGTCCAAGCGACCTTTCATTAGCAAGCGGAACCAGAAGAAGTGGTGCGAGTTTGTCAAAAAATGCGGGTTTTCTGGACGGACGAGAGTAAGTTTGAGCTATTCGGACAAAAAAACTACTGCCTTCTTCAAGTCAAACCGAATTTACAATGCTCGAATGGCCTCCACAATCCCCTGATTTGAATCCGATTGAATATCTGTGAAGTCATCTGGACGGTAAAGTGGATAACACATCGGTAACCAACCAAAACAACTATTTTGAAGCTCTCGAAACAGCCTAAGAATATAGTGATCCAGAATACCTCAAAAAGCTTGTCGAAAGTAGACCGCGTCAACTGAAAGCAGTGTTGAAGGCTTAGGGGGGTAACAATTGGTAGTGAAAGTTGAAGAATAAAGTCAAAAGCAAAAGAGTTTAGTAAAAAAAATCAGGTGTATGGTTTATTTTGTTAGTTGTGAAATACCGGTGAGGAGCCTGCGTTAAACTGCCAGCCTATGACCCAACAGCCAGGCCTGCAAATGTGGCCAGGCTGCAAATGACAAGACAGTCGGTTGATCGAGTGAAATAAGGCAGTTGAGTGATATAATCTGTATCCAAAGGCTTAATTTTTTCCCCGGAATTTTTATTATAAGAATTTCAAGCAAATAGGATACATTTTTTTGAGCTGTGCTAAGTCCGTTCAAACTGTTTTGGAGTTTAGAACTTAAAATCTACTTTTTTTTTTATAAGGATTTCAAGCAAATAGGATACATTTTTTGAGCTGTGCTAAGTCGTCCAAACTGCTTTGAAGTTTAGAACTTAAAATCTACTAACAGTAGTTTTATACGCTATACAAAGTTGCAATATGAATTCCTGGAAGATCAACAGATATTATGAGATAATTTTGGGATATTCTTTGCCAATCAAACTATAATGTAGTTCAAAACTTAAGATCTACTGTTATAACAGCAGCTTTAACCACTATCAAAAGTTATTATATATATTCAAACATGTTCATTGGTTCTTCTTGATGGTCAACTATTTATAACTGATATTTATGACTTGGGTTGATGCCGTAAATTTCCCACTCTAGTCCATTAATTAGCGGGTAGTTTATTTCAGAAGCTGAACATCAAAATATGATATACCATGAAATTGTAGTGCTTGACTATAACTATAACTATTACTTTAAAATTCATTTTGTTACTTTGTTTAGTCCAGAAAACTACAGTTAAAGATGTAAATTTTATGTTTTGAAAACCTGTATAATTTGGATAACCAAGAACATCCAAAGACTATCTCATAATGTCTGTTGTTCTTGCAAGATATTCAATGAATATGTTTCAATACACATCGTTGCCCAGAAAACTTTTGTTACAATTGGAGGTCTTATGTTCTGATCTCAAGGATAGTATGGATGACCTAGAACATTTCATATTGCTTTATAATGTTTGAAGACCTTTAAGAATGTCAATAACAAAAGTTTGAATATTTATTGCTTATTTGTATTGCCTTAAAATTACTGTTACATATGTAAATCTTAAGTTCTGAACGCCAGGACAGTTTGGATGACCTAGATCATCTCATGATTATCTTTTTATGTATTTTACGCTCAAAAATATTCAATAAATATGCTTGAATACGTGACGTAGCTTTGTATAGCCAGAAAAGCTACTGTTACTATCATAGATTCCAAGTACTAAACTCCATGACAGTTTGGATTACCTAGAGTTATAAATTCATTGAATATGTTTGAATACATATCTTCGCCTGATATTGCCCAAAAAATACTGTTACAACTGTAGATCTAATGTTTTGATCTAAACGACAGTTTGGATGACCTAAGATATCCCAAGATTATCGCATTATGTCTGTTGAACTTCCACACTATTCAATGAATACATAATTTCCCTTTACATACTCCAAAAAAAAACCCACTGTTACACCTGTAGATCTTATGTTCTGAACTCAAGGACAGTTTGAATGACCTAAATAATCGCAGGTTATCTCATACGTAGCGTAACTTTGTAAAGCACAACAAGCTTTATTTACTTCCATAGATCTTAAGTTCTGAAATCAAGGACAGTTTGGATGACCTAGAAGATAACAAAATTATCAAATAATGACTGTTGACTTTTCAAACGGTTCATTCAACTTTTTTTTTTATCGTAACCTTATAGTTATAGCCCTAGGGGGAGGCAGCTCATCAAATCTCCCGGTCCGCCTCTAGGCATTATGCTATGAGGTACCAGGTGGGTCTCCACCGATTGCCTGTCGATCTGCCTAATCTGGAAGACGTCTGCATAGAGTTATCTCAAATTATAATAATCCGTCCACTATTTCAAAAAACATTGCGATTGGATCAGGCGATTGGAGATAATGAAATCATTGGGTATAGGACCAAGTCTCCACCGGTTGGTGCTAAATCGTTGAGCTTGGACATCAATAGAAGCAAAGGTTTTTGTTTTTTTTTCTTGATTATCGAGATTTTTTGCCTCGGGCCTGTTCAATTCCCGTCGTAGTTACTCAAATTCCATTTTTGAGTATTTTCATAACTTGTTCGGGGGTGAGATTCGAACTCGTACTTTGGCGTGAGAGGTATGGTATGTTAACAACTACGCCGGGGCCGCTCCCCTTGAAGCAAAGTTGCCAGAAGGCACGAAATGCAACTACGGACTCTTATTTTTACCAGGTCCTTCAATCGTAGTTTTGGATGCATTAGCGTGGATTGTTCTTTGTATTGTGCTATTAGACTATTATTCACGCATAACTAAATGTATTAATCTGTAAATTTTAGATTTCAATCTCAAGTGAGCGAGATAGGGCACTTTAACCTTGGCAAATTATTGCTAGACTTTTGGTTCAAACGCCAAAAGTCCACCCACAGGCAAAAGGAGCATAAACTAATCTTTCTAGCATCTATGCTCCCAACGTAAAATACAATTTTTCACAATATTTAACTCGATATCGAAGCTTTTGGTACGGGAGGTCCACGTTTTCTTCCTTCCCTTGATTCGAAGTAGTAGAGCGATTTAAGACACTCTTTCTGGAATCACTCTCTTTCTAAGAGTCTTCTCTGCGGCACATGCTACGCACTTGGCCTGGCCGGTGACAAGAAAAATGATGTTTTCAAGAAGCCGTCATTTTTCAGGATGCTTTCAAGAATTGGCTGCGTTAGTGTGAGATCAGATTAGATATCGTAACCTTATAAAGGCTTAAAAGCTACTGCTACAACTGTTCTGTCGATATGAAGTTCTGAACTCAAGTACATTTTGGATAGCTTAGAACATCCCAGAAAGATACAAAAATGCTTAACGTTTATCAACGAGAATATAATAATACTTATTCATATGTACCTCTAAACAACGCTTTACACTATTAATAAGGCATGTCTTTTTTCATTCTGAACTTCTTGAAATTCAGGATGATCTAGGTCGTCAACGTGATGTGATGTGATAAGAACCCACCATCCTCACTATCCTCAGCAAGTTGCCCCGAGAGAATAGCCTACGTGATGGCTTGGTGTAGCAGGGCCAGTCGATCTCAATGAGGACCTTCGGAAGACCCCGGCCAGAAGGCCACATGTCTTCAAATGACAAGGGACTGGCAACTCCACGAACCCTTGTCCAGTCAACAAATCCTTCGACTGCTTAGGGTACCCCTCCCCAATCCCAGTTATATAGTTGTTATAGCAACCGACTATATTGAGGCTTAGATTCAATTAACACATTTATTTAAGTTTTTATTTGTACTACTGAACGTACAGGGGTATTGCAAATTTCTACCGTTCCTAATCTACCCTTATAGACATGGAAACTACTGAACCGATCGGCGTGAAAATCGCTATGCAGGGGTTTTTGGGGCTGGGTAAGGTTCTTATAATGGTTTGAGATCCCTCCCCACCAAATTTGACATTTGGGGGGTTTTTAAGGCAAGAAAAGTTTTTGCTGGTGGTTTGAGACCCCTCCTCTCTCTAAAAAGGGGGGCTCTCATACAAATGAAACACACATTTCTGCACAACTCGAGAACTAATCAAGCAAATGGAACCAAATTTGGTATGAGGGGGTTTTTGGAGAAAGGATTTTTGTCTATGGTGGTTTGAGCCCCCTCCCATCTCTGAAGGGGGGGGGGGAGGCTGTCTCAAACAAATGAAACAGAAATTTCAACCGAACATGAGAATTATCCCCCCTTCATAGTCAAGAATGGGGGATGCTTGAGTTACTCTCAGTGCTACATTATGCATAAGAAGCTAATCTGAGGTTATGCAACAGAAAATTACGTTCAAACTGACAAGATACGGCGTCGTTTGAAGATAAATGTTTTGTCTATGAAATGAAAAGAAAAACCGGTAGAAATTACCGATCCGAGGATTAAATTAAAAACACCTACGTTTTTTTGTGCAGAAATTACACACATAGGCAAACGAAAATATTTTAACAAAACTCATTCCGAAAAAAAAACCATTAACGTGCCAGTTCTGTTAAATTTTTATTCATTTAGTTATAAGCATAGCAAGGCTCGCACCAAGCTCAGCTAGAAAAATTTAAATAACTTACCCTTAAAGCATGTCTCTATGTTGTATCATAAATTCAAAGAACAAACTTTTAAATGCATCTTTCACTGCTCGTTATTCGTATAGTATATTCGTATCGTATTGATATGCTTTTATTGGCTGATGCAATATGAAATGGATTAAAAACTGAGCTCTTTCTTCACAAGGTTTTACTTTTTTTCACACAAAAAAAAAGATTTCATAAAAGACAAAAATGCTATTTATACAAATTTCAAACTGGAATGATATAAAAAGCAGCTACAGTAAATCAATACGAGAACATAATATGCGTGTGTACAAAATATATCAGACATTCACTGGATTGTTACTGATTATTTCTGCAAGTCCTGGAAAAGTTGAAAGCAGAATAAATCATTCCAAATATCAAAGATATAAGTTCAATGAAAGATATTATATTATGAGACATGTTGTTAAAACTGTTCTAGTATCATTTCAAAGATAGCAATTGGAGTGATCGAGGAGCCCTGTTTGATAATTTCGGAAATAAATGGCTTATCTAATCATAATACCACTAAAGCCAGTCCACGTTAAATTTCGAACACTTTTCTTTCAGTGTAGATTTTGAATTATTTCACGGATCGCTGAAACGTTTCACTTACATGACAGCTGACACTCTCCAATTTATTTCGTGGTACAACATTTTTACATTCTTGTTACATTCAGTGAAATGGCGTCGAATCAAGTGGAAATGCGCAAATGCATTTTGTACGAACGGCAGCAAAATCCAAATTTATCGGTACGCGATCTTGTCAAGAAACTAAAACTATAGAAAAGTACCGTGTTTTATGTTTGCAAATCATTTGATCAGCACTTGACTGGGGATCGGAAGGTTGGAAGTGGAACAAATCGAAAAGTATGCTCCCGGCAAATGGACAAGAAGGTGGTAGCCATTATTGAAAAAATCAAAATCTTTCTGTGCGAAATGTGGCTCGTAAAGTTGGGAAGTCAAAATCATACGTACATAAAGTGAAACAGAGGCAAAGAAAGAAGGCGTACGAAGTGAAAAAGGTCCCCAACCATGATGACTGGCAACATTTCACTGCATAAAATTTCGTGCTAAGGAGCTTTACACCAATTTTTTGCAAACATTTTCTTGTATCATAATGGACGACGAAACGCTATTGCCGAGCATTTCCGGACAAGGAAGGTGTCCAAGTTCCCGAAGAAGTATTTGATTTGGCAGGCCATATGTTTTTGTGGTCGAAAATCTAAGAAGAAAGCAAATGGTACCGATGCTTTCAAGGGAAGATGGAGAATCGTCCCGGCGGGCGTATCTGAAGATACCCTACGGAATCTGATGGCGGGTGTAACACAGAAAGTTCGAGAATTTTACAGAAAGAAGGATTAACATCTTAATCAACTGTTTCTCATGTAGATATAACTCTATTGTTGTGAAATAAACAATCGGTTTTGCTGAATTATGTGTCAGTTTTTTTGCTGCTATAATTTTGGCGTCCGAAATTTATCGTGGACAGGCTTTAAACAAAATATTCTAAAATATAATCCTATACTGCTTATAAGCGCATTTCAGCCTTTTATGAATATAGTAGATGGGTGATCTTGGTCGTCAATTAGGCCTTAAACTCATATGTTTTTATTTTTCCAGGTAGAACAATTTTATTCAGTCTATGATTTTCTACAGCCATTTTCCTTTTGGTGTCTTCAAGCCACATCAAATGTAAGTGTTCAAATTGTAGTGGCGTAACGTTCGGTTCAAATCGTATTGATTATCATAATCGATAAATGATTTAGATTTCTTCAACGATCACAGGATTGGCCAACATAAACATCAATACAGTTGCATTTAATAAATTAATTTTAAATCCTGCCTACCAAAAAACAAAAGCATTCCAAAAAATTTAATTTTTAAGAACCACCCTAATCCTATTGAATTTGGTCATTCGCGATGCGTCTGATCGTTTCGCAGGAATTCCTTTGAGCCATTTAAATTGCCGATAGACGACAGGCAGGCAATGCATCACGCGTCATTGCTGCCGTTGATAGCCTTTCCTCGTAAAGCATGCCAAAATTATAACGAAAATTGCTACTTTGTCTAGTCAATATGCCAGTCGTAGTAGTAAGGCCATTCCGCCACTCAAGCCGTCACTCGGCTGCGGGTTCGAGTCGGGTCATTGCATCTTTGCCTCCCTTGCCCGGTAGAATTTTCAGTTGCGCATGTTGCTATGTAACCCGTCAAGTGAGTGCGGCACAATACGGTCATACACGTACAACATTGATGAGGACACGACTAATCTCGTGTCATGAGGCGGAAGCAGAAGCTAAAGTTGCGCGAATATCACGATGCTTATCGTCACTCCCCCGGAATGTCGTTTCGAGTTGCATTTGGTTGCAATTTTGTATGTAAGGCAAGCGACTACACTCTCGTGGTGGGTGCATCATATCGCAAATAAGCAACCTGTGCAGATTCCATTGAATAGGTGTAAAAAAGATTGCAGAGTCATCAGCGATCGGTAGATTGGTAGTTAGTGCTACCGTGAATACAAATGCCTAGCCAAAACAACATCATCAACAGCAACAACAGCAGCACGTCAGTAATAAGTCGGCGGAGACATACTGACACAATTCTACTTTTCGCTATGGCTATAATTATATTCGTAGCAAAACACATCCGAATGGTGTGGTGTTTCAAAGAAACCTAACATATAAGCAACGATCGACTGGCGAGGCTCACCAACACCACTCAAAGGCCAAGCAGCCATTAGTTTTAATGATAGTCATAAATCAGCTACGAATTGCAATACCGACTGCTGGATGTTTTGATTCACTGGTTTGGACGGGCTAAGCGGGTTTCGACGATGGTGATGACGACGGTCAGTCAGGTTCTGGGACATTTTCAACGAAGTTTGTTACATGAGTTTGACCTCTTTAAAAGCCTCAAGCCGGAGTGTCCACTAATTACAAATTAACGACTTATTTTCCGTAAGGGAGAAAGTTGAAATGTTTTGCGTCTGATGGAAATCTTCACGAATAGCCAGCGTAAAAGGATTTGATCTACCTAATGCCCGCAGGGTAGTCACGTTCGAACAATGGGGCGGAGTTTCAAAGTGGTCAAGGTTTCAAAATTGAAGGAAAGTTGTCTTTGTGGTGCGCTATAAGATTGCGGTTGATAGTTGCAATTGGTGGGTAAATTGAATTTTTTTTTTCGCTTTGAAAATCATCAGGTAGCTGTCGGTGCGCTGAGTACGGCTTGGCTACTGGTAACCGATCGTTACTTCGTTAGTGGCAGTAATCTACCTGTTGTGTGCTTGTAACGAGTTGGAAGAGAGCGCAATTTATTGCGCAGTAGACTCGTGGGGTCGAATGAAATTGGCTGACTAAAAATAGTTGGAGTTTGGAAGACAGTAGTCGCTGGCGAAATGAATTTATGGAAGCTTGTTCGACGAACAGTTGGTGGTTTATGGCGTTGTTTCCAAATGATTCCACCAGCTGGTTGCTGTTGGTGGAATTTATGCTTGTTGGAATAATTTTCAGTTAATAATGTGTTTTTTTTTCGACATTGGAAATGATAAATGACAAATTTTTAAAATAAAGAATATTGAATGCATCATAGGATCGAATTCCTATTACTTATAACATCTTAATATGAAAAACAAATTGAGAGGGCTCTCAATAAAAAAAGAAATAGAGGTGGACTATATCAGAGACATAACCGCAAGGTTTACGTAGGACCGCTTTGCTGTACAGTAATAATGGTATCATATTTTTTATAAATATCTTAAAATATATATGGTTGATGAATCATTCAAATTTATTTATCATGAAGTGTTTTGATTTGAGTTTGGAAGTATACATGTGGTTTGCATAATCGTTTAACTTTTAAAATCTAATTCGCTTGAACTATTTTGGGGTCATGAAATGGACAGTTTGGTGTTTTGTGGCCCTAAGAAGAATCATTCTGTTATTTGATGCCCCTGGGGTGGTCCATGCAAGGTTACGGTCTTCAAATTGTTGTTATACACTGAAAATTTATTTTCTTAAATTAGCTTTCACTCGTTTCGTGAACATGGATTTTGTACATAGAACAAATGTCTCGCAAATTGTATGGAATATTCATATTGCTTGTCATCTAATAAAATGCTATCATTACACCTTTTTAGTACAATGCACAAAATGAATTTCGTGAAGACCAGCCAATCGCTGCTTCTCTTCGATCGTACTCATAAATGTTGGTGTTGCTGCAGGGATGGGCAGGAATCATTAATTTATCCCAAACTAGAAATTTTAGCGCTGTCGAGACTAAGAACCTCATGCACATTAATCATGTAACTTCTCACGAGTCAACATGGTTTAGTGAGACCAACCACAGACTCAATAACAGCTCTTCCTAAAAATACAGGATCGAGCCCCATACCAGAAACATAAAAAAAAACGAACTATTTTTGGTGGGGTTTTTTTTTTTTTTTTTGTTTTGTTGGTTGTGGGGGGTTTTTTTTTTTTTTTTTGTTATTTTTTTTTTTTTTTTTTTTTTTTTTTTTTTTTTTGTTTTTTTTTTTTTTTTTTTTGTTGTTGTTGGGGTGGGGGGGTGTGTTTTTTAAATTTTTGGGAAAAGAATATATTTTTTTTTTTTTTTTTTTTTTTTTTTTTATATATTTTTTTGGGTGTGGGTGGGGGTGGTTTTTTTTTTAAATTGGGGTTTTGTTTGAGAGCTCTTGTTAAAATATATGCATGCATGTATGTTAAATTGTATATTTTGAGTACAAGTCGTGTATGTTTGTTAACATGTAATGTGGATATGCCCGTGCTACTATATATGCTACAGCACAGATAAAGCTGAAAAAACTTCAACGATTGGTGTCCATTGCTAAAAGAGGAACGATGCGCAGCACTCCATCAAAATCTATAGATACAATTCTAAATCTGCTGCCTTTGCACGAATACGTGCAATTAGGAAAAGAGTATGCTCAAACGGGTGAAAAAGTTCAAGACTTCTGATTTAGTCAGACTTTGGGGTTGGTCTATGTGTCTGTGGTGATCAAAACAACTCCAGAAAAAGCTCTGATAAAAATTCAAGCAAGTGACGTGCATTCTCATGAAACATAAAGGGTGTATTCGATAAAAATGGCACACAGAAAATCTTCTGTAACTTTTGAATCGTATGAGTAAAAAACCTAGAAATTTGAGTAGATCTTATCCATAGTGTATTATTTACATCTGCCAAGTTTCATAGTTATACATTCAGTAGTTCCAGTCATGTCGTCGAAACGAGAAATTGTCCGTGAGAAAATTTTGTGCACTCACAATCAAAATCCAGGGGCGTCCCACCGGTGGATTGCTAAAAGGCTATGAATTGCAAATACAACTGTGTCTCGTGTAATAAGAACCTTCAAGGAGCGTCTGAGTGTCCAAAGGAAGGAAGGGAGTGGTCGTAAAAGTGGTCCAATCGACAGTAAAATAGCCAGGAAAGTCGTACAACAATTCAAGAACCGTCCAAACATGTCAATTCGAGATGTCGCTAAAAAGTCTAAGGTGTCAGTCGGTTTTGTGCAGAAAACCATGAAGCGTGCTGGGTTACATGTTTACAAAGTGCAAAAAGCCCCAACCCGGAATGAAAAACAAAACATCACTGCGAAAACCCGCGCCAGGAAACTTTACACGAAGCTGCTCACCAAATCCGGTTGCATCGTGATGGATGACGAAACATACGTCAAGGCCGACTTCCGTCAACTTCCTGGGCAAGAATATTTCGTTGCCAAGTCGAAGTTCGATGTTTCGGAGGATGTTCGAAAGAAGAAACTATCGAAATTTGCAAAGAAGTTTCTAATCTGGCAGGCGATTTGCAGATGTGGTGAAATAAGTGCTCCCTTCATCACTTCCGGAACAATAAACGGTGCGATTTACACGGAAGAGTGCCTTAAGAAGGGTCTCTTGCCATTTATTAAGAAGCACGAAGCATCAACTCTGTTTTGGCCTGATCTAGCATCCTGCCACTACGCTCGAAACGTATTGGAGTGGTACCGAGCCAACGGAGTCAATTTTGTGCCAAAGGATATGAACCCACCAAATTCACCGGAACTTCGTCCAATTGAAAAATTCTGGGCAATTATGAAAACGGAACTTCGCAAACATCCCAAAAATATAAAAACAGAGGTAGAAATGGAAAAAAATTGGGTAAAACAAAAAAAAAAATGGGAAAAATGGGTGGAAAAAATTTGGGGGGGGGGAGGAAAGGGAGGGGGGGGGGGGGGGGAAGGAAGAAAAAAATAAAAAAAAAAATTTCAATCAAAACTCATTAGTAGTTCTTCATTCCCTGAAAATTTCAAGAAAATCCGATAATCAGTTTAATTTTGATGAGTATATATGCGTGTGCCATTTTTATCGAATACACCCTTTAAGTGCAACACATATAGGAAGAAAGCTAAGTGTTTAATACGTTGGAGGTCGTGTTATCTAAGCATTATCTAAGCCAAAACTTGAGTTATCTTAGAATTAGTTCTCTATACGAGTCCATTCCCTTCAGTCATCATGGTTTGATTTTGATCACCCATCTCCATTGTATCAGTATCGTTTGAAATATTTCACAAGTTTTGTCACGCCTGTCGGATTTGCTTTGGTTATTGTTCCCGTTCATCACAACAGTTGTTTATCCAGCTGATCGATAAAAACAACAATGTCCGATGATGTGTCTATCTGTGTTTCGTGTAAGAAGGAGGATAGGGATCCGAAAAAAATAATTGAATGTATCCAATGCTTAAAGAACGAGCATTTCAAGTGCAGAAACGTCATTGGGAATGCAGTACGAAAGCTTAGGAAGCGCTCTGTGAACAGCAAATCCTTTCGTTAGAATCCTAATAGATAATTCAACGCATCATAACATCTTACTTACGAGAGCTATTCGGAATCAAGCATCACGACGGGAAAGACACTAAGCGCTATCGAGGGCATACACCGCGTATGGCAGGAGAAAATTTGTGTATATTGGCAGCAAACTGTACAACGAACTTCCATCGAGATGTAAAAATGTTCTTGTTCCATACATGTTCAAGAAAATTCTGAGAAAACACCTGAAGGATCAATTCTCCAGGTATCTTCCTTAAAAGATGCCAGGCCATACCAAGGGTTCTGGACTTTGTCTGGTGACCTCCGGCCTTTACAACACTCCGTAACCTATACAACACTCCGTCATCGCTTTATGGTTTCCGAAACAATGGGCTGTTCATCAGCTCCTTGTCAAGCATGCCAAGGATTCTGGACTTCGGTCTGGCCATAGCCAGCCTTCTGTCAGCTTTGCAACCTTTAGCATACTCCGTCATCTCTACGTGGATTCCAGAACGCCGAGCTGTTCATTTGTTAGTAAAGCCATGGGTATTGGACTTCGGTCTGGCGAAAATCAGCGTTCTATCAGGTAAGATAGAGTTGTATATGTCTGGCCGAAGCCACCAATGGTACTGCGCCCTGATGTTCTACAAACCTTCCAGCTTTGCAATTTTTACCATCGCTACGTGGATTCCGGAACGCGGAGCTGTTCATCAGCTCCCCTTTATCCGTACCAGGGGGTTTGGACTTCAGTCTGGTGAAAACCAGCTCTCTGCCAACTCTGCAGTTCTCACAACACTCCGTCATCGCTATATGGGCTCCGAAACTACAAGCTGTTAACCAGTTTCTTGTCAGACAAACCAAAGATTCTGGACTTCGGTCTGACCAAAGCCAGCCTTCTGTTAGTAATGCCAATGGTGTTGAACTTCGGTCTGGCGAAAACCAGCGTTCTATCAGGTAAGATAGAGTTGTATATATCTGACCGAAGCCACCTATGGTACTGCGCCCTGATGTTCTACAAACCTTCCAGCTTTGCAACTTTTACCATCGCTACGTGGATTCCGGAACGCCGAGCTGTTCATCAGCTCCCCGTCAGCCGTACCAGGGGTACTGAACTTCGGTCTGGTGAAAACCAGCTCTCTGTCATCTCTGCAACCCTCCCAACACTCCGTCATCGCTATGGGGTTTTTCGAAACGACAAGCTGTTAATTAGCTTCTTGTCAGCCACGCCAAAGATTCTGGACAAAGCCAGCCTTCTGTTAGGTAAGAAAGAGCTGTTTATGTCTGGCCGAAGCCACCAATGGTATGGCGCCCTGAAATCTTCAAATCTTCCAGCTTTGCAACAATCACTACTCTCCGTCATCACTATGTGGATACACGAACGACGAGCTGCCCATCAAATCTCTGTCAGCCATACCAAGGATGCCGGACAACGGTCTGGCGAACCTCAGTCTTCTGTCAGGGTATTCATCATCGCTTTGTGAACTCCAAAAGGACTATTCATCAGATTTCTGTCACCCATGCACAACTATCGGTCATTTATAGCCTTATGGATTATAGAATCAACCATGTTTCCTGTTAGTTTTTAAGCCCTAGATTTAAGCTACATTTCGCATTTCCTTAAAAGAGTTAAAACTCACTGGAAGTGCACTCTGCTGTATCTAAAGTTTTAAAACATACGAAGGTTTTGTGCCTATGGGAGAAGAGGCTTTACCGAAGCTTCGCTCCTACGGGTTTTCCTTCTGCAGAAATAAATAAATAAATAAAAATAGTCGGTCACTTGAGTATTTCGTAAAACTTTCAAAATGGGCCAGTAATGTACAGGGTAGGCCCAAATAAGTGACGCATGAAACAAAGACTGTGTCTCCCACGAAAAGACAAATAATTTAAATGTTTCTTTGTTATTCTGTTTCTTATATTTTATTGTTTATGTGTACATATTTAGGCCTTTCGGTGATTGTCCCCATGTGAGGAAATAGGCCGACGTAAAATAAGGAAAAAAAATAATATTTAGGCCTTTAGCTTTAATTACTGCCCTTAGTCTCTTCGGAAAGGCATTACAAACCTGATTCAATATCCTGTATCCGAGTGCACCTGATTTTTGGGGATTTCATACCATCTTCTGTATGGTAGCTTTGAATGTTTCAATACCCATTGGTTTGAGATCTCGAAAGTGAGCTTCCATAATTCCCCAAATAGAAAAATCTAGAGGATTTGCATCCGGAAAAAAAGCTGGCCATAATTCCTTAGGAATGAAGTCTGCCAAATTCTTGGTGCACCATGCTGGGGGAATCTTTGCTCCATGAGAACTGATCTCTTTGAGAACTGATCTGATAGTTTTCCTAGAGACATCCATATCCTGAGCAAGTTTATATGAAGAAGGACAAGGATTTCGGCGAATTCGATCACGCACCGCTTTTACAAGCCGTTTGGTACGAACACTACGAGGACGACCTGGTTTTTTCTTTGGATCGATGGTTCCCCTCGTCCTTCATCTTCTCAACGTCCGATCGATTAATGTTCGGCGTATTCCTTCCTTCCGGGTCTCGGCCAGTATCTGGTTGGGACGCTTTCCCGCCAAATGCAACTGTAAAATCCGTTATCTTTTGAAATTCATATTTTTCTTAGGCACTTCCTGTCGACGTAATCTAGCGAACACTAGTTTGTTTACATATTAATCAGTTCCTCTTTAATATGCTGGCAACCAGATGGCTCTTGCGATGGCTAGAAGAATTCCACACTGAAACAAAATACTGCGTCACTTATTTGGGCCTACCCTGTATATCAATGGAGAGTGCAGGAAACCTGTGGAAAATTATGACATTGTGACATTAGGTTGGGAAGTCGGATGTCCCACTGAACCACGACCATAAAATTCTTTACAGATGGTTCAAAAATTGGAACAAAAACGGAAGCAGGAATCTTCAGCCCTGGAGTAGAAATTTCAGTGGCGATGGCAAACTATCCAACGGTCTTCCAGGCGGAGATTTTTGCTAAAATAAAATGCGTTAACGTTTGTCTGGAGAGGAAATACAGATTTGTCAATATTTGTATTTTTACAGACAGCCAAGCGGCACTCAAAGCGTTGGGTAAATATAAATGCTCATCCAAACTTCTCAAGGAATGCATTCTTTCACTGCGAACGGTGTGCCAAGAGAACTCCGTAACTTTATTCTGGGTTCCGGGACACTGTGGCATTGAAGGCAATGAAAGGGCAGACGAGCTTGCTAAACAAGGTGCAAATGCACAATTTATTGGCCCAGAACCATTCTGCGGTATATGTGCCATAAAAATGGAACTAAAATCTTGGGAAGAACAATGGGTGATGACCAAGTGGTTGGTCACCAAAAAGTGTGTTCAATCGAAGAAGTTTATTGTTCCAAATGTCACAATCAGTAAAAAGCTCTTGGAGGCCAATAAAAGAGTTCTTTGTACCTATACTGGCCTAGGAACCGGATACTGCCCGAGAAGTTATTATTTGAAAAACATTGGCCAGGTTAAGAATGATTTCTGTAACATGGAACGTGAAACCTCGGAACATCTGCTCTGTAGTTGTGATGATTTATACAAGCGCAGGTTTGATTTTTTTTTTACAGTGGTTATATACAACCTAAAGAAATTTGGACTGCGAATCCTGGATTTTATAAACTCAATTTTGTCTGACTGGGAGAAGACGTTTCTTAGGATGTTCACTTGACAAATGATGTTCAACCTTTAAGACGAGAATAGTAAACAGGGGTATACCACAAAAGTTCAACTCAGTGGACGCAGTGGTTTTTACATGTCTTGGTTGAATACATGCCATTTCCTTTCTCGGAAACTAAACTAGTGAACGTAAATCTGGATTGGCTACTGTGGGCACTCAACAGAGGACGAAGTGTCTTCACAGGTCCAGACTCGATAGGGTATCGGATGCTTCGACGGCTAATGGCATCCGCCAAGATCGCGTTACTCGGACTGATAAACAGAGTCTTTCGTAGTGGTGTGTTTCCTTTCAGCCAACGAACCGCAATACTAGTGCCGATTGCGAAGCCAAATTCTCCCGACTTAGGATCGGCAGCTTTCCGAACCATCACACTGACCAACTGTATCGCGAGGGTGTTCGAGCGTATCGTAAACTGCAGATTCACGACTGAACCGGAGTTGAACTGACGGCTGGATAAGAGACAACACGCCTGTAGAGCTGGGAAAGGTGTCGATACATACTTGGCGGAGTTGGATAGAACGCTGCCAAATCAGGGCGAACACAGTATGCGACAAAACTTGGAGGTACGGCATCCTGCGAACTCTGTGGAAATTGGTGGTCGCATGTTCAACATATTGAACAGCTTTCTCGCCGACATGTCGTTCTGGGTCGTTTCAGTTGTGCAACGAGTATTTGACTGTCTTAGGATACTTGATATGCAACTTCCTTACATCGCTGTTCGAATACGATTTACCAATCGAATGGGGTATTAACCCAAGCCCTATTTCGTGTGGGACGTGAAACGAGAGGTGAAAGCTCGAGATTCTTCGGATAAAGTGCGTCCCATAGTACAGGAGTTGCTGGCAAACCACTTTCATCGTGCTACGGTTATCTTCACGGACGGATCTAAGCGTGAAAATGCAGTTAGCGTAGGAGGTTTTAACAGCAGCATGCCGAGAGCATTAAGTCTTTCGGCTTTCAACGCGGCGGGAGCAACAAATAAGTTTATCATCCTTTTGAACTCTGCTAGCTGTCTTTCGGCCTTAGAATGTGGTAAATCACAACACCCTCGGATACAGGATAATGAATGTTTGATACGGAATCGTACGATTTATTTTTGTTGGATCCCCGGCCACGCTGGCATCCTCTTCTTCTTCCGGGTGGCCTCTTCTGTATAAAGAAGTTGTCTTCATTCTATTCGGTCCACGGCTGCAAATCGCCACCCTCACAGTCTGCGAAGGGTCCGCAAGTCGTTTTCTACTTGATCGTTCCACCTTGCTCGTTGCACCCCTCTTCTTCTTGTGCTTGTCGGATCCTTTTCGAGAACGATTTTAACTGGGCATTCTTACGACATGTCCAGCACACCGTAGTAGTCCGAATTTAGCGGTGTGAACAGTTGGAGGTTTTCCCAGCTACTTATGTAATTCGTGGTTCATTCGCCTACAACACGCTCCATCTTCCATCAGCACTTCACCGTAGATCATACGCAATACCTTCCATTCGAAGACACCAAGGATGCGTTGGTCCTCCACGAGCAATGCCCATGTTTCGTGGCCGTAAAGGACTACCGGTCTAATTAATGTCTTGTAGATGGTCAACTTTTAAGTTCAACGAACTTTGTTCGATCTTCGACCGGCATCCACGACAACGAAGAAGCAGATCGATTGGCCGGTGAAGCCAGAAATAGCTTACAGGAGTGACACTACTGGAAATTATACGTGACACAAAAAAGTGGACCGATCAGAATAATATCGCTGATCAGCGGGTGCTCACATTGGCCATACAAGGTTGACACATGAATTTCTGTTGAAGAAATCTTCTCCACCTATATGCGAGTGTTGTGGGACAGCCGTGGATGTTCGGCACATAATCCTGCACTGCAGAGAATTTGAAGCGGTCAGGATAAAATATGGGATCGATTCTTCAAGCCTTTATGCGGCGTTGTGCAACGACGAAGACAACGAAAAGCGTCTGCTGAAGTATTGACATGACAGCAAAATTTATCGGAAAATGTGAAACACAGACACCGAAGTGAATTTGAAGAATCCCAAGGACAGGAAGAAAACAGAAGTATATATACATAAAAATAAAAAGGATCGGAAAAGGAAGATGGCAACGAGGAAGAAGGCGAGAAAAAGCTTAACGAAGGGAAAATAGTAAGAAGGAAGACGAGGAAGCGCATAATGGAGAAAAATGGTGAAAAGAAAGATGATGGAGAGGAGATAACGGAGAAGAAGACTCGAAAGAATAGGGGGGGAAAAAGATGGCGGGGGGGAAGGGGGGGGAGGGGGAGAATGAAAAGGGGAAAAGAAGAAGAGAGAGGGAGGGGGGGGGGGGGGGAAAAAAAAGAAAAAAAAAAGAAGAAGAGGAAAAACGGGGAGGAAAAGAAAAAAAAAAAAAAAAAAATGGGGAAAAAAAAAAGGAGGAAACGAAGGAAAAAAATGTGGGAAAGGAGATGGGAAGAAAGGGGGGAAAGAGAGGGGGGAGGTGGAAAGGTTGGAGAAGAGGGAAAGGAAAAGGGCAGGAGAAAGGAAGAAAGGGGTTTAACCCAAGTAACATTGCCAAAACCATCCAGCTTTATTAAGTTTTATTAAAGTTTTATGAAAGCCACTAGAAATCAATTCGGCTTTATTATGGCAGCAAGAGAAGCCAATAGGTTTCAAATTTTAGTCAGGTTTATAAGAACCTACACAGCTTCTTTACAACGATCTTAAACCCTTGACTTCTAAAATTCCTTTTACTCCTATCAAAGGTTTTATTTTGACTTTATGAACTCATAAAATGCTGTTTTGAAATGCCGTTTTAGGACTCATTAATATTATCTTATTATGGTCAGTTGAAAAAGCATTTTAAAACCATTTTGCCTCCAGTAAATGCATTAAACGGCTAACTGGCATTGAGGAAAGCTACCAAGCGACCAGATAGTTCTATAGTAGCCATTGCTAAGATAAATTGGCTTTTTTGGCAAAACTGTGATTTCTTGCAATCGCCATATTGAAATATATGAAATAATTGAAATGTGAAAAAATAAATACACCAAATTTTAAATGTAATACAATTGAACTGTAGATCTGAGACAAACTTCGGTATTCGTTTAGATAACCTTATTGAATTCTATAAATTTTCAGGAGTTTCATGATTAATTTACCGAATATATTTCTTTCAATTTTGTTTTTGTTGTTGTAAACTCGCATAATTTCCAAGGCGCATTAATTTTCAGCTCTTATCGTGCCAATATTCACCATAAAATTTAATGCGCATATGATTTGGAGCATGATACGCTATAAAAAAAACTCAATTTCTTTTGTATATTTTGCTATCAATCATAATTTCCCGCAACAGTAGAACTTTTTTCTTAGCCATTATTTACTGTTGAATGAATCAGAAGAACAACAAAGCAAAACAACAAAAACCAACCACGATATCGCCGTGAAGTTTGACAGCTGTGGCCATTCAGCCCTATGCTGGTTTTGATGGCGGCCAATAGGTTTTATGATGGTTCTCAAGTGGTCATAACAGCTTTCACTAGAACATTTTCAAAATCTTTATGGTCTTAGAAAGGTTTTATTAATTTGTTTTCACAACCGTCTATAGAGTGGGCCACTTTGTACACATTTCGGCTTTAAAGATGCATAGAGGAGGTGTTGGTGGATAAAACAGTTTTGAATGTAGTGTCATCAACAAAGCCGGGAGGAGTGCTATACGGCTGGGAATAGAACTGAAATTGTTACTTGGGAAAACTCATTGAATCATGAATAACAGGTCTTTTTGTGTGTATAAATTTTTTTAGTCAACCTTTATTTATATGTCTTCGGTGCTACTTACCTGGGATATCAACTGTACAAAACTATTCTCAGTTGTTCCTTGCTGGATTTTTCTGTATATACAACATACATGAAGATAATTATGGGGGCACAATTTAACAATTTTAATACCACAGGGTTACTTTTACACTTCTACGGACTGAAGGTTGCATAATCCGCAAATTATTAAATAAATCCCACCTCACCTTGCGTATCTGACCGAGAGACAAAAAAAAGCAAAATCAATAAATTAACCTTACCAAAGTCAACAGCACACCTTAAACAAATTCACAGCACCTAACCGCCCGTGTTCACCGATCGTCCTGGTTCTGCACGTCACGGATTTAGGCACGCGCCCTCCAGCGCTGAACCCCTCCCACTCGATTTGGCACCGTACTTTTCCTGTGTAGAAAGTTCTCAAATTCTTCCCACCATTCCTCATCCCCGGAGAGCGCATCTTCGGACCCATCCCATCGGCCTACGGTGTCATGAAATACTTTGAGAAATTTCCTTCCCGCAAAAGCCTAGCGAATCTGAAGCCTCACCCGATTCGAGCGATACCGTGGCGAAATGAAAGTAAAAGTATGCTGGAAATATTCTTATTTGTTATCCTTTCTATGTACCGTGGGCCGTGTTTGTATGCGGCACGGTGCTCTCTGGCCATCGTTTTTAGACCCCTATTTATTAGAGGACTCTTTTTTTTGTTGGCTTCAATCCATCCAGCTGCTGGACGAGGACTCGGGACAAGAAAAAAAGGAATACATAAAGACCACTGTGCAAGCTTTGAATGCTACGACTCGCAGTTCGCTATAGGGGATGTTGGGATTAAGTGAAGCAATGATGTGTCGATTGGAATTAGTCAGGCACTAATTTTTATGCCCTTTAAAATATTGAATAAGTAGACGAATGATTTGAAAAGCACTAAATCCCACGGACCCCAGTATCCCCTAAGAACATGACAGGATTTTGGGATGCTTCTTCCTTAGCCATACAAGTGCGTTTTCTTTCTCGGTTTGCTTCGTTTCCCATCCGACGCTGTATGTGTGCGTGACTGTGGGTACATAAGCGGGACCCCACCCTTCCTGGCTGCCAGCCTTCTGCGGCGATATGATTCGCACATTTTACTTCTGCATGGCATGGGTTAGTAATGCTCACAATGAAGGCCCTGCACAATGAGTCAAACTTGAATTTTGCAATTCTTACCAGCATGGAAACAGAACGGTGAAGCACCCTCTCATCCTCCAACAACCAGCAACAACGACGGTGACATCGTTTTGAGTGCTCTGTTGAAGCTTTCGGCGAATATCGATCACTCTTATTCGTTCTCTCACTCATCGATGTCCTTTAACAGGTCCGTGAAGGTGCAAGGCTCGAGAGATTCCATCACTTCAATTATAATGACGATGAATAAACATTGGGCAACCACAGAGGATAGCAAAAATTGGCGAACGCTCTTGGGGAAGGCTAGGGTCGTTATTCATTAGGTGCCACCCTAGGGAAAAGTCAGATGGCGGCACACTTTCTAATAAACAGTATCGACGTTTATGCTCTGAAGAAGTGTTCCTAGCTCTGGTTCATCATTATTTTGAAGTGACTCTTGGAATTAAGTGTTATCCCGGAAGAGGAACTTGGACGAGGTTCAGAAGAGTGCGGTTGCTTTGAATGACAATAGTAGTGGTTTTGAAATTTTTTAAAGACTTTTCAAAATTTCATAAGATAAAATATAGTTTGATCCGAGGATGTGAGTCGTAACTAATTAAGTGCATTAAAAGTTTAAGAGACGAACCAGCCACCGGCGGAAAGTCTCTTTAATAAAGATATCTAATCTTATCTATGTACATTAAAAGTATTCAAACCTGTTGTTATTTTTGCGACAATGATCAGTTGCCAGTGTTTGGAAAATTAATGTCAATAAAGTCATGGGTGAATAAAGCAACCAAAGCTCATGCTCTTGATTCTCATGCATATTCACGCACTCATACCCTCAATTCCAAAATTTCATTTCGTTTTTAAACTCTCAACAACCACTTAAGGGACAAGTTATTGCATGCTAATGCTTTTTTTTGACGTAGGACTACGTCTGTGTTTTCAATACTGGGGTACACGTTCGAATTGCGAAAACTTGTAGCGTCACGAAAAATATATAGGTTTTGAACGTTAATAAGTAAGTCATTCCACGATTGATTTCCAAAATGTTTGCACAAATCGATCGGGACATTTTCTACGCTTTGATTTCAATATTTAAAACTATTGATTTTTAACATTCAACTATTGAAATTAACGCAAATATACGGTGATGTCTTTTAATGCCGATTTTTCATAGTAAATTTACTAAATGCACAGTACTTTCCTATCACAGACTTCAAATTTAAGTAAGGAACGTCTCGCATGCAATAGTGCACGATACAAAACGGGGACACCTTCAAATGTCAAACATTTCTTGCCTTCAAAAACCTCTACATGTCAAATTTTGTTCCATTTACTTGATTAGTTCTAGAGTTCTGCAGAAACTTTTTTTTCATTTGTATGGGAGACCGCCCCCCCCCCCTCCGGAGAGAGAGAGAAGGGGTCTCAAACTACCGTAGAAACATTTATTGCCTTTAAAATCCCCGCAAGCCAAATTTGGTTCCATTTGCTTTATTAGATCTAGAGTTATGAAGAAATTTCAGTTTCATTTGTATGACAGCACCCCTTCTAGGAGAGGGAAGGGGTCTCAAACCACCTTTGAAACATTTTTCGCCACCAGAAAACCCCACATGCCAAATTTGGTTCCATTTGCTTGATTAGTTCTTGAGATATGCAGAAACTTCTGTTTCATTTGTATAGGAGCCTCCCTTTCTAGAAAAGGGAGGGGTCTCAAACTACCATAGAAACATTTCTTGCTTCCAAAAACTTCTGCATGCTAAATTTGGGTTCCTTTGCATGATCAGTTCTCGAGTTATGCAGAAATATGTGTTTCATTTGTGTGGGAGCCCCCCTTTTCAGAAGAGGGAGGGGTCTCTTTTTGTCTCAAGAACCTTCCCCGGCCCCAAAAAACTCTGCATCCAAATTTTCACGCTGATCGGCTCAGCAGTCTCCGAGTTAAATTGTGACGAAGGAAACCCCAACTCATTTTTATTTATATAGATAAAATAGAATGTGTTATTTCAATTACTTTAGGCACATTTGTTTCTAAGTGAAGTTATCTTATCATGTAAGTGGAAAAAATCAAACCGTTTTAAACCTGTATTTGTGTAGAACTTATAGAGCAATGAATTAAGGCAAAAAACCACTAGCCAAAAAAAATCAATCGTATGATTGCTTAAAGGAGCTTAATAAGTCGTTTCCTGTTTTGAACTACTAGGAGTTAAATAAATTACTTTCAAGAGACGAAAACTTCGTATAATAATTTAAATTTGTCATTAAAACTAACCGGGAACCGTAGAGTAGGTAGAGAGCCTGGTCGGATAACGAACGGCCATCAGATATGATGGTTAGCTGCGAATATCCGAATAAGCTGTCACGGACAATCAGCAGAGGCTGCCCTGAATGTGGTGGGACTGCGAAGTTATTGGACACTGTTGAGTTTCAACAACCAATCTTACTTCCCCTCTTTGTTTACAAAACAACCTGAGCGCCTGTCCACCACGGAGATGCGGCTCAAATGCTGTTGATGATGATGATGATGATGATGTAATACTACCATCTATTGAAGCAAGGTAACTTTCCATAGCAGTGGAATAATCTGAAAAACGATTTGATCAAGATTCTATAGTTTTCTGTGATCATCAAGCTCCTGTATGAAGGGCCAAAAACGAGACACTTACGCGAAACCCGCGAATATAGGGAAGAGAATCTCCTTCCAAAAGCAAGTTCACACAGACAGCACTAGAATCGAGCCCTCGAATGACAGAATAAACCCAATAGATGGGGTCGAGGAGCCCGCCCTCGTTCCACGAAATGTTAACAATAGGGAGGAGGTAGTCCCATGCTCCCTATCCAAATCGTTTTACTTGGGTACCCTGAAGGTCCCTCCCTTTCCCCGTTATATGTTATTTAATATTTAGTATATTTTGTACACAAAATATTAGGATATCATTATAGACAAACATGCCAATTTATTCAAATTTCAATCTTGAATGATACTACCAATGGATTGTTACTGAAAAATAAATAAAAATTAGTTATGTATTAATATCCTTTTTGTCCTGGAAAAGCTGAAAACAGAATAGATCATTCCAAATATCAAAGATAAAATTTCAATAAAAGATATTGTTTTATAAGACATTTACAAAACAACCTGAGCGCCTGTCCACCACGGAGATGCAGCTCAAATGCTGTTCCCCTCAAACTCAAGAAATGCTGCTCCGAAGTTAAATTGTTACAGAAACCAATAATGAAAGACTACGGACTGATTTTACGGCATCGACTTTTAGCATGAAACATAGGACACGAATTGGAACATGGAATGTTTTACCGTTAGGTACGACGCATGCAGCTTGAAATCCTTGGGCTTAGTGAAGTCCGTTGGCCAAACTAAGGAGAACACAAACTATCGTCGGGACAGGTATTATTATATTCCGGTATTCGAGATGACAACGCTCCCCGACACCGTGGAGTTGGTTTCCTTCTGAGCGCACATGCCCAAGCTGCGCTCATCAAGTGGGAACCAATTAATGAGAGAATAATCATGGCAACTTTACGATAATCCAATGTTATGCGTCAATCAATACTGCCGAGCTACAGGACAAGGAGAACTTTTAAAGTCAACTTAATGCCGTCGTGGATAAATTTCCGAAGGGTGATATCAAGATCTACACTGGCGACTTCAATGCGAAGATCGACCCCGACAACACGGACTATGAGTGTGTTATGGGACTCCATGGTCTCGGAGAAATGAGCGACAACGGTGAGCTGTTTGCAGAATTTTGTGGCAACAACGACATGCTGATCGGGGCTCGCTCTTTGGGCCGGTTCATAAACCACGTAGACTAATTTTTTGAAAATCTCAGACCCCTCCGCTTCCCCCTCGTAGACTTTTCACTATACAATTTAATTGTAGACTTTGGTCAAAACCCCACCCCCACTCCCCCCAAAAAAGTCTACGTGGTTTATGCATAGCCCCTTTCCCCATCGACCAGTGCACAAAGTCACGGGGTTTCCGGTGACGGACATACAGAAAATCAAATCGACTACATCTGCATCAGCCGAAAATGGAGACGGAGCCTTCTTGATGTCCGAAATAAACGCTGTGCCGATATCGCATCTGACCACCACCTTCTAATCGGCGAGATCCGCCGGCGCATTGCACGGATCCAGCTACGGGAAGAGAGGCTCGGACGGAGATTCAACACACGCTGACTAGAAGATCCAGCTGTGAAAACTTCTTTCGTTAAAGAACTTGAGACTCGAGCAGCGGATGTTCCGGAAGGTGGCAACGTGGAAGAACAATGGACGGCCATCATGAATGCCTTTATCGAGACAAGTGTAAGTAAGCTGGGTGAGCTACGCACACTGCGAAAAGAGTGGATCACCGATGAAACCTGGAGGAAGCTTAAGGAGCGAAGAGAAGCTAAAGCTGCGATAGAGCGGGCAAAAACCAAAGGAGCCAAGTACGAGTCCCGTCAACGGTACTCGGCTTTAGAGGAGGCAGTAAAACACTTCTGCCGACGGGACAAGCGAGCGTGGGTGAACTCCCTGGCCAACAAAGGGGAGAAAGCCGCAAACACTGGCGATATCCGCCTCCTCTACGATATCTCAGGACGCCTGAGTGGAGCAAGGATGAATCCGAAGATTCCTGTGAAGGATGCGACTGGGCAGTTACTTAACAACCCCACTGACTAGTTGAAACGTTGGTTTGAGTACTTCGAACAACTTCTGCAAGTTACGGCGTCCAATCAACCATCAACATCTCGGCATGATCGGCCACAGATGCGGCGCATCACTCGCGTCAACTCCCCATCATTGCAGGAGATTGAAGCAGCTATGCGAAGCATGAAATCCAGTAAGCCTCCCGGGGTCGATCGCATATCAGCAGAGATGCTCCATGCTGACCCCATGCTATCCGCACAAATGTTGCATCAATTATTCTGTAATATCTGGGACACCACGACATTTCTGGCCGACTGAATGCAGGGCGTCTTAGTAAAGGTCCCTAAGAAGGGGGATCTAACTGTGTGCGACAATTGGCGAGGCATCATGTTACTGTGTATTGTTCTCAAAGTCCTGTGCAAAGTTATCCTATATCGGATTCAGGAGAAGATCGACGTGGCTCTCCGGTGGCAGCAGGCGAGACTCCGCGCTGAAAGATCTTTTGTTGACCATATTGTCACGCTCCGAATCATTCTGGAGTAGGTCAATGATGTTCCAAGAGTACCTCTATATGGTATTCATTGACTACGAAAAATCTTTCGACAGACTCAACCACGAAAATTTGTGGGGCGCCCTGAGACGCAAAGGATTCCCGGATAAAATCGTCAATCTCATCGAAGCGCAATACGAGGCTTTCACATGCAGAATCCTGCATAACGGAGCCTTGTCCGACCCCATACGTGTAGTCACCGGTGTGAGGCAAGGATGTATATTATCACCGCTACTGTTCCTCATCGTAATCGATGAGATCATGGGAGATGCTATTGACCGTGTACCGAACCGTGGGCTGCTTTGGCAGCCTATCACTATGGAGCACCTCAACGACTTCGATTTGGCTGATGACGTAGCTTTGTTAGCGCAACAGTGCTCTGATATGTAGAGTAAGCTCAACGACCTCGCCGAAAGCTCCTCTTCATCAACGTCAACAAGACTAAATCGTTG
>JAHHFK020000282.1:0-21642 GCA_024533555.2 Aedes koreicus
TTTTGTTTGTAATGGAACATTAGGATCGAAGTTGTATTCCATAAATGTTCGATATTGATCCCAATTAGCTCTAAGGTAGTTGAAAGTAGAACTGATGGAATTAGGAAATGATTTCATGAGATATTTCAAATGTAACTGGAAGGTGATCAGAACCAAAGTCAGCAGGGGTAATCAATTGACTACAAAGTTGACATGAATCAGTTAGGACCAAATCAATAGTTGAGGGATTTCTGGCTGAAGAAAAGCAAGTTGGGCTGTTTGGGTATTGAATAGTGTAGTAGCCTGCGGAACAATGATCAAAAAGTATATTACCATTGGCATTGCTTTGCGAATTATTCCATGAGCGGTGTTTTGCATTAAAATCACCAATAACGAAGAATTTAGACCTATTACGGGTAAGTTTCTGGAGGTCACCCTTGAGCCAGTTCTTTTGCTGGCCAGTGCATTGGAAAGGCAAATAGGCAGCTATAAAAGTGAATTGGCCGAATTTTGTTTCAACTGAAACCCCCAAAGTTTCAAAAACTTTGGTTTCAAATGAAGAAAGAATGTGATGTTTGATACGCCTATGGACAATGATGGCAACGCCACCACCAGCTCCATTAATGCGATCATTTCTGTAGACAAAATAATTTGGATCTCTTTTGACCTTATGGGCAGGTTTGAGATAAGTCTCAGTTATAACAGCAATATGCACGTTATGAACTCTTAAAAAATTAAATAGCTCATCCTCGTTATCTCTGATGGATCGAGCATTCCAATTCAAAATGTTTAATGACTTAAAATCCATTACTGAACTTCAATGTCATGACAATATTATTGGCAAATTTAATACCAGTTTGGATAGCTTCAAACATGGAATTAGTTTTTAGCATATCGGTTATCATGTCGATTAACGATTGCTGTAAAAATTCTAATTTAGGAGCGGATATGTTACCTAAAT
Organism: Aedes koreicus; assembly: GCA_024533555.2. Lineage (NCBI taxonomy): Eukaryota > Metazoa > Arthropoda > Insecta > Diptera > Culicidae > Aedes > Aedes koreicus. The sequence continues at coordinate 941 of JAHHFK020000282.1, forward strand.
CAAATTCATCAGAAGTCCCGTGGGAATTTTGGTTTTGGTTTCTACCCGCTGCAACGGCAGCGTAGGTAGGTCCATTTACATGTTGAACATTGTTAACAACACGGTTGGGTAAGAATGTAGGGTTTGAAGATTGAACCCTGTTGGTACCTGCAGGTATCGAAATAGTATTTACTCCTCGTTGAGCGTTTGAAGTTACAGTTGCGGATGGAAAAACCTGTCCGCTGTTTCTACCGACGGTTTGGTAGGAATTTGTTCTTTGCTGATCGTTGTTGGATGATGAATCTTACTTCACGTTTTCGCACCATGAATTGATGGTTTCTAAACTGCTAACATTAAAACAACACCAGACGATGTTAAATATGCCAGCAAATCGAAATATGAGCCAAAAGGTGTTAGTGTGGGCCGCCATGTCATCGAAGGGTATCTCGGCGCCTTTGATACGCCCAAACAAGGCCAAAGCTGTCAATTCTGACGTGTATATCAGCCAATGCTTGCCGAAATTGAAGCAATTCATCAACAAATATCACGCTGGACGACGAAATCATGTTTTGGCCGGATCTTGCAAGCTGTCATTACGCGAAAAAAACATTAGGTTGGCTAACTGAGCAAAACATACCATTTGTACCGAAAAAGGACAATCCACCTAACGTGCCTCAGGCTCGTCCAATTGAAAATTTTTTGGAGTGTTCTCAAACGTATGGTGTACGACAATGGCTGGGAAGCTAACAATGAGCAACAATTGGTTAATCGAATCAAGCGGAAGATGAAAGAAATAGACATAGACACCGTCCAGAACCTGATTCAACATGTTCGCCGTACACTGCGTAAAATCGAAGATAATGGTCCATTGAGCGTACTGTAAATATATTTTTCAACAATTTATTAATAGAATAAAATACCCTGAAGAGCATTTTAAAATCCGATTGTTTGATTTCAAGTACCATGCTTTTGAATTTTTCCCAGGACTTATGTTACATATGTTAGAAGACACGTGAAGAAAATCAAAGAGTTAGTGTTTAAAAATCGTCGATTAACAATTAGAGACCTTGCCGATATGCTTGGCATCTCAATTGGATCGATTCAATCGATTTTTAAGGATCAATTGGGCCTCAGAAGAGTCAAATCGCGTTTGGCGCCGAAATCGCTCATTTTTGTTTGAGTTTTTTGCCAAAAATTCGACTCATATCGCTCCGCAACCACCGTATTCACCTGATTTGGCTCCGTGTTACTTCTGGCTATTCCCAAAACTCAAAAGACCACTTCGAGGACACCGTTTTGTATCGATTGAAGAGATTCTACGAGAATCGCTGCGTGCATTGAGGGGCATCCCAGAAGCCGATTATATTGCCTGCTTCGCGGATTGGAAAAAACGCTGGCATAAGTGCATTGTATCAGAGGGGGACTACTTTGAAGGGGACGTAGTAGATTTTGATGATTAAATAAAGATTTTTTGAAATATAACAAAAGTCACCTTATTTTTTGAACACAGTAGTATGTGCTCTTATTTAAACTCAAATGGTTCTAAGAGCGTTCTATGGCAGCATTTCCAAGATACATTCATCTTAAAGAAGAATGTCATAACACTTTTTTCAAAACTTTTATCAGGTTTTAGGAAAGTTGTGAAACGATGTCTTGAGAGGGGGATTAAGTATCTTATAAAATTACTTATAAGGTGAATTACACTTATAAATAATGTAGTTTCATGAAGGTTGCTGCAAGTGTTCTTTAATCACTCTTAAGAACTGTTAATGAATTAAATTATACAAATTTAACTACTTATATTACTAGCACTTAGTTTAATTACAAAATTTAATTACAAAAATTTAACTACTTATAGTACAAGCACTATGTTTAAATTTTAATCCAATACATATATATATATATATATATATATATATATATATATATATATATATATATATATATATATATATATATATATATATATATATATATATATATATGTATGTATATATATATATATATATATATATATATATATATATATATATATATATATATATATATATATATATATATAGGTATATATATGTAATATATATATATATATATAGGTATATATATATATTATATATATATATATATATATATATATATATATATATATATATATATATATACATATATATATATATCCATCAGTTGTTTTAGGTCATGATCCTTACAAATATTTGCAAGGAGAACTTTAGCTGATTGTTCTTGTTCGAGAATTCCGGAGCTTCTGACTGGAGGCTACTGTTCGCGTTGTTGATAAGTGGCAATACGTTGCTCCAGAAGTGGAGGAGTGGCTGCATCATCGGGTGATTAAGATGACTGAGAATGCGCTGTGTAGTATGATTGCTTTCGCTGTTGGATTGGAACGAAAGCTCCAAAAACCGCTTCAAAATCCTTTGGACAACCAACGATAGCCATCTGGTGGCAGGTGGATACAGAAATTTCAAAGGCTTCCAAGATACTTTGTATCATCTAGAATTCCTTGGGGCTGCAGACATATAACTTTAGGTATCTCGCATCAACTGTTCCAGCAATATACAATAGAAGCTTCTCGCACGCGTAGGTTTTCACACTGCAAAATTATATTGAAGATAACAAAAAATCACGTCTGGAATAACTATGCTTCGAGTAGTTCTCTCAGGAGTCCTCTAGGGACTCCTTTAGAACCACAAAACTACACAAGTTCAGGAATTCCTCCAGAAATTTTAGCTCAAGAAAGTGTTGAAAAACTGCCGAAGAAATTCCTGAAAGAATCTTTGGAGGAATGCCTGCAAACTCCTGAAGAATACCTTACAGAAACGTCAGAAGTAATATCTCAAGAAATGCCTTAGAACTTTTCATAGGATTTTCTATAAAATTTTCTTTAAAAATTATCTCTAAAAATTTATGGAAACCATTTAGGGGCACACTTACAAACTGACTTTTGGACTGTCATATGTCACTGTAGTGTCAGTGTCAATTGTTTTTTTAGCTTCTTTCGCTTCATGCTATTTCAAGACTGAAAGTAGAATTGGTAAAAAGTTGGATCCAAAAATGTACTCATTTTATAATCTTGAGGTTTTTTAATGGACAAACAAATGCCAAAAATCTTGAAAATCTTGGTTTATCTAAAAAATCTGTAATCTTCACATACAGATATCTGTCTGATAAAACTGAACAAAATCTGTGCATGTGACAACTCTGCTTGTGTGCTTTATACTGGCGTTGATAGCATTGCCTCGAAAGACGAGAGGCACAAACATGCAGTACGAAGCAAACTTCATAAGAGGGGACGGGTTATAAAACCAGCTTCAGTTATAAAATCAGACACCGGCAACAAGACAAAATAATTTCGTAGCTGTGTGGCTATTGCTGTATTAAACATTGAATGAAACCTCATGAAATAAACAGAAGAAGACAATTTGAACCATTTGATGCTCGTTTTTGAGGACCCGGAAAGGGAAAAACATATTTTCAACCTGTTCATATGTAGATTTGTATGGGAGCAAAAGTACGACATTTTTAATTACATTAATTTGATTACTTATAGTACTAGCACTTAATTGAAATTTTAATTCAACAAATTTGTAAGTTTTCCTGATCAAATAATGTATAAATCAAGTCATTTGTTCAGTCGAATGAACCTTACACTTTTGCGTAACGCCCTCAGTTTTCAAAATGTCACCCGGTATGGAAAAAAAATACGTAGTCTTATGTTAAAAAAAACATCTGCTGCCTTATGGCAGAAGTTAATCAGAAGGTCCGTCAAGTATTTAATCAACCGGAAGCGGAACTGATTTTTCTTTTGTATAACATAGTGAGTGAGTTTCAAAAACGAAAAATATTATCGATTCTATCGAGTAAGTATTAGTACACGACACTGAAGAAGTCTTCACTTTGTAGACAAAATACGCGTATCTGTCAAGATAAGCAATAAAGGTAGTTGGAATTAAATGGAAATTACTAATCTCTCTTCTCATTTTCTAGGTAAATTTTTTTTAATTTTTTAATAGAAAATTTAATCAATTTACACGCATTCTTCTATGACCGAAATTCGATCGAAATTGATCTTTAATTTCTTAATACAGTAGGTTACATTCTGTGTTCCAAGCATAAGATAGATAGTTAATTGTGAAACCATTTCAGTTTTGGGTGCCTCGACTTTTGCTGTATGTCGCAGATCACAAAACGCCATCAACACAACTCATCATACGAGAATTTCTACAGACAAAAACGTTTGTTTTTCTACGGGTGCCTCGTTCACCTACATACGTCTCAAGCCACGCTTCCCGTCAGCCTAGCCACCCCTCCCACTCACATGACATCCCATCAGCGGGTGGGTCACGTTGGCGTGACACTTCAAAGCGAATGCCACCAACCACCTACCCTACCGATGCACTTCAACCTTTAAAGCACCCTGTCCTACTGGCACTAGAAATAATCGTCACGAGATGCAGCGACGGAAGCAAAGAAGTCCTCTTGAAATTTGCCTATACTTTTAACAACTATTTTCCCACGTCACTTTCCCGAAAACGAACCGGAAATTCCTGGAACGAACTACACGACGGAGAAACGGCAAAGACCCGGCAGCACACCGATAACAACAAGCGTCCGGCGGAGATGGTTCAACAGCATCACTACGACGCAATAAAACTTCTATTCACCTACCACAGATAAACCGAGTGAACGAACGAACGATGACGACTCTACTGACTCTACCCTACCGTCAACCACCCCGCAAAGGGCGTTAATGCAAAAAGTAAAACGCCAACCGAGACGATCGACGATGGTAGGTATCAATAATAGATGCCGACATTTTGCCCCAGCTTCCCGCTGGAGTCTGCGAAGAACTGTTTTCGGAAACTGAAGGAAAATGCTCATCCTTGGAACCGGGAGCTGAGCTTTCGCTCGTGAAATTTCCACTCGCATTGTTCGTCGGGAAAGCTTTCTCTGGCTGAGCGCGTCTTGGTCGGTTGTTCGCTTCGGAAATGGCATCTCGCTACACGATGATGGGGGAATGATATTGTAATCATAATCACCATCATTGGAAGCTTCACACTGCTGATGGCAATCAATGCCGGAGCGAAGCTTGCCGGCATTTTTCCCAGGATGTTGTGGAGGAGATTTTCTGCGAATTTCATTAAAGAAAGACGCTGCCTTCGGCGACGTATGAATGAATAAATGTTGCAGAAACGGCAGGATTCGGCGCGTTAGGAGGAAGTGGTATGTCATTTGCATTTTTCACACACTTAGCACATGTTTGCTGAATTCGAAAGTGTGTTGAAGTATAGAATAATTTGGGTGCAGCACAAGTGGTTTATAAACTGAATATTTATGAATGCAGTGTTTATGGTCGCTGTTGTTGGTTAATGCTTGTTGAAAGCATTTTGCAGGTTGTTTTTTTTGTGGCTCTGAGCTTAAAAGATCATTATATCAGTCTCAGGTTCAGATTTATTTATTACAATTTGTTTTATGAAATAAGTCATTGTGAGCTATAAGGTCAATTTCTTATCGCAAATAGCCATATTCTGGATTTGCCAGAACTTTAAAATTATTTTTGATTTCTTTAAGGTTAAGTTGGCTAGAATACAACACATTAAAATGACAATGATTTCACATATCAAACTTGATTGACTTGATCGGGAAACTAGGAGAATTTAAAATTAACACTTCATTTGATCACTTTTAAAAAAAAAAAAAACATTGAAACACTTTTTTCAAATTATCACTAGTAACCGCGAGCAAATTCCTTCAAATTCCGCTAGAGAAAGCTTATCTTTTAACAGATTGGCCTATTTCGTCTGCGACTAACAGACTTCTTCAGTGTCGAGTGCTCCTCCTTTTTTTTTTAAATTGAATTATATTTTACTAAGGGCCAAACACGGAATGGATGGATCGAGAGGCATCAGCTCCTATACGCACGTCCTTTTCCACACACTGTTTTTTTTTTTGACGTAGGACTTACGTCTCTCCACAGAAATTTTGCGATAAGTATTTCATTCGAAAGGTAGAACATCAAAGCTGGATTACGGTTGATAAGTAAATTCGTTACATTTGTTTAAACTAATTAAAATGTACTTTAAAGAAAAATGTTTATGTTCCCGAAAGTCAGAACAAACACCGTTCTTTGCAGATGCAGACTTAGCATCTTCAAGCTGTAATTTATTTTAAATATTATTTCAGTGTTGTATAAGAAACTTACTGTTTACCAGGCTTACATTTTCGGTGTTCTTTCAGTTCAGATGTCGGTCTGCAAACGTGTCAGTTTTACTAGGCTACTTCAATTCTGTTAAATTATATTTTAGGTTACATATTAAAGTTATTATTCAATTCTTTTATAATTTGAACACAAATTATCTGCCAAATCACTTACAAATGATTAATTTCACTCACTGAAACTTGCACCTGAATCATTAGCAATGGAGAATGACTGTCTACTTTAGATAGTACTTGATCATGTATGTAACATATGGATATAGTTTATTTCGCTTTGTCTGATCTGTCAGTCTACTCGGCGAAAACCGCCCAGTCGCGAGGGAGCGGACAGTGGTTTCACAACCGTTTCACCGTGGACCGTGTTGCCGGTAACATCCCCCACCCCGTGAATCACTTCCGTCTCAAGAGCAGCTCCATCCTGTTTACTGTAGTCACCAGAAACGTCTAGAACAGCCAACTTGACTGCAGGTCTGGTGAACACTCCTCGAGCTGTCTGTACCTTCGCGCGCCGTACTTGGCCTAACTTGTCAGGTAAAACCTCTAGGATACGTCCTCTTTCCCAGCTGTTCCGCGCATTCTCGTCAATCACCACGACTAAGTCGCCGGGCTACAAAGGCTTGCCATTTTCGAACCATTTCGTTCGTCTTGTTAACATCGGCAGGTATTCACGCACCCATCTGCGCCAAAATTCGTCTACAATGTTCCCTTTGATCGTCCAACTGTCACGCAAAACGTTTCGATCGGTAGACCGATCCACTGTAGGCTGTTTCACTCCGCTTGATCCGTACAGTAAGAAGTGATTAGGAGTCAGTGCTTCTTGATCGGCTGCTCCCAAGGGCACATAGGTCAGAGGGCGACTATTGACTATTCCTTCCGCTTCTAGCATTATTGTTTCCAATACTTCATCGCTAGGATGATGCAGACTATCTGACACTGCTTCCATTGCCATTTTCACTTACTTTACCATTCTCTCCCATGGTCCCCCCATGTGAGGAGCAGCGGGTACGTTGAAGTGCCACTGCGTGCACGCGTTGGTGAACGTTGCTGCACAATCCTCGTTGATCGTCTTGATCTTCTGCATCTCTTCTGATAGCAGACGACTAGCAGCCACAAAGTTGGTGCCGTTATCCGAAAACATCTCGAGCGGAGCAGCTCGTCGACTGACAAATCTCCTGAATGCCATCACACAAGGCTTCGTCGACAGACTGTGTGCCAGCTCCAAATGAACTGCTCGAACTGTAAGGCAAGTGAACAAACATATCCACCGTTTCACCAGACTGCGACCGACTTTCACTTCAAATGGCCCCATGTAGTCCACGCCGACGTAGGTGAATGGACGGATGAACGGTGTTAGTCGAACCTTTGGCAATGGTCCCATCAATGGTGGTACAGGGGCTGCCTTCTTTATCTTGCAGTACTGACAGCTGAGACACACGCTCCGTACTACTATTCGCATTCTCGGAATGTAAAACTGTTGCCTCAACTCGTTACATACTGTTTCAATGTTGGCATGGAGAAATCTTTGATGGAAGCTAACCACAACGAGATAGGTAATTCGGTGGTTTCTTGGCAATATAACTGGATGCTTCACTTCGTATGATATGTTCGGTGCATTCTCGATCCTGCCGCCGACCCGAAGCACTTCTTTTTCGTCCAAGAATGGAGAAAGTGTGCAAAGTGAACTACCTTTGGAAACGCTGCTTCCTTTGTTTAATGAATGCACTTCCTCGAAATACCCTTGTGCTTGAGCCTGACGCTACAACGTAATTTCTGCGTTCGCGAACTCAGCTGGACTCAGAACTGTCAGCGGCCTTCTGTACGACAAATGTTTCCAGGACGCGATGACGCGATGAACGAATGCCATCGTACGTAGCAGTCTGTTCCAGTTGGAAAAACGCTGCACATTTACGACTTCTTCGGCTGTCCGATGCACTGCAATAACGCTGATTTCCTCGGTCGTTGAAGTGGCTTCCACCACGTCACCTGACCTTTCCGCGGGCCACGGACTCTCTGGGTCTCGCAAGAATGGAGGACCTTGATACCAGTGGCAATCAGGATCAAATGAAGGCCCAGAGCTCCATTTCGTAGCATCATCCGCCACATTTTCTCGAGAGGGAACATAACGCCATTCATCCACACTTGTAAGTGACAGAATCTCGCCTACCCGGAAAGATACAAATTGATGCTATCGACGACTGTCGGAGCGAAGCCATGCAAGAACTGTTGCTGAATCTGTCCACAGAAAACGCTTTTGTATGTTGATGGATAGTGCTGCGCAGATGTTCTGTAGCAGGCGGGATCCCATCATGGCCGCTTGCAACTCCAAACGTGGGATGGACAGCGCTCGAAGTGGCGCAACTTTCGTTTTTGCTACTATGAGCGAACACAGACTTTCTTCGCCAACTGTTATCCTCAAGTAGGCCACACAGGCACAAGCTGCTACACTTGCATCCGTGAACATATGAACTTGTGTGTTAGAGATCTGGTGCGGCAAGAAATTTCTAAAGAAGCAACGAGGGACTTTGACTTCGCTGATCCTACTGTACTGCTCAATCCACCTTTTGCACAGCTCATGTAACTGCTCAACAATCTAGTCCGTTGCGGTCGAATGTGAAGTTATCTTCCGTTGGAACCCACACAGCACCTAGAACCCGTTCATGCGTTCCATCTTTGTCGAGGTGTAAAGATTTACTGACAGCTGATTCCGTTTCCCCGAGTCTACAGAGTACAGCTTTATCATTGGACAGTATTTTTCCAAACTCGAATCCTGCTGCTGCGTGGATAACTTTCACTTGTTCCACAAGCTCCACTGCTTCTTCCACTGAGGTGACACTGTCGAGGAAGTCATCAACATAGTGGTTGTCTGTTATCGCTTCCACTGCTCTCGGATACTGCTCGTCGAATGTGTGTGCATTTTTGTTTTTTACGAATTGTGCAATGCACGGAGAACATGTTGCACCGAACATTGCAACGTTGACCATGTAGCTTTGTACTTCTGACTCGGGGCTGTCTCTCCAAAGGAAGCATTGAGACCACCTGTCTTCGTCTCGAATGAGAATTCGCAGGAAAATCTCCCGGATATCCGAACAAACGGCAACCTTGCCTTGTCTGAAACTCAGCAGTACGTCTACTAGCGACACTAGAAGATCCGGCCCCTTCAAAAGCATATCGTTGAAACAGACTCCACCAGATTTTGCGGCTGCATCCCAAACCATCCGAATTTTACTGGGTTTCTTCGGGTTGATCACTACACCCAATGGTAAATACCAAATCTGCTGAGGGTTAACGCTTGTCATCTCCAGTTCCGATGTCTTTCTGATGTACTGCTTTTGCTCGTAACTTTCTATCTGCTCATTGACCCTTCTTCGTAGCTCTGGATCCTTTGACAGTCGTTTTTCTAATCCCCTGAGTCTACTCATCGCCACCTTGTAGCTTTCGGGAAAACGAACGTTGTCTTTGCGCCAAAGCAAACCACATTCCATCCGAGTTCCTCGCCGTACTGTTGTTGCTTCCAGAATCTTGCGAGCTCGCTGATCTTCCTCGGATTGTAACGGCTTCGTCACCACAGCATCTTCAACGGCGAAGAACTTCTTCATTGAGTCACACAGTTCACTGTTGCTCATTTCTTGACAGACGTGGATGTTGAACTGCTCTACGGTCTCTTCACTTCCCGAATTATTCCCGTAGATGCACCAGCCGAGTCGAGTTTTTGTAGCTACTGGCTCGCTCCTACTACCTTCACGGATCTTCAAACTGGTGAGCAAGTGCACGTGCTCGATGCCAATAATAATTCCGGGCTTTGCGTTCACGTAACTGCGTACTGGGAGGCCTTGTAAATGAGGGTATACTCTAGCAATATCGACGTAATCCAACGTTTGACTTGGTAGTCCGAGCTCCCGTACCGTCCGAACATTTCCTAATTGAAATGGATCCCTCTTACGGGTACCACGAATCTTCACACTGATTCGCCTGGAGTTCTTCTCTTGTCTACCAATCTTTCCGGTCCAGCCTAACTAGAGGTTGTCCGGTTCTGCTTCAATTCCTAGCTTGGCAGCTAGCGCTTCTTCTAGTAAGGTCGATGACGATCCATCATCCAAGAATGCATAGGTTTCGACCTGCTTCCCGTTGCCAAACAGTGTTACTGGTAAATAACGGAAAAGCGAATAAGATTTCGTGTGATGATGATTGTGGTGTACTGTCTCCACTGATTTTGGTGAACCAACAGACTCGCTTCGGCAAGGCGGGCTGCTATGCAACAGCATGTGATGACGAATACGGCAACCGTCCATACCACATTCCTTCTTCGAACGACAAGGCCACTTTTTTTGAGGAACGAGACATAACCGACACAAGTTCTTCTGGCGCATTGCCTTCCATCTCGCCCCGATATCCAACGACTTGAAGCTGGCACAGTTCAGGATCTGATGTCCTTCATTCCCACAGTACGAGCAGGCTTTAGAAACAGTCTCCCCTTTCGAATTAACCGTGTCCTGCCTGAAAGTGCTTGGCGTTTCGTTGGCATGCGTGTACAGCTTTTCACCATGCTTCACTTTCTCCGTACGGACTTGTTTGTGATGATTTTGTGCGGTATCATAACCAATACTAAGTTCTGAAGCCAGGTTCACCAGCCCTGCCATGAAGTTGTTGAACGTCGACAAGTTGACGTACTGGAAAGCTTGCTTGAAGGTTCCCCATTGCATCTTCAACGTAGTAGGCAGTTTATCGACCAATTCTTGAAGCAACATTGGGTTTGATAAATGCGCTTGCTGATCAGCCAAAACAATATGGTCAACTAGATTCTGAATCGCCAAACCGTAGGTGACAATTGTGGCTAGATTTTCTGCCTTGGGTGCGGGTACGTTCCTAACTTTCTTCAGAAGCGAACTGATCAATATCTCCGGTCTACCATAGAGCTTATGGAGCGTACCCATCACATATGGAACCGAGGCTGGTAAAAGAAGCCGACTTCGTACCGCCTCCAGTGCCGAACCACCCAAACTTCTTTGCAGTCTGGCTAAGTTCTCAGCCTCCGTATATCTGCAGACTTCCGTAGTGTTCTTGAACGAACTATAGAAAATAGGCCACTCCTGCGGATCTCCTGTAAACTTTGGTAACTCCTGTGGCATCCTTTGTCGGGCCGCTAACTGTGCGCTGGTTGGCCCTTCTACATGATTGCTATGTGATCCACCTACCCCGCCTGCCACCGGTCCATTCCCGATCGTGGGTGGTCCCAGTGTATTAACTGATCCGGATTGCATGGGGTTTGCCCAGGATCCAACTCCATGGAAAACTGCTGAATTGGTTGGAATACTTAGTATTGGAGCACTACGGGAACTGGTTGGTGGCAGATTTAATTGCGCAACACCCCCTTGCATTGTTGCATACGACACAGCTGGGTATCCTGCTGAAGGCGTCGAATAACACGGCTGAATTCCACTAAAGGTTACTCCTGGAGCTATGTTTCGAAACGGAACTGTATCAGTGGACTGGGGTACTGTTCTAACTGGATGAGTCATTATTTCTGGTACGAACGAAGGCGAAGAGGTAGAGACGACTGGCCGAACCGGAATAAAAGATGCAACATGCCCCACTTCAGAAAGAGACACAGTCGGAGCATTTGGTACAGTACTCGTTGCCGTCTGTGTCGACGTTGGAATTGACATTGGAGAGACATCACAACAGACCCAATTATCATCGCCCCCCTTTCGATTGCATTTTTTACACGGCTTATCAATAGCTTCCGTATTCGTGACATTTTTGCCTTTAGTCGGCATAATTAATTCTAATTGATCTAACTCAACTGCCTGAGATTGAAACTAGCTTACTACACTAACAACCGGGCACTGGGATCCTTTGATGTCACAGGCAAACAAAGCGAATACTGACTTGAGTGATTGATGCGATCGAATGTTTGTCGTACTGATTGGTGTGATGGCACCTTTCTTCAATCCTGGGTCGAATCGTCTCTTCAGTTAAACTGAGTGGACCTCCGACGGGAAACTATCATCCAACTCCGGACGAAAATCTTGAAGAATGTTCCCGAAAGTCAGAACAAACACCGTTCTATGCAGATGCATACATAGCAGCACCAAGCTGTAATTTATTTTAAATATTATTTCAGTGTTGTATAAGAAACTTACTGTTTAACAGGCTTACATTTTCGGTGTTCTTTCAATTCAGATGTCGGTCTGCAAACGTGTCAGTTTTACTAGGCTACTTTAATTCTGTTAAATTACATTTTAGGTTACATATTACAGTTATTATAAAGGTTCACATGCTTGATATTTTGGTTAACTTTCGTTATCCATTTCATCCCTACCTAAACTGTTCGTACTGTTTCCCACTTACTGCATGGAATTGAGAAGGACGACCGTAATTAACTTTTCTGTGATACCTGAAGGGTTTATACCCTTCAATTCTTTTATAATTTGAATACAAATTATCTGCCAAATCACTTACAAATGATTAATTTCACTCACTGAAACTTGCACCTGAATCATTAGCAATGGAGAATGACTGTCTACTTTAGATAGTACTTGATCATGTATGTAACATATGGATATAGTTTATTTCGCTTTGTCTGATCTGTCAGTCTACTCGGCGAAAACCGCCCAGTCGCGAGGGAGCGGACAGTGGTTTCACAACCGTTTCACCGTGGACCGTGTTGCCGGTAACAGTTTAAATGCACAACGCTATTGGTCAAAAATGACTTCATATTTGTGCCACGCTCTGATTGGTTAATACTGCCACAGTTACCATGCCAGCGATTATCAAACATGAGGGGACGACCGACCAATCATCAGTTGTCGCTGTGCATCTGCATGCGACAGACGTGTTTGCGGAGCACGTTGGTAGAAAACGCCGCCCATGAACACAAGAAGACCAGACCAAGAAGAATAATCCACGTCACCTGCAGCTAGCCATCCGCAACAACGAAGAGGTGAAAAAAATTTCTCCGGTGTGCCCATTTCACAGAGTGGTGTCCTGCCAAACGTCCTGCAGACCAAGAAGACTGATAATTTCAATCGCGAACCATGGTTCTTCTGTAAACAACTAAAATTCGTCCTTTTCAGGACGATCAAATCAATTTACCGATTAAAGAGTATGTTTGATTGAAATTTCTCTTGAGCTCATTGAAATGTTCATTGCAACGCACCGGTTCAACATGGCGTTGCTTAAAAAGCCGCGTCCTAGAGAAAATGGCCAAATCAAACGCCCACATCATCTTCGTGGTCAAGTGGTTAGCGGCGTCGCCCGTCGTTCAAGCGGCTGTTGTCATGAAGTTGAGGATTCGATTCCCGCTCCAGCCTGTGGAACTTTTTGCAAAACGAAAATGTCCAAACTTGGTGTTAGGTTAAGTTGTTCGGAATTCGCTCTACACCCAAAATAAGAAAGTAAGATTGTAATAGTTACAATTTCGCATGATTTTGTTCCATTTCTCGCTGTTGATCGTAACTTGGATGAAAAATCTAACATTAGTTGTGGACAAAAGAGCAACAGCAATTCGCAATGAAAAATTGAACGTGTGCGTGAGGTTGTGCACAGTGATATTTAGTTGATGAGTAAGAGATAAGAGTTCGAAAGTCAGATGGCTCTCAAAAATAAGTACACCTACGACGAGGTCGAGATTCAAACCGGGACCGTCAGCGAGGCGGCTCTTGATGGCAACCATTCAGCCACATTGACAAAGAATAGGTTAATACAAACCCAACAGTTAGTACACTTAGCGAGGAATTCTGGGTACAGCATTGAAGCAAATGGACATATTTTCCACCAAGCTATGTGCAACGTGTCGCTAACAAACTTGCATGGCATTGTTTATTCTTAAAACGCTTTGTCGATGATCAGTGAGAACAAAAATAGAACACTTCACGGCGGCAATACAACAGTGGCCAATAGCGTTGCGATTGCGACATTTGATTAGGGTGAATCTGCTTTTGTAAACAAACACTTTGTCTGCTAATTTATCGGAATTTGAATACAATTCCTTCAAATTGAATATATTAGCGGATAGAAATAAAGCTCTTCTTCCGTTTTGTTCAAGGGCAAATGACTACGAAAGCCATTGTTTACAAAAGCAGATTCGCCCTAATCAAATGTCGCAATCTTATGTTAGCGCTGATTTAACAAACGAAATATCATTAACTGTCAATTCGAGTCGAACTGCAGATTCTATAAATTTTCGTGGAGAACCAATAGCGGAAGAAGAACCGGAGCCTCACACACCAATAGCATAGGGTTTCATGGTTCTTTAGACTGAATAAAATATAGTAGAAATGTATCAATTCTATGACATCAATTTCTTCACATCCACAAGCAGTCCTACGTCAACTTTGCAGTTATGTCACTGACATAACTCACCCTTTCGTTTTTTTTTAACGGGATGCAAAATCCTCTCACAGACATCACACCAAGGAACAAGCCACACTTACACCCACCATCACCTCGACGCCGGTGGTCCACGCCATTGAGGGACTGGTTGTCAACCGATCGGCGACCGCATTCACGGAAGAACAACTGACTCACCTCAACAAAGGATTAGGATACGCGGTTACAACCAAGCCCGACGTGGAGCAGATCATCATCGACGTGGAGGCAGCAATTACACACACACTCCCGACATCTTTCTAAACACAGCTAGGACTATCACTTCAAACACTATTAAGGACAGACAAAAACAAAGACACAACAACGAGAAGGAAATTCGCATCGTTAAGGAACTGAAGTCTAAGCCTGTTTTTTTTTACCTAAGAGCAGACAAAGGCAACGGAGTCGTCATCAAGGAGACTACGACATGCAGATGGCTTTAAAAATCAGTAATGGACCTTACAGGCAGCTTCGAGTAGACCCCCTACCAAACATGGTGAAACACGTGGATAAAACACTAAAGGAGTGTAAAGCAGTACTAGGAGATGCAGCAGTCCATCTTCGCGAACCAAACCCCATCCTTCCCCGAATTAAAGGCCTCCCAAAAGTCTACAAACCCGGAAACGAAATGAGGAAGATTGTTTCATCTGTAGGATCTCCAGCCCGTAAGCTAGCAAAATGGCTAGTGAAATAATCTCAAGGTATCTCCGAGCAATTCCCAACAAGCTCAGTTCGTAACTCTCAGGAATTTGTACAACATCTTCTTTCATCAGGTCATATAAATGAAAATGAAGTAATGGTATCTTTCGACGTCACCGCCCCTTTCCCTAGCGTACCGATCAAGGACGCGATTAACCTACTAGAAGATTGGCTTTTAGAACAAGGAGATGATACAGCATGGAAGCAAAAGGTGCGAATGTACCTTAAGCTCACCCGACTTTGCATGGAAGAGAACTACTTCACTTTCAGAGGTTCATTCTATAAACAACTAAAAGGAGCCCCTATGGGAAACCCTCTATCCCAATTCCTCTGTGAACTGTTTATGGCGAATCTAGAAACCATCCTAAGAACGGAACGATTACTTCCAACTCGTTGGTGGAGATAGGTCGACGACATCTTCGCCGTAGTTATAAAAGAGGATCTCCCCTTAATTCTTCAAGCAATCAACAATCTCCACAAAGACATCAAGTTCACTCATGAAATAGAAAAGG
Source organism: Aedes koreicus (assembly GCA_024533555.2). NCBI lineage: Eukaryota > Metazoa > Arthropoda > Insecta > Diptera > Culicidae > Aedes > Aedes koreicus. The sequence continues at coordinate 16,729 of JAHHFK020000282.1, forward strand.
GTGGGAAACTTGCATTCCTCGACCTTCTAGTAGTGAGAGAATCATTGTCATAATCGTCTTTAGAGTTTGAAATTTTCAGAAAACCCACAAACACCCAAAGAGTCATCCCTTACACTTCAAACCACTCTTTTCAGCATAAAATTGCCACTTTCCACCACGTGATCCACCGGACGTTGACCCTTCGTCTCAATAAAACCGGAAGAGCCAAAGAATTAGACTCAATGGTTACGATAAGTGGACAATTCAAGCTATCATAAAAAAAAAGGAAAAACTTCTTCATAGGAAATCACAAACAACCCTTTCGGATTCACCGGAACCCCTGAAACGTGAATTATGTCGAGTATTAGTACACGACACTGAAGAAGTCTGCACATTGTAGACGAAATACGCGTATCTGTCAAGATAAGCAATAAATGTAGTTGGAATTAAATGGAAAATACTTATCATTCTTCTCATTTCCTCTTATTGTTGCGCTTGAGTGAAAAAAAATAATTCCAGCTACGTAATTCACTTGTTTACTATGCCAAGGACACGTGTAAATTAACAGCTGTCAAATTAAGTCATAGTCTTTTTGCAAAGCAGCTTCAAAGAATATCCATAAAGAACGAAACGGTCTTCATGACGATCACAGCGCAGCAAAAAAGAGGGGCACCACCGGTCAGATACCACGAAATCACCAACATGGCAAGGAAACATTCTATGTAAGGCGACGATTGATGGAGAGTGGGAGTCACTCAATAATTTTCTGTAGATATGGATTTTTCGGAGGTCGGGATGGAGATATTTTTGAGTGGACTTGATGGATTACTGCAAGGGTAGGGTCAATAGAAAATCTAAAAATAATCACCGTCACGAAGTATCGTTACAAATTAAACGCTTATATTTTCCTTAATGCTCGATTGATTTTCAAGATATTAAATGAATCGTTTGGAAATTTCCCGCGTTTCAACTCATTTATAAAGCATTATCCGTTAACAATTCTAAACTATTGGAAAGAGGGCAAATTAAAGTTGATGTCTTATCATTTTGTATTGTAGCCTAATTTTACTAAATGCACAGTACGTTCCTATCACAGATTTCAAATGTAAGCAAGGGAGGTCTCATATGCAGCAGTGAACGACTTAAAAGGGGTACACCTTCACCATTTTACTCAATAGTGTCGCAATACTGGAGCTGGGCAGCCAACAAACCATCGAGGATCAGCAGCTGGCGATGGCGTAAACTCTGGAGGCAACCTCGATGCCACGAAGACTAGTGCGGACGCAAAGCGCCAATGTGGATTTGGCAGCTGGTGGTGGCACGTACCATAGAAGTTGCAGTGGCGACCAACCAGTGGACAGGTAGCTGATTGCTCTGCAGGCTGTTGCTAAGCAAGTCCCTTGGCTAGGCAACCGTTGCTAAGCAGCCACTAAAATGCAGTGGTGTGCTGTGGCAGTCGGTTGCCCAAGCCGGTGATGATTTGTTGTTGTGACGTTGGGCACCATGCCACCACGAGGAGCAAAATAAGGTGCCTTGAGGTGTGTGATATTCTTGGTAGCCATCTTTATCTGTAGCACAACGTGCATGGCAGAAATAACCTGCTTTGTGAAAAGACCGAGAAGGTTTCAATTCTAATGCGGAATATTTTCAAATCCGCCCCTTTTCAGGGCGAACAATCCAATTTTGAGAGTTTGTTTAATTAGAATTTATCTAACAACTTATCAAATGGCTAACAGCGGAGGCTTTAACAATTTTAGTTTTCTCTTCACCTTGAGCGTTGAATGCAATTTACAAATGGCTGCCGTCTTGAAAAATTTAAACACCGGTCGTTTATAATTCGATCGTTTCTTGATTGATTAAATGTTGAGCTGAGATTTTTGCGCTAATCTAGATGTTTTTGCGATTGCTGCCTTATTTACGCAAGTATTTAAAATTTTACAAATAAAAGATGAATATATTTCACGTACATATTCATCAATCGGTGTTGGAAAATTGTAAGGAATGTTATGTCTTGCACAAGTATCAAGAAACTCCCTATTACGGACAACGTTTTAATTCTCGAAGACGATACTCCGTAGTAAAATTCTGTGCACATTCCAATTAGTAATATTATGAATAGTTATTCTGTTGTGTTAACGATCCTCGTTGTATAAGAGTTTTACTTTTAGATAGAAATTAGTTTTGAGAAACTTAAAGTGAGAATAAGTATGATGCCTAATCGATTTGATGTCAACCGTTTGCGCAAATTTCTGAAGCGCGGTAAAATCGAACAAACAGAAAACCCCCCGAATCGACCATGTACCGATCCTCGAGAACAGTGTATCCTACGTTGCAATGTTCCGCTACGAAACTAATGAAACTAATCAAATGGTGTAACGTAGTCTACGTCAACCGGACGTGTGTTATACATAACCCCACTGATTTTTTTACTAGTTGATAGGATACGGAACGGGTTTTAAGCAGTTTAGTCAGCACCTGGAGACATTTGATGAAGTTGTATGTAATCTATAATTAGAACTGCCAATATTTAGACATTAATTCCTCTGCTTACGTCTGGTCTATTGAAACATACCTTCAGCAACGAGAATTATGCTTAGAAAATTTCATAGCCATAGAATAAAGTTCCCAATTGCAGGGACTTTTTAAAAAGCATGCGGATTGCCATAAGAAAAAATTTTTTCTTCAGCTCCTCAATCTGTACATAAACTAACAATATTGTATGAGTGCGATTCTGTGCACTTGTGCAAAGGAAAATGAAATAGGCCAGTCGTCGATTTGTTGCGAACGTCAAATTTCTCAACCTACTCCTTCGTTTTACCCATCCGCTCTCGAAAACAATCAACCAAAACATGTCGATTGCTATGATCACGAAACTCGTCGTGTACTAGCAGGTTATGAGACAGACGTACACGACCAAACTTTTAGTATGTCATTGATCTTTAGATTGGCAATGTGTATTTCTTATTTCATTTATTCTCACGCAAATGTTAGCCAAAGCGATTGTGACAACAAACGGGATGCTTCGTTTAAAAACAAACAAATGCAAGAGATAGCAGGCTTCACGTTACAATGCTGCTGCGCTATTAGGCAAAGTGACTCCGAACGCACGCACACTAAAAGCGCCATTTAGATCAAAGGAGTGCAAGTCATGAGGAAAATCTTTTTGGACTGCTCCAAAACATTTTTTTTATTGCAAATGATAGTGCCAGATGATGGACAATATAATCATAATCATAGATCAACCTCCAATGGCTGGAAGAAACATTAAATAAATAGCGATTTCAGATTATCTAAATATGTAATAAATTTAACTCAATGTTCAACATCACATTCTGGCAACAAGCCTAGTTGTGGGAGAGAGCTGATGAAGACATGCTCTCCGGTACACGCGATGCAAATGCAAAATACACATAGGCATTATTTGAGCGAACTTCTTCAGCAGGTCAGAAACTGATGGTTTCTAGATGATGTATTTTAAATCTTCAAAATGACAGTAATAAATTGGTAATCAATCATGATTCATGCATCCGAATCATTGACCCAATAGATAAACGGTTGTACTTCCTTGCATGCCGTTCCCGAAATTTCTATTGCGCATATTTCGGATATACATCAACAAAATAGAATTCTGTTTTAACTAAAATGTTCGACGTTATGTGAACTTTAGAGGGAAAATACAAAAAAAAAAAACAAATCATCTCGATATCGAAGAAATTTGCGGACCTTTCCCGAAATACGTTTCACTCAACCAGCGCACATTGTTCTCATTCATTGTTTTGAAAATCTTATTCCACTTGGTTCTCAATTCATTGATGCTTTTGATGACACAGCTATTCACCTTGAGCTTCCTCTTCATAATAGCCCAAAATCTCTCTATCGGTCTAAGCTGAGGACAGTTTGTGGGGTGGAGTTCTTTCGGTATAAACTGCATCCCATTGGTTGCATACCATTGCACTATGGTAGGAATAGCCAAATTTCACGACAAAAATCGATAACTCGAAAACCATTAACTTTAGACATATGATGTCTTTGGAAGATTTAGTCTTAGGAAAAAAGATCTATCTTTTGGTTTGAATGATGACTAGGGTGGTCCTTTTATGTTCATAATAAAAATTATAACTTTTTATTTTTATGATTTAGAGGAATTTCCAATGTGTTATGTCTGTGATATAAATGTTAATAAATAAATGGAGATGGGTTGCTATAATAGAGGAAACATTTTTTTCATAAAAAAAACTCACTTTGTTAGGCACTTTGTTGATAATTTTTTTATGTTGCAGATCGAAAGTTATGCAGAAATAATTCAAAACAACCAATTTTAAAATAAGTTTTCCTCAACAAGGGGACAAAAGGAGACAAACGATTTTGCATTGGTCTTGTAGATGCAAGTTTTAACTTTCAATTTATGTAATCCGTGTTTGCAAATATTTGCAAATAAGTGAGTAAGATATCTTGAAAAAACATATTATTTTTACACTTCAACTTCTATCACTTTTTTTTTATTCAATAACTAGCAACCATCTTGTATCTTCAAAAAGTGCGTCATTCTATGTCCTAAAAGTCATCTCAACAAAGTTTTCAAATTTAAATTGAAAAAAAAATAGAGCAAAAAAACTGTTTTTTAAAGTCCCACCCTAAGGACAGTTAGAAAAACTGTGATAAACGAGACGTAGACGCGATAGAAGTTAGTTTTTTCAGCAAAGTTTCATTAAATTATATTACATATCTACATTTCTCTAGGAGCAACAATTCCTCTAAATCATAAAAATAAGAAGTTAGAATTTTTATTATGAACATAAAAGGTGGTCCTAGTCACTATTCAAACCAAAAAATAAATCTTTTTTTTAATACTAAATCTTTCAAAAACATCGTATGTCTAAAGTTTATGGTTTTTTCGAGTTATCGATTTTTGCCGTGAAATTTGGCTATTCGTAC
>JAHHFK020000283.1:0-53895 GCA_024533555.2 Aedes koreicus
GTGTCCTAGCATCATCGTCGTCAGGTACACATTCAATAGCAGTCAGCTGAAAGTGGCTGTTGAGTGGGTCTCCACTGGAAGCTCTCGGTATGGCTGCCTATATTCCGCTGCCATGTCGAATAATCCGTTCCAGCACCGTAATGACAGTGGCCGTTATCAATGCGATTAGCATCCATTTAGAATGGAATCGGTGTTGATCATGTTTTCAATTTTATTCAATGCAGAGACAAATTGACATTAATGCTTTAATGTTTAACAGATCATATTATCCAGCATTGTTCTGGTTTTCTCTTGTTGGAAATGCAAGCGCATATGAGAGGTATCGTTTCTTGTCTATCAGTGTCCTTTCACAACAACTATTAGCCATGTCACAAAAGCTTCCATCCCACCATCGACCCAAGAAAAACTTCAACAACAATCATAAAAAACCGAATAAAACTGTAATGATTCCATTATTCTCAGATCAGATCTGCAAGAGTTTTGCCCCTCGTATCCTTCTCGACCCTGCGGAGCGGAAGACATACAAAAATAGCATAATCTTGCATCTTGCTTCCTGTCTGGCAACATCCTGCCAAGCTCAAGAAAAAAAAACTATACAGCAAACAAACTTGTTGCCGAGTGCCGAGGTCCGCCGATTGGCTTCAACCTTGCCAGGGCAGTTCCTCCGAGTAAACAAAACTGCTAAATGGTGTTCGTTTGCTGCAGAACTTTTTCCTTTTAAAATAAGCTTGGTGGAAAGAAAAACCAGAAGCCAGCATCTCGGAGAAATAAGGAATCCAAATGAAGGATCATCATCTCGGTACTTATTTGCCGCTGGATGCTACGAATGGTGCAGCCAACTGGTGCGGAACTCAGGGATTTGGAGGCGACGGTGGAAGTTGTAAAAAGAAGACTATTCACCTCTTGCTGGTCTTCAGTCTTTGGTCTTCGGTCTCCGGTCTGGATTGAGATTGGCCTTGGGGCTTGGGGCCAACAGACTGCAATCTTGTGATCCGGAAAATTGATGAGGGTGCTTTGAAATGTAGCTAACAACCTGAGTGGTGGAATAAATCAGTGAAATGATAACGACTATCATCCTCGATTCGATTTGCGTTTTTTTTTTGTTAGCGCTTTGGGGCGAACTATTATTTCCTTAGTAACATCCATCGGACTATGGGGAATTCTGCTAGACCAACTCGAAAATCGATCACAGTAGACTGGGAAAAGGTCTTACCGCTTGCCGCGTTCAAGATTGTTCAAGAATGACATACTCGGTCAATGGTTGTTGAGAATTTTTTTCTAAGTTTGCTTGTGTTTCAGGACACGATCCGGAATTTGGACCCGGGTCATTAGACGAGTGTAAAATCAGAAATTTTTGCTGCATAAATGTGTTTTCGTTCTTTTTACTTAGTTCTTTCAAATTACGGGTGTACGAAGCGAGAGAAATAATTATTTGCTGTCCCTTCTGCGGCTTCCTGGCCGTTGATGACCAACAATGCACTGCATGTAGACGCTGTGGGAATAGGATGGTTACCAGCAGATAACACAGGTTACGAAGCGTTAAAGGTCTGCATCGGATTGATGTAGGGCTCAGTGGTTATTTGGGCTAGTAGATTCAGTCATTTGTAAGATTATAAGGTAACCGTTCACCGGTGTGTTCTACTACTATTGCCACTTGGCCATCGACTCCGCTCTCAGTATCTTGCGTACTGCTGTGCTTCCTCTTCGCCTGTAGCATCCGTTCAAAAGCGTTGGGCCGAGAATGGAACGTGGTGGCATTCCTGTTGTAATACTGATTGATTTCTGCTCCTTGTCAGTATCGAAATCAGCATCCTGTTCTGGAAGTAGCTTCTCAGAATCTTACACAGATAGTCGGGAGCCCTAATTCTGTGCAGCGCTTCGTCTATGGCCTCCCAGATGGCGCTTCGGAATGCGTTCTTCACGTCGATCGTTATCACGCTTCCCTCTATGCTTCTGTGTAGACGTCTTATCCGCTTTTTCAACCACCGTTCAAATAGCATCTACCGCTTATCTCCCTTTTCGGAAACCAAAATGCATCTCCGAGTTTCCCGAGTGTATCCAGCAGGTATATTGGCTGAATCCCCCGGAGGTTTTCTTGACTTCGGCAGCAATACTAGCTTCTGGATCTTTCACCTGTCTGGAAAGTGACCTTCGTCCAGCCATTTCTGCAGCACCGTCCTGAGCATGTCCGGGATCCTCCTTGATCGCCATTTTCAGTGCCACGTTAGAGATTCCGTCTGGGCCTTAAACCTGCTACGAGTTCCTCGTTGTCTCTTTCTGAGGGAGGCCAAGTCGTTGGGTCGTGCTGCGGGAAAAACCCCTCCACGATGATCTTCACCTTATCCGGGCACGTTTCAGCGGGCGTCGTTGAACTGACTTTCATCATCACTGCGCGATATCCATCGCTTCGCAATTAAAATAACAATGTTGTTTTTGTGCCAAAAGACTTCAACCCACAGAACTCTACGGAACATCTTCCGATTGAGAAGTTTTAGGCCATCATGAAGGCCAAACTTCTTAACACACCTTAAATATCCGAAAACGAGCTGGTTTTGAAGAAACAGTGGGCAAAAGTATCAAAAGAGGTCGGCCCCACTATTGCTCAAAACCTTATGAGTTGTGTCAAGGGCAAAGTTCAGGCATTCGGTCATGGAGAAGAGATCCAATAAAGCAATGTAGTTCATTTCCTGAAAATGTGTAGAAAATCTAACGAACGTTGATTTTTTGGCGACCATATTTGTGTGTCTAAATTTATTCGAGAACAGTCTTTAGACTGATGCCGATCAACAGTGGACCCTACGTCCTCTGGCTAGTGTATCATCGCCGATACTGAGATATGGTAGTCCAGTCGGGGTTGCTGCGTTGGCAATCAAGCGGAATAAAGCGAAACAGTGCGCTTCGGCTCATGCCAATGTGGATTGCAAGCGCGTGCCGAACCATATCATCGGAGGCAGTATTCGTTATTGCCGGAATGGTGCCCATCGGCATAACCCTGGTGAATAGAAACCATAACAGTACGGAAGATACTGAGAGCGGCATCGATGGTCAAGTGGCAATCAGAGTGGAAAACAGTGTTGAACGGTGGATGGACTTTCAGGCTCATTCCGAGTCTGAAGAAATGGATAAACCGGAGCACCGGAGACCATTAAAAAAAGTCCACTGAGCCGTTTTGGCAAACCTTTATACAAAGGCTGTACCTGGTTCCCGGTTTGCCACCTTCTCCTCTATATGCAGTCAATGTTGCGGTAAGATGAAGTTAGAAAGTGCTATAACTTTGCAAGGAATGCATTAATCTACATGTTGTCTTCACCAAAACATGTGATTTAATGTTGTTTACATTTGTTCAGATCATAATTAGTATAAAAAAGGTATATATGAACAGTTAAGTAATAAAAACTAATTTTAAAGGGGTTGTCACGAAAAATGACATATCTCCAAACCAACTGGACATAGAAATTTGTTGTGTTGGACAAAGTTTCATATTTGAGTAGATCTACAACCTAAAAAACATCATTCTATCTATTAAGGAAAAAAATAGATTTTTTTTCCATATTAGGAGATGAATTTTTCTTTTGAAGTAACCAAACTATGCGCAATACAAATGTGAACAATTCTTTTGAAAACACTTTTTAGATAAAGTTAATATTTAAGGCGCTTTTCAGCGTCGATCTCCGACCACTGTGCCTTGGTGACTTTGAACGGAAGGTGTTGCGTACGATCTACGGTGGAGTACAGATGGAATACGGAACGTGGAGGAGGCGAATGAACCACGAATTGCATCAGTTGCTGAGCTGGAAGAACCTCCCATCGTACAATCCAATGTATGGGAAAAAATTTGCCATCGAATTTCAAAAAAAAAACAGTAGTGCTCAAAAGTTTTGTCTCCTCAAAAAAAGTCCCCATGCAAAATTTGAGCTCAATCGGACTTCGTTAAGTGGACCCCCAAAGCGGTCAAAGTTTGACTTTTTTGACCCATGAAAAATTTCCCAAGGTACATGAAAACAGGGGTACATGAAAATTCCGAAATCGAAATTTTGGGTGCCCTGATGGTCCCTCCCTTTCCCCGTTATATGTTACTTAATATTTAGTATATTTTGTTGTGGTAATTTTATCGCTTACCTTGTGTTAGAAAATTTGGCTGATAGTAAAGGCTGAAAGTAAGAAGTAAAGTAAAATTGTTTGGAGTTACCGTTACCGTTCTTGACTTATTGCTCCACTTTGATGTAGGGTCCAGGTTGTCTTAGCGCTGTGTCATATGGTGTTGCTCGTGGTCATGAGATAGAGAAGCGAACAGAAGAAAGTATAGAAAGCATTAGTAACACTAGTCGGCAAAATCGGAACTTTTTTCGCTCCCGTCGGCATTTCTGGTTGGATTTTATAGATTTTGCTACGCTGAATCCAAATATGGGCTCAGAAATGCTGTAACACGTCCAGTTTTTGAGAAAAATGTGATTTAAACTCACAAAAACACGTAAAGGGTGTCCACAATGAATTGCCACACTATGAAATTGCTCTAACTTTTTAACCGTTGGGTAGAATTTGGGTGGATTTAGTTCATAGTGCATTATTTACATCCTGCAAGTTTTAAAGTCCTGTGATCAAAACTCGCGGAAATGGAGTCGAAAGAACAGCTCGTGCGTGATAAAATCTTGCGCATTTATCACGAGAACAAGGATCTCTTGCATCGTTCCATCGATTAAACGTTGGGAATCGCGAATTCCATGGTGTCGCGAGTCATTAAGCGGTTCGAGGAACGGTTGACCACCGATCGGAAGCCCAGAAGTGAAGGAAAAAGTATTCCGTACAACACCAAAAATCACAACCGCGTAGTTGGGGCCTTCAACCGAAATCCGAACGCCTCCGTTCGGGATGTGGCTAAGAAGCTGCACCTAAGCCGAAGTTTTGTCCAGAAGGCCAAAACTAAGGCTGGGCTTCGAACGTTCAAGGTACAAAAGGCCCCTAATCGCGACGAGAAGCAGAACAAGTCCGCCAAAACCCGTGCCAGGAAGTTGTACCTCAACATGCTGACGAAAGTTGAATGCTGCATCATGGACGACGAAACATATGTGAAGGCCGACTTCAAACAGATCCCCGGCAACCTGTTTTTCACGGCCAAGGATAAGTTCAGCGTTCCGGAGCATGTCCGCACTCAGAAGATGTCCAAATTTGCGAAGAAATTCCTGGTTTGGCAAGCCATCTGCACGTGCGGGAAGCGGAGTGCACCTTTCGTGACCCAGGACACGATGAACGGACAGGTGTACATAAAAGAGTGCCTCCAGAAGCGGCTGCTTCCTCTCCTGAAGGCCCACAACGTCCCAACAATCTTCTGGTCGGATTTGGCCTCATGCCACTACTCCAAGGACGTGCTGAAGTGGTATGCGGACAATAAGGTCAATTTCGTGCCGAAAATGTTCAACCCTCCCAACACTCCGGAGCTCCGCCCCATCGAGAAGTACTGGGCGATTATGAAGCAGCACCTTCTTAAACGACCTAAGGTAGTGAAGACAGTCGAGGAACTGAAGAAAGTATGGGTTTACATGCAAAAAACGGTTGATTCACAGGTTGTGCAGAATCTTATGGCCGGGGTTAAGGCCAAGGTGCGAGCATTTGCGTATGGACTGTAAATAAAATACGAATAAAATGGTAAAATGAAGTTTAATAGTTATTTCTCAATCCCTGAAAATTTGATGGCAATCGGATGAAAACTCGAATTTTGCGAATCAATTTTGTGTTTGGCAATTTCATCGTGGACACCCTTTACTTCCGTAGTAATATGATCTGCCTAAGCAACAACCAGAATATTGGCTCTGCCCTTTGCAAGTTGGACTTGGATTTTATGGAATGGACCTCCCTGAATCTATTCGTGAACACAGATTTTTCGTAACACGTAAGATTAAAGAAATAAACCGGGTTTTCATTCACAAAATTACTAATTTTCATAAAAATCAAGATTTTCTATTTTGAAAACATGAATTTCAGCTCCACCGTTTGAATGTTGGGCTTGGATTTTATTAAATGGACCTCCCTGAATCCATTCGTGAACACGGATTTTTCGTAACACGTAAGGTTGATGTAAAAACCGGGTTTACATTCACAAAATTACGAGTTTTCATGAAAATCAAGACCCGTCCATTAATTACGTCGCTCAAAAATACAGATTTTTAACCCCCTCCTTTCTTTATCACATTTTTTGTATGGATTTTTGAAAAATTTTGTATGCATCGTCACTTTTTAAAACCGCCCCCCCCCCCACCTCCCTCTCAAAGCATAACGTAATTTATGAACGATCCCTTTAGATGTGCCTCTTTGAGTATATTGAGTATGTTGATGTTGCTTCTTACAGCAGTTTGGGAACTGAAGACCTTCAAAGTTCATTCATTAATTCAAAAGTCAGCTGCACAGAGCCCTTCAGAAACGCCTCATTAAATACTCTATTCAGCAGTGCCGTATTTTTAAGTTAGGATAGGAGTGAGCAAGACAGCATTAAAACACGCAAACACTCAAAAAACAAAAGAATAGACAGAGACAAAAGACTCTGTGTTAGTCACTATTGCTCGAGAGAATAAGGAAAAGATATGTTAAAAAAGAAAGCAAGAATCCTCAAGCACGTAGCTTAATGCGGCATTTTATAGAGCTTTTTGACGTTTAATTTGCGCACACTACTGCAAGATTTGAATCGAAGCAGTGCGAATGTGAAGTCAACGAAGTTGTGGGAAACCAAACCGTGCATTAATCCCCGTATGTTAGACAAAGAAAGACGATTAAATGTCGAAAAGGTCTATTGGCGTATTTGCGGCACAACATTTGTGTCATTATTGCTGTCTTGCTTTGGCGTCAATTAATGCTCATGTTGACTCTCTTCAGCCTTGCACAATCATTTTTTATTCATTCAAAGCTAGCTATTGGAGTGTTACGGACGCGTTTTTTTTATTTATGTAAAAATGTCGCGAATTTGTCTGAACGATCCGCAAAAATTTTGTTGCTTTTGTGGAGACGTGATATTGAAGGAACAGAGAAAGGGGTTTACACCTTTGTTGGAGACAGCATATCAGCTGTATTTTGACAAGGAGCTTCCAAATCGTGAGTTTCCATGGGTTCCAACATACTCCTGTTGCTCATGCTACCGAACATTGCTTGGTTGGATGAAAGGTGCGCACAAAGGCTTACCTTTTGCCAAACCTTTGGTGTGGACTAATCCAACCAATCACATGAGCGATTGTTACTTTTGTTTGACTAAAATTCATGGATTTTCCAAAGCTTTGAAGCATAAAATCGAATACCCATCAAGGCCAACATTGCACTCCGAAGCAATGCCAGTTCCAATATCTCCAAATATTGCTGGACGTGCTGATGAGTTGGATTCGGAACCAGGCGAATCTGAGAAAAGCTTTCAGGATGATCCAGATTTTCTACCTTCGGAGACTGAGAAACCGCATGTTATAACCCAAGAGGAGCTGAACGATTTGATTCGAGATTTGGAGCTACCCAAGACCAAAGCGCAGCTGTTAGCTTCAAGGCTAAAGCAGTGGAATGTCCTGGAAAAAGATGTAAAGGTGTCATCTTATAGGAAGAGACATTCAAATAACATTAAATATTTTTCGATGGACGGTGATCTTGTCTTTTGCAACAACATCGAAGGTTTAATGGAAGAGCTACAGTTAGAGTATCACGCAACTGACTGGAGGCTCTTCATCGACGCTTCAAGCAAAAGCTTGAAGGCAGTGTTACTGCACAATGGAAATAAGTATTCTTCAGTGCCAGTTGCATTTGCAGCTCACATGAAGGAAACTTATGAGAACATAAAAACACTTTTGGAAAAGATCAAATATTCGGAACACCAGTGGAATCTCTGTGCAGACCTTAAGGTAGTGGCATTGCTCACTGGGCTTCAAGGAGGCTACACAAAGCATTGTTGTTTCCTCTGCGAGAATGGGACAGTCGTGCGAGGGATAAACATTACCACCAGCAGCATTGGCCAGCACGTACCGAGATGGTACCTGGGAAGAAAAATGTGTCAAATCTGCCTCTTGTCGACAGAGACAAAATTTTACTACCTCCGCTACATATTAAGCTTGGGTTGATCAACAATTTTGTCAAAAAGCAGGATATTCAAGGAGAACCATATTGTTTTTTGAGGAAAAAGTTTCCGAGATTGAGCGAAGCCAAGGTGAAAGAAGGAGTATTTGTTGGCCCTCAAATTAGGAAACTCCTTAAAGACGACAATTTTCAGCAAACTCTTAACGCGACAGAGTTACGAGCATGGAATGCGTTCCAAAAGGTTTGTGGTCACTTCTTGGGAAATGAAAAGTCTCCGGATTATGTACACATCGTTCAAGAGCTGGTTGATTCGTATGCTGCACTGGGATGTAATATGTCAATTAAATTGCACTTTTTGCATTCTCATCTGGACTTCTTCCCACACACTTAGAAAATTTTACAGTATTCGGTAATTTTTTACCGAACTTTTAACAGCTGAACGTTCGGTAATCCGATTTAACGGATTTCGGTAAAATTTGACAAGTTCCGGTAATTTTTTTACCGGAATAATGTAAAATTTCACCGAAATCCGGTAAATCGGATAACCGAACGTTCAGCTGTTGAAAGTTCGGTAAAAAATTACCGAATACTGTAAAATTTTCTAAGTGTGCAGAGAATATGGGAGCCGTCTCAGATGAACATGGAGAACGATTTCATCAAGATATCGCACAGACTGAAAAGAACTTTGCTGGCAAATGGAGCCCAGCGATGCTAGCGGACTACTGCTGGATGCTACAGAGGCAAACACCTTTGGAGAACTATAAAAGGAAAAAGAAAACAAAGTGAATTTAAGTTGAAAAATATAGAGAAAATTTCAACTAAATGACTGACTGACTGACTGACTGACTGACTGACTGACTGACTGACTGACTGACTGACTGACTGACTGACTGACTGACTGACTGACTGACTGACTGACTGACTGACTGACTGACTGACTGACTGACTGACTGACTGACTGACTGACTGACTGACTGACTGACTGACTGACTGACTGACTGACTGACTGACTGACTGACTGACTGACTGACTGACTGATAGGACTGACTGACTGACTGACTGACTGACTGACTGACTGACTGACTGACTGACTGACTGACTGACTGACTGACTGACTGACTGACTGACTGACTGACTGACTGACTGACTGACTGACTGACTGACTGACTGACTGACTGACTGACTGACTGACTGACTGACTGACTGACTGACTGACTGACTGACTGACTGACTGACTGACTGACTGACTGACTGACTGACTGACTGACTGACTGACTGACTGACTGACTGACTGACTGACTGACTGACTGACTGACTGACTGACTGACTGACTGACTGACTGACTGACTGACTGACTGACTGACTGACTGACTGACTGACTGACTGACTGACTGACTGACTGACTGACTGACTGACTACTGACTGACTGACTGACTGACTGACTGACTGACTGACTGACTGACTGACTGACTGACTGACTGACTGACTGACTGACTGACTGACTGACTGACTGACTGACTGACTGACTGACTGACTGACTGACTGACTGACTGACTGACTGACTGACTGACTGACTGACTGACTGACTGACTGACTGACTGACTGACTGACTGACTGACTGACTGACTGACTGACTGACTGACTGACTGACTGACTGACTGACTGACTGACTGACTGACTGACTGACTGACTGACTGACTGACTGACTGACTGACTGACTGACTGACTGACTGACTGACTGACTGACTGACTGACTGACTGACTGACTGACTGACTGACTGACTGACTGACTGACTGACTGACTGACTGACTGACTGACTGACTGACTGACTGACTGACTGACTGACTGACTGACTGACTGACTGACTGACTGACTGACTGACTGACTGACTGACTGACTGACTGACTGACTGACTGACTGACTGACTGACTGACTGACTGACTGACTGACTGACTGACTGACTGACTGACTGACTGACTGACTGACTGACTGACTGACTGACTGACTGACTGACTGACTGACTGACTGACTGACTGACTGACTGACTGATAGGAAATCTTGGTTTTCATGAAAATTCGCAATTTTGTGAATAAAAACTCATTTTTTCAACACGAATGGATTCAGAGAGGTTCATTTCATAAAATCCAAACCCAACATTCAAAGGGCGGAACGAAAATTCATGTTTTCAAAATTGTAAATCTTGATTTTCATGAAAATTCGTCATTTTGTGAATGAAAACCCGGTTTATTTCATCAATCTTACGTGTTGCGAAAAATCTGTGCTCACGAATGTATTCAGGGAGGTCCATTCCATAAAATCCAAGTCCAACTTGCAAAGGGCAGAGCCAATATTCTGGTTGTTGATAAGGTAGATCGTATTACTACGGAAATACGGAAAGCTATTATTTTAGAAATCATCAAACCGGACTCTTCGATCACTACAGTTGCTGTCTTTGAAATGTTACTAGAACTGTATACAGAAAATATTACAACATGTTTTATAAAATAATATCTTTTATTGAAATTTTATCTTTGATATTTGGAATGATCTATTCTGTTTTCAGCTTTTCCAGGACTAGAAGGATATTAATACATATCTAATTTTTATTAATTTTTCAGTAACAATCCATTGGATGTATCATTTAAGTTTAAATTTGAATAAATTGGCATGTTTGTCTAATGATATTAAAATATTTTGTTTTCAAAATATACTAAATATTAAATAACATATAACGGGGAAAGGGAGGGACCATCAGGGCACCCAAGTAAAACGATATGGATAGGGAGCATGGGACTGCCTCCTCCCTATTGTTAACATTTCGCGGAACGAGGGCGGGCTCTTCGACCCCATCTATAAGGTTTATTCTGTCATTCGAGGGCTCGATTCTAGTGCTGTCTGTGTGAACTTGCTTTTGGAAGGAGATTCTCTTCACTATATTCGCGGGTTTCACGTAAGTGTCTCTGCTTACGGGCCCGCACAAACGTTTTTGGCCCTTCATACAGGAGCTTGATGATCACAGACAACTATAAAATCCTGATCAAATCGTTTTTCAGATTATTCCACTGCTATGGAAAGTAACCTTGCTTCAATAGATGGTAGTATAACATCATCATCATCAGAAGACAAGAAATTATAAATTTACAATTATCCATAATGTCAGCTTGCCAAATCTGGAAAAAATATTTACAGGTCTCATATGCGCGTGATGTTTGGCAGGATGCGTTTCTGCCTTGTTGCTTATATTATTGCGATGTTATAGCCTCACTTGTGACAAAAACTATGGAAATTTTACGCAATTCATAAAATATGAATATGATTTCTAGCAATGTTACTCTGCAAACACCGAAGAAGTTTTTGCGAAAATCAGAAAAATCCCAAAAGAGGATCTGCGAACATAAAAAAAAATAGCTGCTTTTTCAAATCCAGAAGAAAAAATCTGCAAGCAGCTTAAACTTCATTAAATCCGAGAAATTGTTTTCATTACTATTCTAACCACCAATACCCCAGGAGCTCAGATAGCTTGCAACCTTCAAAATATCCCGAAATCGACCCTGAAGCGATAGACATGTTTGTTTTATCAGCACTTTTTTATTCAAACCGCCGGCCAAACAAAGAACACATTTTACCATCACGAACCGCTCGGAACGGATGACCTGAGCTCCCTGTATCCGGAGATAAGTTCCCTTCTCTTACAGCGTATCATTTCCCACCACGATGTTGCAAATAGATTTCCTCAAGCGTGGGCGAGTTCTCCGCGCTAAACTTTTCCTCGCTCGAGTGAACCATCATCCCACCGGTAAATAAGGCTCACGACGTTAGAGCAGTCGTGGTTAGGATAACACCAGACCTGGCAAGGCTCGGCAAGGGGAAGATAGACGGAAGAACGTGATTTTACGACAGAACTTGTTGGTGGCAACAGCAGGCGGCAACTTTTCGTCTGTGCTGGATCCCGAAGAGAATAGTTCCTGAATGGTATCTTACTTAGGGCAGTACTGATACTCCGTTTCCCTTGTGTCTTGAGTTGTGAATTAAAGGCTCATCAAGGATCAGCGGTTTGCCGAAAGTTGTTCCATGTAAGTTCAACATTAGCGCTTAAGTTTCTAATCTTCACGTTCCGTCCTTTTTACGTTTCTAGAGTTGTGTCAGCAGCAGCTGCAGGAGCTGGGTTACAACTTATTCCACTACGGATCATCAAATTTCAATGGAAACACATGCAATTACATTGAATTGATTCTAGTGTGCAATCCGTGATTACATTCGACGCTGTTCGATGAACGCAATATAATGTATGTGTGTTTACCTGCCAGAGGGTAGGTGGTGATTTGGCGAACGTGCGCTGCTCGAGAAAGTTTATCCAAGAAGACAATCTTTAATGGGTATGTAATTACTTTATCTACTTCGATGTCCCTGAAGCTAGTGTTATCGTTAACGCTCTTTACGCCATTACACGTACGGCTAAGACCGGAGAAGACGTCAATTTTATTGCGACTCCACAGTTAATGTTACCATTACACGATAATTGGGTGCTTGAGAGGAAACTTGATCATTTCGTCGCTAGGATAAGTTAATATATTTATATTCAATGCGTATCAGCCATGTTTGGAATGACTGTTTTGAAACATAGTTGCAATTTCAACAAATTCAACGGAAGACAAAACCACTAACCGTCTTCGTTAGCCACGAGAAAGATGAGAAAAGAAATCTCAGAATTAATTTCACTTCCTTCCCGGAACTTTCGTGCTCCTCATTCCGTTTTGAATGGTTGAATAAATTCAGCCATTGGATTCGCTTTTCTTTTATCCCGACGTCTTATTCATAATTTTGAATAATTCTTTTGAAAGTGATTTTCTTCCTTTTATTTAAGCGAAGAAAAACCTCTGTCTTCGTTAGCTGGTGAAACTAACGAGCGGGTTGATCGTCTGGAGCTGTGCTGCTCGAGCAATGCCTGGCCTTTGGATTGAAAATCTGAATTGTGCACAGCTATAGGATGAAGTTTGACAAACTCTCTTGTTTCAAGATGGAACAACATTATATTATATACTTGAAAAATGGTTGCTATGACCTTGGCCTTAAGTTTCTGTTGACCTTTTTTTAAGAAGTGGTGGCTGTTTAGCGCAAATAGACCGAAAATCGTTAACTTTTGCAGACTTTCAATCAGTATTTGAACGTGTGTAGAAACACAAGAAATGCTCCCGAATAGGGATTGTATACCAGGAGTACCGGAGCCGGTACTCCTGGTATACAATCCCTATCCCCCTCCCCCCTTTCCGTACAAAAGTCTTCGTGGTTTATGAATAGCCCCTTAGCGACATTGTCAAGGTCTTTACGCCATCACTAGTGAAAAACGACGCGTAAAAAAACCGCGTTATTTCAAAAATCGACGTAAAAAAACCGCGTTATTTCAAAAAACGACGTAAAAAACCGCGTTATTTCAAAAAACGACCTAAAAAAAGTCAAGGAAATAAAAATTATATTTCATATTCATATTGAAAGAATATGGTCATAAAAATGTATTGGTGGTGGAAAAACATGGTTCCAGTAACATTGGCCACCGGGAATCTGCTACAAATGGATAGAGGTTGTTAGTCCAGAGTAGTTATAGAGAGTTTTCGTCTTCGGCAAAATTTCTCAGTGTGTCATTCGTTGTCTTTTGACATTATCATATTAGTTCCACATCCTGCCGCAGAAATGGCGCTGCAGTCTATCTTTTCTAAATTAAGCGCTAGAGATTTGCCGTCCCCGGCAAAGTTTCTCAATGTGTCATTCGTCGTCTTTTGATATTATCGTATCTATTCCAAATCATGCCGCAGAGATGGCGCTGCAGTCTATCTTTTCCAAATGAGACGCTATAGAAATGCAGTCTTAGGGTAACTTTCTCAGTATGTCATTCCCCGTCTTTGGACATTATCATATTAGTTCTACATCATGCCGCATAGATGGCACTGCAGTCTATCTTTTCTAAATTAAACGCTAGAGAGTTGCCGTCTTCGGCAAAGTTTCTCAGTATATTATATGTAGTATTTTAATATTATCATATTAGTTCCAAATTACGCTGCATAGATGGCGCTGCAGTACACTGAATTATTTTTTCACTACGGTAGTGGTACCGCGTAAAAAACCTGCGTAAAAAAATCGCGTGAAAAAAACGCGTTATTTTAAAAAACGACGTAGAAGTAAAAAAAAATTAAATTTCATTTTGATTCGCTGTACACATGAAGTAAGTCAATAGCAACAGTGAAAAATAGAAGATTGCATGCGATCAGCATAACTAAACAAACAAATGCAGATTCTTCAAAAATCTTACTGTATGTGAAAGCAGCTGTGCTAGTCAGAAACTCATCTGCTTTATGGACATTGGCAGCATCGTCCATTTGGATTCATCTGGTTCCCGTAAAACCGGGTTTCCGGGGCTGAGGTCCGGTACGGAGACACTATTTGGGAATATCAAGTGAATTTCTGGAAAAGACTGTCAAAACCTTTGGAATAATTCCTTAAAATACATTTCTATTCCATATACCTCAATATGCCAACTTGTCCCCGGACCGGTTATTCCGGAACAGGTTCCCAGAAGGCCTAGAGTGGCCACGAACATATATAGAAGGAAACCCCAGCACTATGGGTATCAAAATTCATGAAATTTCTCCAGTAAGATATCTGTCAACATTTTGTGGCCATTTGATGATGGTCACCGGTGGGCCGGAGTGGCCATAAACATTTTCAAAATAAAACCTCGGCAATATGGGTATCAAAAATTCGTGAAATTTTTCAGTAGGATATTTGTCACCGTTTTGTGATCATCCGATGATTTGTCCCTGAACCAGTTATTCCGGAACAGGTTCCCGTGAGGCCTCGAGTGAGGATATATCTCAACGCTTTATGGGCAATTGATGATTTGTCTACAAACCAGTTTTCCGGAACAGGTATTCGTGGGGCCTCGAATGGCCGTGAACAAATTTAGAAGGAAACCCTAGCAGTATGGGTATCGAAATTCATGAAATTTCGTCAGTAAGATATTTCTCAACGTTTTGGGGGCATTTGATGATTTGTCTTCGGACCGGCCATTCCGGATCAGATTTCCGTGAAGTCTCGAGTGGCCATGAACAAATTTAAAAGGAAACCTTGGCAATGTCTGGCATACGGGAAACTGTACTATTAGGTGCGCAACTAAGTTCTCGCTGTTTTTTGGTGAAAAAGGAACTTTATTTTGAACACAAAGGTTACACACGAATTATTCAAAGTATTGCCCATCACTAGCTACGACTTTTTTCCATCTTTCTGGTAGAACCTGAATACCATTTCGATAGAACTGTTCATCTTTTGATGCTATCCAAGAATCAAGCCATTTTGGGGGCCAATGGGGGGATGCGAACAGGGACCGTGCCCGAACGGAAAAGAAAACGTGCAATATCTAGGAGAATATGGCGGGTGGGGTAGGACTTCCCATTAGAGCGTTTCCAAGTAGGTTTTCACGGGTTTCGCTACGTGAGGTCGAGCGTTGTCATGCTGAAGAATCACTTTTTCGTGTCTGTGCTCTTATTGTGGCCGTTTTTCGTGCAGTGCTCGGCTCAATCGCATCATTGAGTTCGATACCGTTCCCCGGTAATGGTTTCGTTTGGTTTCAACAGCTCATAATAAATAACATCAACATGGTCCCACCAAATACACAGCATAACCTTCCAGCGTGAATATTCGGCCTAGGCGACGATGTTGAAGCATGCCCGGGCAGTCCCCATGATGTTTCCGTTTTGGGTTACTGTAATGAATCCATTAATTACGTCACAATGCGATTGTTGCCGCGGGAGCAGGGGTTCACAGACGAAAAAACGACGCTCAACATCTCTTGCTACAAATCGTAAGGAACCGAAGTTCCTTACTTGAATCATTCCAACGCATGCAATCGCTTAGAAACGGCGGGGGGGGAAACTACTAATCCTGAACCAAGCTCTTCTTGCGTTTGACACGGATCCTCATCGAGCAATGCCCCCAATTCAGAGTCTTCGAAGTTTTTTGGCCTTCCTTCACGCGGACGATCATCAACACTGAAATCACCGTTTTTGAAGCGACGAAACCAATCACGACACGTTGTTTCACTCAGAGCAGCATCACCGTAAACTTTTTGGAGCTCTCGATGTGCTTCAGCCGCCGTTTTCTTCGAATGAAAGAAGAAAATCAACACTTCCCGCAAATGACGATTATTTGGCACGAAATCAGACATCTTCAAACAACTAAAATATATAACACTGAGCCAAAATCACTGATTTGGCAAAGCAGTTTGTTAACCATATGTCTGAGCTTGGTTTATGACGCTTGAGATGTACAACATTCGACCGGCACTTACTACTGGCGCCATCTATTGCTAAACAGCGGGAACTTAGTTGCGCACCTAATAGGATGACCCTTACGTTGATAAGTCGTCAGATGTCCATAAAACGTTGAGAATACCCTACTTAAGAAATTTCATGAATTTTAATACCCATATTGCCAGAGCTTTCTTCTAAAAAAGTTTATGGCCAATCGAAGCCATACGGGTACCTGTTCTGCTACTGCTACTGCTACTGCTACTGCTACTGCTACTGCTACTGCTACTGCTACTGCTACTGCTACTGCTACTGCTACTGCTACTGCTACTGCTACTGCTACTGCTACTGCTACTGCTACTGCTACTGCTACTGCTACTGCTGCTGCTACTGCTACTGCTACTGCTTTACTGCTAAACTGCTACTGCTACTGCTACTGTACTGCTACTGCTACTGCTGCTACTGCTACTGCTACTGCTACTGCTACTACTGCTACTGCTACTGCTACTGCTACTACTACTACTACTACTACTACTACTACTACTACTACTACTACTACTACTACTACTACTACTACTACTACTACTACTACTACTACTACTAGACCGCCTGCAAACCATGCTTTTTTTAAATACTTTGCATGGCGTTAGTTAGCTTTGGGTACAAAGGTAAGCTGATCTTTTCTGGTTTCAGTGTAGTGGCGTTTTGCCGATGTTGCTTGTCCTCCGCTCCGCTTCAAATTCTTCTTCTTCCATTGGTATATTATAAAGCCGATGACACATTGAGTGAAACGCGGCATGTTTTTGAGCACCTAAATGGTTGGAAACTGATGTTATGTCGGTTTCCGGTAGATACCAAATTTCAGAGAGTTGTTATCTTTCCTTGCTATCATCAAATCCAGGAAAGAAAGTTTGCCATCCATTTCATTCTCAACCGTGAATTTTATTGTGCTGTGTCGTGAATTCAACAGCTCAAGAACTTGTGGTAGATGGCGTTCTTTCACTGTTGCAAGAATGTCGTCAACATAGCGTCTCCAAACTCGAGGAAACAATTTTTGTTTTGCAAGTTCTACTTCAAAATCGCACATGAAAATTTCGGCCAAAAGAGGTGAAAGCTTGCTGCCCATACTGAGTCCAAACGTTTTGTTTATAAAACTTACCTCTGAACAAGAAGTAGTTTTGGTTCATACACATTTCAGCCACAGTAGTGTATGCTTCAATGTGGTTTGGTGGGACGCGACAATGTTCCAAATGTTTGCGCAAACTACAGAGAGCTTCAGTAACAGGCACTTTTGGAAAAAGTGCAGTAACGTCGAAAGAAACAAGTATCTCACCTCGTCGCATCTCGACATCTTTCAAATTGTTTACCAAATCGATTGATTTTTTCATACTTTTTCCATGCTTCACAGGGTACTTACTCATTTCGTCCACTAACCAGGCTGCCAAGTTCTCCGTTGGAGTGCTGATGTTAGAAGAAATTGGACGCAGGGCCATTGGATTTTTATGTATTTTCGGTAAACAGTACAACGATGCGACTTTTGAGTTTGGAACATGAAGTCTTCTCTCAAGTTTAACTTCACCCGTAAAACGCGCAACCTTTTGTCGTGTGCTGTTTGCTTCCTCGATCATATTTTTGAGAGGGTCTTTTGGCTTACCATTCTTGTATTTACATTCCTCGTACGAATACTGAAGTGTAGTTCGTCAATTGAAATCACGAAATGTTATTTACCCCCGTGCGGACAAAGGCAACGCTGTGGTGATCATGGAAAAACAAGACCATGACACCAAAGTTCTGGAAATTATCAACTCTGATTCACCCTTATCTAATGTTGGCGCTGAAATATTCTTTGATGTTGCATTGGAGCTTTGTTAGGGTCGCAGAATTCCATGGTGAAAAGTTTAATTTAAACAGCGTACTACTGTATCTTATTATCAGCTGCTATTACCACTTTGCATGCACATTTTCAGCGCAATTGCATCAAAAATGCAACTCCCATAATGGCTGCAACTTAAAATTTATCTTCGTAATTAGTGCATTCTATTCAGTGTCGTGGCGGAAGTCTTTCACGTTGATAAACATACGCGGATGACTCTACTCCCTCCTACCTTGAACTCACCCACGTGAGAGAGTTTTCATGTGGACTTTTCCCTGCACAGGCGTATCGTGGTCAAATTCGAATTGTTTGAAATACTATTAGATCGAACGTTATTAAACTGCCTTATCGATGAATTTCAACTATTAAAAATTGACAGGGTAAAATCCCACTGTATGCGATTTACCATTATCCCCGCAGTCAGAAACCTACCTACGTCCTTGAATCCGAGCATACTCGCTGCCGAGGGGAAACGGGATTTTCCCACTCGCGAGGATGCAATGACCATGCCGGCGCTCAAGAAGCGAGTTAATTTTAGCCATCCTTCAACGAAACTGTTCACTGTAGTTGGTGTCGTCGGTCGGCCTCAGTCTGGAACCTACTAGGCATAGACGTATAAACCAAAGGTCGCTAGTCTAGCTGAAGGCCTGGTATAGTGCAATGTAACAAACCACACCAGGATGAGGCAAAGCAAAGCAGGAAAGCATTTTTGCCATTGTTGCCAACTCAAGCCCGGGTTCCTTGCTCCATAAGGGACACCCAGATGCCTCATTAAAATACAGGAAATGAGTTTATTACATCGGAAAGCACAACGGAGAGAGAGACAGATAGAGCGAACGCATTATGAAAAGTTGATGAAGCTGTTTAGAAAGACGGATGAGACCGAGTTTGGTGGTTGGCTGGGAAAAATGATGCTGTGTTTAGGGAGCTGGAATGGTATCTGCACCGGACGATGGAGATAATTAAAAAAGTTTGAAGGGACATGCGAGTTTTCAGTGCGAATTGTTTTCTGACATCCTCAACAGATAATGACGAGTTTTCCACAAACCAAACAACCAGCTCTGTCCAACATTCCACAAGTGGCCAGCATGACCTATGATAATTGTTCAACATTTGTTCAATCTAGTTGAACAATTTTCACCTCATGCCGCACACAATGAATGACTACCAACGACAGCGTTCACGTTACAAGTCCCATTTTCATCCTGTTGTGACTTCCTTCTGACTGGCTCCGTTCCTAAGCACAACCAATTCACTCTGTTGACATGTGAAATTCATTAACACTAACCACATAAGCCAGCAAATGGATTGCATATTCACTGTTGGTGAATCCCTGCTCCTTCCGTGCTCCATCCATGGACCACCACCCACAAATCGAGCGAATGAAGTCAGGGTCATTGTTGTCCTTGCTGCTGATGGCACATTTGTGCGGTTGTGGTATTTCTAACCAACCAGCCCTGCCAGCATGACGACCGACAGGTATCCTACATTACTGATCTAGCTTATAACGTGGAAGCGGTTGGTGCTTTGTGTGTCATAGAGCTATTCTCCTCTGGTCAACCCGTTTCCCGAGCGACTGCGGGGACAAACCTGTGCAATATAAATAATGTAATCACTGTTCAGAACATAATGCATAAATGTGAAAAACCGTTGACCATCCTGTGCATGTAAATTCTATTAGTGAAAGGAATTAAGGTTAGGTTTTGAAAAGTTTGAATGTTGAAATGGATTGTTTCTGATTTTTTAGGGTAACATCCGTTTTGCTGAGAAAAAGTGAAGTGAAACCTCAAAGCTCTTGGCACTTTTATTTTCAAATGAAAGGAAGCCCATTGCCTCCAGCGCCTTCACACCGCACATATAATCATCCAATCTGTTAGAAAGCCTGGTGGCGTAATGCCGCATTCCCGAACAAATGTTAACAAACACTACGAAACGCCAGGTCGCACAGTCACTTCCGGTTCACTTTCGATCAATGAAACAATATTTGATTTGAATATTTTCTATAGAATACTGAACAAATTGTTTGTATTAGAAAAGAAAAACACGGCAATTCAAGCGCGGCTTGCTGCGATCAACTGGCAAATTTCGATTTGAACAAGCATTCCACAAAACAATCAGCAAGTCTTCTATAAATCGAATCCTCCATGCTAAAGGTCTTTTGTGGAAAGTATTAGAGCGTCAAGCAATTCAAATATGTTGAAAAACGAAGCAAATCAAGAACCCCATGAAACAACCTTGCTACGCACCTAGTAACGATGTCCTGAAAACTAAAGACACTGTATATAGACCGGACAACAATTGTCTTATGCAGCCAAACGACCTGTCAAAAAATGCAGCCAAACGGACTGTCAACGTTTGATTCACTTTAAAGGAGCAAGTATTGTGATCAAGTATTGTTTTGAAAAAAGCCAATTATGAACAAATTTTCTACTTCCATATTCAGTAAATGTAAGTATTTTCGGTGTATTATTTAGTAGAGATCACTAGCAAGAAAATGTAACTGGATATATTTGTTATAATTAGTAATGGAGAAAACAAATTATAATATTTTGTATTTTCACTGCACAGCCTATGGCTTCCTGGAATCTGAAAATCTGCCGAAAGGCCGCAGAATGCAAGCCATTTCTGCCTTATACACGGTGTTCAATAAGTTCGGATACACTTTCAAAATTTGTTAAAAAAATGAAAACATGTTTTTTTATTTTTTGGATTTATGTTATTGAAAGCTATGTTTACAAGGAACGTTTACAACATTTCTCTTGGAATGACCCCCCTTTGTACTCCTTAACGAGCTTCAAACGTTTCTCGAACGCGTCGCAGGCGGCACGCACGGACTGCATGGGCATTTCGTCCCAGATTTTGAGAATTACCGTCTTGAAATGATCCAAAGTGCTGACCTTGTATTCATTCAGCTTCGCCATCATATAGGACCAAACAAAAAAGTCGAGAGGATTCAAGTCCGGGGAGCTGGGAGGCCACAAAATTTTGTCCAGAAAGTCGGTTAAATTGTCCCGACACCAGGCTTGAACCACATTTGCCGTATGGGCTGGTGCACCGTCCTGCTGGAACACGTAGTGCTCATCGCCGTAGAGGCTTCGGAGACTGGGGGCAACAACCTTTTCCAAAACCTCAGTTTTGTAGTACGCCGCGTTGATTTTGACGTTTTTTTCAATAAACACCAAGGGTAGCTTACCACGTTTGCATACTGCCCCCCAAACCATCACCGACGCGGCACTTTGGAACCGAGGGATGTTTATATTGGATTCAGGAATGCTGTCCCTCGATGGCGCCCACACCCGGTCATTTTGCACATTGTGCGGCTGCTGCAGCACGAATAGTTTCTCGTCCGAAAAAACAAACTCCTGACCAGCGTGCCGAGAGAGGATCCTCTTAGCTCGATCCAACCGCTTTTTGCTGGTAGCCTCCGAAACGCCATGGACCTTACGTTTTTTGTAAGGCCTGAAACCAAGGTCCTTGGTGAGTATGGTGTGAGCGGTCCCAATGGAAACGTTGAGATCTGCAGCCGTTTTCCGGATTGAGCGGTTCTTTTTGCGCCGAATTCGCTCCCTCACGATCTTGATGACCCGTGGCGTCCTCGCTGAACGCG
Organism: Aedes koreicus; assembly: GCA_024533555.2. Taxonomy (NCBI): domain Eukaryota; kingdom Metazoa; phylum Arthropoda; class Insecta; order Diptera; family Culicidae; genus Aedes; species Aedes koreicus. The sequence continues at coordinate 21,816 of JAHHFK020000283.1, forward strand.
GCCGACCGGATCTCGCACGGTCATTGGTCGAGGACGTCAACACCGCGCACATTCGGTAGCGTATGAATGAAGCTAAAGCCAATACCAATGCAGAATATGTACATGGCGCATACCTACGCAATGATGAAAACTTATATTCGAACTTATTGAACACCGTGTATTGTCTTTCTTTGGAAACCGGAAGAATTACAGAATTCACTTCACATCGCGAGTTATTGCCACAATTTCGCTCCAAACAATTCACTGCACGGCACTTTTCACTATGCTTTTTAATGAACATCTTCAAACGGAATCAAAACAAACTATCAACATCGAAACCGAATCTTTTTTTTAGCCTATTGCGCTGTTTACTTCAAGTTTGTACAAATACAAGTGGTGCCAGATCAATTGTTCAAATTTATGACATTTTTCAGGGTTGGCAGATTGTATGATTTTGCGTTGTCCGGTCTATATACAGTGTCTATACTGAAAACTAGCAACGAGAGTTGTTACCAATTTTTGACGTAGACTACGTCTTACGGCAATGGTAGGGTGTCTACTGGTAATCTAAAAATAAACGACCGCCGCGATATATCGTTGCAAATTAAACGCTTATAACTTAATAAATGCTCAATTGATTTCCAAGATGTTTACATCAATCGGTTGGAAATTTTCCCACGTATCAATTATCAAACATTATTCATTAACAATTTAAGGCTATTGAAAATAACCAAAATATAAGGTGATGTCTTATAAAGCTATGTCCATTTAGAATCCGGAATAATAAAATCATCTGTATCTCAGTAACGGATTGACGTACACAAAAGTTTAAAACATCAAAACAAAGGTAATTCACTTTGTTTTGATGTATTAGACACAGTTTAATAAATCAAAACAAAGGTAATTAGCACAAATCATTTCTCTTCGTTTATAATGAAAATTCGCACTTTCTTCTTTATTCCTCCCATCAAACGCTGCCCACCTACGGAGTCAACTTCCTTGGCACATTTGTTCCACATTTTGGTAAACTGAGTCGCATCCCGAGTCGTTTTTTTCACTTTTCTTAAGCTTCCGCTTCATTACTGCCCAAAATCTCTCGATGGGCCGGAACTGCGGGCAGTTGGGTGGATTTATGTTTTTATCGATGAAATCTACGTTATTATCGCGGTACCACTGGGTGACTTCCCGGCTGTAGTGGCAACTCGCCAAATCTGGCCAAAACTTCACGGGACCTTTATGGGCTTTAATGAAAGGTAGTACGCGGTTTTTGAGGCATTCTTTCTTGTACAGAAGTCTCGAGTCCATCGTCTTATTCGTCACGAACACTTTGGTCTTTGCTCCGCAGCTGCATATCCCTTGCCAAATCATCAGTTTTCTTTTGGCAAATTTGTCCATAAAAGCAAACTTAAACTTCGCCGGAACATCTCCGCGTGCCGTCGCCATGTAGAATTTTCGGCCAGGAAGCTGCCCGAAATCCATTTGGACGTAGGTTTCATCGTCGATGAGCAGGCATCCTTGGTACTTCGTCAAAACCTGCTGGTACAATTTCCGAGCTCGAGTTTTGGTGACGAAACTTTGCTTCAACGTTCTGTTTGGTTGCTTGCTGGCTCGATAAGAACGATATCCTGCTCGCAAACGAATTCTTTGAACGGTACTGCGAGCAGCAGCGTATTTTTGTGCGATTTCATTATCTGATAGTCCAGGGTTTGCTCTGACGGTTCTCAACACCTTCTGGTTCAGCTTGCGGTCATATGTTCCACTACGACGCTTACCTTGAGGCACTCGATCCACGCTCTTTCGCTCCCTGAAACGTTTGAGCACATCATACACGGTTGATTTGGCGATTTTCAACGTTTTTGCGATTTTTAGTGCGGACCACGTTGGATTATCAACGTGGGTGTGCAGAATTTTTTCTCTCCTCTCGGCTTCCATCTGGAATAACTTTTGACTCACTGCACGAAACACCGTGAAATTTATACCACAGAAAGTGGGCGCCTAGGTAAACAAACCGCTGTAAAAGAATTCTTGCAGCGGTCACTTTCCGTGCCACTTCAACACAATAAGTGATTCCGAATTCTAACTGGACAGAACTTTAATGCCGATTTTTCAGAGTAAATTTACTAAATGCACTGTACTTTACTATCACAGATTTCAAATGTGAGCAAGGGAGGTCTCATATGCAGTAGTGAACGATGTAAAACGGGTACACCTTCGCAATTTTACTCATTAGTGTCGATCGCAATTTTACTCATTAGTGAGCGATCAAGGAACAGGCAGCTGGCAATGATATGAACTCTTGTGGCAACCCCGATGGCATGAAACCTGTAGTGCGGAGTGGCAAGGCGCCAACGTAGCAGGTGGTGGAATATGCCACAGAAGGTGCACTGGCGACCAACCAGTGGTAAGCTAGTAGATTGCTCTGAGACTGTTGCTAGGCAGCCATTGTATATACAGTGGTGTGCTAGGCAGTCGGTTTCCCAAGCCGGTGATGATTTGTAGCCGGTGGGCGCCATAACGAGGAACAAAATAACGTGCTTGAGTGTGTGATATTCTTGGTAGCCATCTTTATCTGAAGTGCGACGTGCACGGCAGAAACAATCTGCTTCGTGAAAAGACCGAGTTTTTTTTTCAAATTCAAATCCGTCCTTTTCGGGACGACCAACCCAAATCTGAGAGAGAGTTTGTTTAATTTGAATTTATCTAACAACTAACCAAATGGCACACAGCGGTGGCTAAAACAATTTTAATTTTCTCTTCGTTGCATTCCATGAGCATTGTGCACAATTTACAAATGGCTGCCGTCATGAAAAATTGAAATGTCTTACGGTAAGGGTTGGGTGTCAATTGAAAATCGAAAAATAATCGACCATCACGAGATATCGTTGCAAATAAAACGCTTATAACTTCATGAATGCTTGATAGATTTTCAAAATGATTACATCAATCGGTTGTAAATATTCCCACATATCAATTAAAATATCAAAAAATATTCGTTAACAATTTGAAACTTATAAAAGTAACGAAAATGAAAGGTTATGTCTTATAATTTTGTTTTGCAGGCTGGATTTCATAAATGCACAGTACTTTCCTATCACAGATTTCAAATGTGAGCAAGGGAGGTCTCATATTCAGCACTGAACGATGTAAAAGCAAATTTTTTCATTCGTGTTGCAGTACTGGAGCTGTGCGGGGCTACGAGCCAGTATTCATTGGCAGCTGGCGATGACATGTACCCTGGAGGGTGCGCTAGCTTCATTCGGCAGAAGTTGTCTCCATTGTATTCGGTCCATGGCTGCACCTCACCAGCCTCGCTGACTGCGGAGGGTCCGCAGGTCGCCTTCCACTTGATCGATCCACCTTGCTCGTTGCGCGCCTCTTCTTCTTCTTCTTCTTGTACCCGTCGGTTCGTTTTCGAGAATCATTTTAACTCCACCGTCGTCCGACATTCTTACGACATGCCCAGCCCATCGTAGTCAACCGATTCTAGCGATGTGTACGATGAGAGGTTCTCCCTGCAACTGATGCAATTCGTAGTTCATTCGCCTCCTCCACGTTCCGTCTTCCATCAGCACTCCACCGTAGATCGTACGCAGCACCTTCCGTTCAAAGACATCAAGAGCGCGTTGGTCCTCCAAGAACTACCGCTCTAATTAATGTCTTGTGGGACCGGCGGTAATTAGAAACCATCGAACGTAGTTGCTTCACTGCTTTCATCATGGGTGCCGTAGTTTGAAAGAAACGTGTTTTATGTTCTGCGTTATTTAAACACATAAATGGAATGCTAGATTTGGCATAAGTTATGGGATATTTTTCTTAAATTCAAGCCAGATAACGTCTGAATCTAGTCTGTTGTATGAAAGATTGCAAACATTATCTTTGTTTACGCTTGCTTTGGCTTACAAGCAAGGGGTGAGACGAGTCTGCTTTGAGTAACTTTAATGCACGGTGTTGCTTGCGAGTAATGCTTTGTTCAGACTACAGACTTGTAACATAATACAAGGGTGTTTTGAAAAATAAAGAAAAAGAGTTGTATTGTTAATAACTCGATGTACCTCAGAATTTGATCGATTTTTTCTATGCTGTCAATTTTATAGCTAGCTGTCTATATTTTTATTGATCAAAAATGTTTTTCTATAAATGCTCCTGAACCTATCGGGCAGAAATGAAGACATATTGCGAAATAATCTGTACCGGAGCCTTAGGCCAGGCGCCCACTGATGTGGCGGAGATGTGACAACTGCTAACATGCCAAAATATCTAGTCGACGTTCGCTTCACGCCACAAGACTCTGACTCGATAATTTGACATGTTATGTGATGCCACACCTCCGCCACATCAGTGGGCGTATCGACTCAAGTGGGAAAGTACGGGTGTAGTACGCGTCAACAATTTCAGTGATATTGATTTTTTGTGATGGAAGTGCTCCAATGAAGCAACTACGTTCGATGGTTTCTAATTACCGCCGGTCCCACAAGACATTAATTAGACCGGTAGTTCTTGGACGAGCAACGCGCCCTTGGTGTCTTTGAACGGAAGGTGCTGCGCACGATCTACGGTGGAGTGCTGATGGCAGACGGAGGCGAATGAACTACGAATTGCATCAGTTGCTGGGAGAACCTCCCATCGTACACATCGCTAAAATCGGTCGACTACGATGGGCTGAGCATGTCGTAATAATGTCAGACGACAGCCAAGTTTTTGTTTTAAACCGGACGAGTGGTGATGAACATGGGCATACTTGTAGATTCATTTTGGTGAAAAAACTGGTGATAATTGTATCCAAGTACTTCTTCGTCACCGTCTGTAAATGTCACAATGGCAAAATCATGCAAAAAAAACGTATATCCGGAGAACTTTGCGAAATGGGCGAATCTGCTTTTGTAAACAAACATTTGAATCTACGTTTTGAAGCGAATAGAAGCTCAATTTGAAAAATGTATACCACAGTTGGCTAGAAGAAGTTTTCTTTTACCCAATCGCGGTGTTAGTTTAAGAAACTGAGCTTTTAATCGTGAGAAATCGTCGATTTAAATGTTTGTTTACAAAAGCAGATTCGCCCATTTCGCAAATTTCTCCGGATATGACAGTGATCTTACTCACAGATTAATGTAAGTTACTCGAGGTGCCTCAAAATAAACCCAAAATTTGCTCGATATTCGGAGCTGTCTTGCCCCTTGCTAACAAGTGAACGAGGAGTAATTTTACGGTCTGTTAATATTCATTATTTTTTTTTTTCTGTGTACAACTAAAGTTCCAAGTATGATTTTAACAGACGAAGAACGAGCAGAGTAATCCGGAATTAGTCAAGGAATGACCGATCGCAAGCTTGGACCGATGACTGCAGGCCAGAACCATTCGACTCAGTTATGAGACGTTTTTGACTCACTTTCGTCAAAAGTGGAGTCACTCAAATTTGAGTAATCATTGTTGGGATGATCAAATTGACAAATCAACAACATCGGCTTGCATCGAATGGATGTTGAAAGTTTGTCGACTGGTTTGTCGATCACAACAACGTTTACTCAAATTTGAGTGACTCCACTTTCGATGAAAGTTAGTCGAAAACGACTAAAAATTGAGTAAATTTGATTGCCGTGTAGAACGCCCATTGAGAATAAAGTATCGATGACGGCAGTGATGACCTGGGATGCCAGATAGTTTTTCAAAATGTCTATACTGCCGTTATACGCATAATTGTCCCATGTTCTATGGGATTCCCTATTTACATGGGACAGTTATGCCTATAACGGCAGTATAGGGAACATTGAAAAATTTCTGTATATTGTAAATATCGGTTCCAATTGAATCTTGTTGGCTCCACCACAAGTACATTACACCACACAGTTCTACACACCCTATGTCCACACCTACTACCTAAGTGAGTGCTATCACCATCTCTCACTGAGAGGTTGACAGCTGCACCACTCACACGGTCCATTCTCCACCAGTCCCTCTCACGAATTTGTTGACAGCGGTTGGAACGCATAGTGAGACAAATGGGTGTCACCATAAAACATAATAAAAAAAACTGAAACATAGGGGTCGCGAGAGTAAACCTATTGAGAATTTACATGCAAGGCGGAGATGGAAAAATGTCAAAATTCGGGTTATTTTCCGAATTTTGTTCTCTTCTATGTACTTTGTTTTCTTTAAATTTTCGGCCATACCAAGGAAAACTTCTTTCCTGTCGCAAGCACCAGAAGAAATAGAAGTGCGCGTCGTGAATTAAAATCGTAGAAGAAAGGTTATTTGTGTTAATTTAGTCTAATTCTTATTAATCTAATGGTGTTCTTTTTGTTAAGGTTACAGTTCGTAGTCCGAAAGCTAGAAGAACGGAGTGAAAATCTACAATTAAGTGATTAGGAGCTAATAGTACGTATGGTGTGACTTATGTAAATCTTAACCTCAAATGTTACAAATAGATTTTGTGTGTTATAGTTTTATTATCGCTTCTCAAAAAGTACAATATCCAGAAGGATAAGACATTGTGTTCAGAGTAGAAAACAGAAAAAGGTAATTGGACTGAAATATTGTAAAACCATTTGTGGATAGTGAACACGTCACATGGTAGGGTACTAATGCCACTTGGCAGGTCCACGCTAGGGCCTTTTTCTTTTTTTCTTTTGGAACAGGTGGACCACCCCGCATGTTGCTTCCGAGTTCGAGTTGTTGGCCCAAAACTAGAGCGCAGCAATAAGCCATTCTTCCCTCGTTGTCCAGAGGTTCCGACAGGAAAAATCTAGCCAAACTCGCTAAGAAGCTCATATGGAAGTCGACCCAAACCAGTTCCCTGAAGCCGTAGGATCGGAAAACCGCCATTGGGACCGATAGGAGTCGGTTGAAGTGTTCGTACAGTGGGCGCGGAAGCCATTGTTGACGACCGACCATTGTTCAATTGCCACCTCACAATTATCATCCGCCATTACGATTCGTCCATGCCAAAGAACTCGGGAACAAAAGGCATTACGTTGTGAGGTATCACCACCACCATCTACCCACCCACCATTGTATCCGCCAAGCCACCATCAACTCTCCAGCGACCGTGAGGCACCTCCCAATCTGAAGCCGAATACGATGCTCCTGATATAGTCGACCGATTCTTCGCCAACCCCGCCGGTAGTCCGGTGACACGCAAGTACCCCATCTAAATGTGTGACGTGAGTTATTAAGATTAGGGAATGCCCAGTAGGGCGAATAAACTGTCCGCAGTTCCGGCCCATCGAGAGATTTTGGGCAATAATAAGGCGGAAGCTTAAGAAAAGTGGAAAAACGGCTCGGGACGCGACTCAGATGACCAAAATGTGGAACAAATGTTCCAAGGAAGTTGACTCCGGAGGTGTGCAGCGTTTGGTGGAAGGAGTAAAGAAGAAAGTGCGAATTTGCATTAGGAACGAAGAGAAATGATTTGTATTGACGTCAATTCGTTACCGAGATACAGATGATTTTATTATTCCGGATTCTAAATGGACATAGCTTTATTAAAGATTTTGACAAAAATGTACGTATAGAATATGGGTGATGAAAGTATTCTATTCAAGAACAAGGTAAGGAATGGTTTCGCAAAAAAAATAAAGTAAACTCATACTCTCAAATACATTGGTTTCGGGAGCCTTATTCATTTACTTTTTCCGTTTTTCAACTGTCACAAAGTCTCTGGAAAGTCTCTTATATTTTAAGGATTCTTGACCTTTTCAAATTTACACATATTCTTGAGGTCCTTCTTAATTTGTAGCAATTCGACAATGATTTTTCGTTAGGGCCCAAATGACAAACGTAAACAATGGCTTTTTCCTTGAATTTGTCGACCTTGGAAACTTGCCTTATTAATCTACCACAGCGATTTCGAAGAACAAGAGTCCTTCTATTCGATAGAATTGGAAACTTACATGAGTCGATTTTGTATTACGAGAAATTTACGGAAGAAGCCATTGTTTACGTTTGTGAGTTGGGCCCTAATGAAAAATCTTTGTCAAATTAACGTATGCATTTAAAAAAATGGACTGATTGAAGCGATTCTTCATGCGATTATTCTGCCACCAGGTAGTGAATCCACCTATGTACCGCCGATCGCAGCAACCCTGTTGAGTATTTAAAAAAAAATGGCAGCGTTATCAATCACCCAAATGGAACGGCTGAAGTTGCTGGTGAAATACATCTTTTCGGTAAAGCGCGACATCGTTTTCATAATGGATGAAGAGACCTACTTGTCGCTTGACGTCAAATATATCTTCCATTATCAATTCCCGAAGAAGACCTTTCTGTAGCTGACGACCAGTGAGAAGGGAATGTCCAAGTCACTTCTCTTACCATCGTGGCTTGCGGTGTACAAGGAGATATACAGTACGAAGTGCCTGCCGTAAGTTGCTTCCTTCATTAAGAAGTTCACACGAAGGAGAATGTGGCTTTTTGGGCGAACCTGGCTTCAGCCCATTATCCCAAAAGATCCATTCGAGGAGATGGACCGGATAAAGATAAACGTTGTATTGAAGACCGCTAACACTTCTAGCGTCCATAAGCTGCGGCCGATAGAAAATCTTTTTTCGAACCCCAAATTGAGGATCTACTCCAATAATTTCGTAGCCAAAACAGAGAAACCAAGAGCTGCCGAAATCCATCTTTTTATCGGCCATGGATAAGGTTTCAGTCCAATGCTGTAGGGCCCCTCGGCAGAAGCATTTTGATAGAAAGTTCAATAAACGTATTCCGCAACGGAACTTTGTACAATTGGATTACGTCTTGTAGTTTTGTTTGCATCGCCATTCGAAATAAATCCATATTTTTAATGCATACGTAAATTTTTAAAAGTACTGGAGTTCGTTAAAATTATGTAACATACTTAAGTCTTGAAACCCTTTTTGTTTTGATTCTCAGAACGGTATCGAAGACTTCTTAGGTGTTTTAGAAAATATAAGACCAGCTTAACTTTAGCTCATTCACCAAACCTTCCGTAACTATGCTTCGTATTTAATTTTCTTTTTGAAATCTTACATATTATCTGAAGTTTTCCCAAGTTTGACTTTTACTTAGTTATCGCTTTTTCGCATTCCTTTGATTTTATTTAAGAAACATATCAAATAGCAAATTTGTCAATAAACGGCGATACGGTCAAAATTTGGTCAATATCAACTTGACGTATTTCTTTCAATTTTGCATTTAAAAAACCTGAACACCCCTCATTTTGAAGGTGTGTGTGTGTGTAGAATGTTGCTCCTATTTTGATTTTGGAATTCACTCTTTAGTTGTCAAAATGCCGTCCAAGCAAGAAGAGCAGCGTATCAAAATTTTGCTCGCGCATCGCGAAAATCCGAGCTACTCGCACGCAAAGTTGGCAAAATCGCTAAAAGTTGCCAAATCAACCGTTACAAATGTAATTAAAGTGTTTGGGGAACGTTTGTCGACAGCCAGGAAGTCTGGATCGGGGGAAATCGAAAACCGGAAGCCGCTGAGACGACAAAGAGAGTTGCCGGTAGTTTCAAGCGAAACCCTAACCTATCTCTCCGAGATGCCGCAAATAAGCTGGGTGTATCGTCTACAACCGTGCATCGAGCCAAAAAACGAGCCGGACTATCGACTTACAAGAAGGTAGTGACTCCAAATCGCGATGATAAACAAAATATGACGAAGTTTGACTGCGTGGTAATGGACGACGAAACCTACGTCAAAGCCGACTACAAGCAGCTTCCGGGACAGGAGTTTTATACGGCAAAAGGAAGGGGAAAGGTAGCAGATATTTTCAAGCACACGAAACTGTCAAAGTTCGCAAAGAAATATCTGGTTTGACAAGCCATCTGTACCTGTGGCTTGAAAAGCAGCATTTTCATAGCTTCCGGGACTGTCAACCAAGAAATTTACGTGAAAGAGTGTTTGAATAAACCTCTGCTGCCTTTCCTGAAGAAACACGGTTGTTCCGTACTGTTTTGGCCGGATTTGGCATCTTGCCATTACGGTAAAAAGGCCATGGAGTGGTACGCCGCCAACAACGTGCAGGTGGTTCCCAAGGACAAGAACCCTCCCAACACGCCAGAGCTCCGCCCAATTGAGAAATACTGGGCTATTGTCAAGCGGAACCTAAAGAAGACCAAAAAAACTGCTAAGGACGAGCAGCAGTTCAAGGCAAACTGGCTTTCTGCGGCGAAGAAGGTGGACAAGGTGGCTGTACAAAATCTGATGGCAGGGGTCAAGCGCAAGGCCCGGCAATTCTGATTTGGAAAAGCGGAAGCCTAACTGAATATTTTTCCTGAATTTTATACTAATTGAACTTGAAAAAGAAATTTAATTTGATTTTTTAAATAAACGATTTCACCGATTTACACGCGTTTTCCCTTGACCAAATTTTGACCGTATCACCCTTTAGTTGTCTCAAGGTACATAGTATCATTAAAAATGCTGATTCACAAGACCTGAATAGTCGTTGAATATCAGTTAAAATTCCACAGATGCTCAAGAAAAATTGCTTCCATGCTTCTAAAAATTTGACTTTATTCTGCTTTTTTAAATATTATTGAACTTTTGATGAATTCCACAACACCTAAAACCTTACAAACAGAAGTTTTTCTTTAAATTACTCGATTTTTAAAGTTAGTGGAAATCATTAAAAGTTCTTTGGAAATAATATTGGAACCACTACATTCCAAACAATCTTTACTTCTTGATTATCTGATAAGTTTCTTGAATTTCTATGGGATTTTCCAGTAGGATAAAGGGCGAACACGAAATTATTGCGACCCCGAAAATGTCATGCCAATTTTCTTATAATGTTTAGAATCAAACCAAAATTTTAGGGTAGTTTTATACATATATTTACTTCAAAAATCAAAAGAAAAGTTAATCGATGGAGCCTTGAGTGTAAAATTGAACGCATTTTCGCTTGATGCCCTCCATCAAAGTCTTTACAGTGTCATCCGGTACCAGTTTCGCAGTTTTTTTTTCCATTTTCTTAACATGTCCTTCTCGTCTTTGACTGTCTTCTTGCTCTTCCGAAGTTTCCGCTTCATCATTGCCCAGTACTGCTCCACCGGGCGCAGCTCCGGACAGTTTGGCGGATTCATGTCCTTTGGAACAAAATGGACAGAATTGGCCTCATACCACTCCAGGACACTTTTAGAATAGTGGCATGATGCCAAATTTGGCCAAAATAGCAGAGCTTCGTCGTGCTGCTGCAATAACGGCAAAAGGCGCTTCTCGAGGCACTCAGATTTGTAGATCTCGCCATTTACTGTGCCCTTTGTCACGAAAGGCTCAATCCTCAGTCCGCAAGCGCAGATGGCCTGCCAAATGAGATATTTGGAGGCGAACTTCGACATTTTCTTCTTCTTAAATTTGTCGTCCACATCGAACTTGCTCTTGCCGGTGAAAAATTCCAACCCCGGAATTTGCTTAAAATCGGCTTTTATATACGTTTCGTCGTCCATCACACAGCAGCCATATTTTGTCAGCATCTTCTTGTAGAGCTTCCGTGCCCGAGTTTTACCCGTCAATTGTTGCCGCTCATCGCGGTTTGGAAAGTTCTGTACCTTGTATGTATGTAGTCCAGCTCTCTTCTTTGCATTCTGGACGTAGCTCTGCGACATGCCGATCTTTTTAGCCAAATCACGGCTTGAGACGTTGGGATTTGCTTTAATCATCCGCTTCACCTTTCCCTCCGTCTTTTTGTTCTCCGGTCCCGGTTTTCTTCCAGCTCCTTTGCCGTGGTCCAACGTCAACCGCTCCTGGAACCGCTTCAACACTCTGGAGACGGTTTAATGGTGAATGTTCAACATTTTTCCCAACTGCCGGTGCGACAGGTCAGGAAATTCCAGGTGTTTGGAAAGAATTTGTTCTCTCGACTCGCGTTGGTTCACCTCCATTTTCGTTGAATCGGAAAACACGACTTCGAGTTTGACAGCATGTAAACAATACACATCAATGAGAAAGTGTGCAAAATTTGGTTGATTTTTACCCAATGGTAAAAAAGTTATGCCCTGTTGAATGTGTCGCAATAATTTCGTGTTCGCCCTTTATATGGATTTGAAGTGAATGCGTAGGCATCTTTAAAACGAATAAACTGTAAATGTAGTTTTGCGAACGATATTCTCTGTGTAACTGAATAACTTTTTAGTTATCAGTCCGCTATCAGTAGAAGGTATGGTAAAGCTCAAAAAACGTTTCGAAAATTTTCAAAATATTAAAAATCATGGCTTAACTTGAGGTCTATTTCAATATAAAAGGAGCCTAAATACTAGGCTCTGAAACATCTGAAGAAATGAACAGTTTTCCGAAGTACCTTTTTTATTAATACAGGATGCTTTAGGTCAACAAACGAAACATGCCAACTTTATATGGAAAATGAAATCGTTTTAGAATAATTTTCATTTTATTAATTGATATCAATGTATGTATAAATCTGTATCTTTATCGCAATATATGTATAAAGTCTGTAATCTGCATGAGGTCTGTATGCATGATTAAATGTCCGTATAAAAACAGACATGTCTGTATAAATACTGACATGTCTGCATATCTGACATCCCTGGTGATGACGGAAGCAGCGGAAGAGTCCAATCTGACTAAACCTGCTTGTTGGATGAAAACTGATTAGATCCAAGTTGATTCCAACTGGACATATCGAGGTCATTTGCGACGTCTGTCAAATTTTCGTTCCGTTTCCGTCCAAATTGCGTTTGGACCGTAAGAATTTTCTCTCGCTCTTCGACGATCACTCTCGAATGACGTTCGTGTACCGGCGGCGCTGCGAAACTATTGAGGGGGCGATGTTAGCAAGCCATGAAATAGTGGTAGTTTTCACTGTCAGAGTTAAAATATATTATTCTCATACCAACCATTGATGGTACCCAAAAGGTTAGATAATTTAGTTTGCTTACGCAACTTACTCAAACGTAAACATTTCTCGATGGGCAATCTTTGCCAGAGGGCGCGAAAAATTTGGCCTGTCACTTAAATACTTCTAAACCGGTAAGGAGAATGATTACGTTGTTCGATACCAAGAACACTCCAATCAACAGGCTCTGCTGATATCGATAGAGATGGAGCTTATTATTATCGTTATTCTTGCGAAACATCCAACTTCCGAAACAGCTGGCTATTATGGTTTCCCAAAAACACACAAAGGGTGGTTCAAGCTATTATTATTGTTGTGCTCTACAGCTCCAAGAACACTCAATTGAGTAACTATGTTTTCAATTATATTTTTCATTCTGAAGTGGAGGAACGCGAAATGAAAAATGTGGAAAATATACAACATAATGTATTGCCAGGCTTGCATGATGTTGCATATATCGCTAATCTGAACCACCCTAACATCCGTCCGTTCGGTTGCTAGATCGGATATCCAAATAATCCCAAAGTATGGTAGGTAGGAGAAAAAGCACTTTCACGCCTCTTGGAAGCGGAAGTTTCGCCGTTCTGTTTCTCTTCTTGCCACGCAAAGATGATGAGATGCTGAACTGACTGAACTGGAAGGCGGGATATTTATTTATCATCTTTCAGGCCGACGCGTGGCTGCTCGTCACATTCAAGGAACGTTGTACGATGGTCAGAACGAAATTGCCTCGCTGCCTGTTTCCACCACGTGCTGCGGTCGGGAAAGTTATTGATTATGTGCGATTTATTGAGAGGAAGGAATTAATGAAATTATGAGAGTTTCGCTTGGTTTTCACTGATAGACTGTGGGCGGTCGGAATCAACCTAGTCACTTATAAAGATTGAGTGCATGAATTGAATGAATTACTGAAACAGGATCATTAGCTCATTAATCATGCTACTGCAGATTCAGAAGATTTTTTGTTATAAAGAAAGTAGTTTTGTTTAGTAAAATCAATTGAATGCTTGCAGAAATTGTAGCGATACATATGCCACTTGTGTTGAGATCTCAGTAAAATGGATTGCTGTGACTAGTGACGTCACTAATTAACGGATGACCAACCTCTTATTGTTTATTGTTTATTTGAAGTATACATCAACAGACCATGTTTTGGTCCTAATGATGTTAAATAGGAAAAAATTACAATAAGAAACGAGTACATAACCTCTTAAGTGGAGTCAAAACACAAAAATAAATAAGTAAAAATAAAATAATTAAAGCTATACACTATCTTAACAACATGCGTCAATTGTTCTAAAAAGGGGTAGAAAATCTCCGACGAAGTGCGTTCCGCGTCAGATGGAAATTGAAAATGGACGCCACCCTATTGAAGGTTCGCTGCAACCCGTGAATAGCGCTATTCAACCCATAGTTGGTGCGGCGAAAAGGAAGCCTGAGCATGGAGTTGTGACGCATTGGCCTTGGTTGGACGTTGATGCTAATCTGTTGAGGGATCCTTCCGCAGTCGATTCTTCCTTGTAGCACATCTGCAACAGATAAAGCTCTACAGACATCTCTACGGACCCGCAGAGGCTGCATGTCGACCAACTGACACCGACTTTCGTAGCTAGGAAGACGAAAGGGGTCGCTCCAAGGAAGTCTACGAAGTGCGAACCGAAGAAAACGGCATTGAATAGATTCGATTCACTCGGCGCCATTATCATAGCATGGACTCCAGACCGCTGAACAGTACTCCAGTGTCGAACGAACGAGAGAATAATAGAGCGATTTTAGGCAGTGAATGTCGCTGAAGTTCTTCGCAACCTTGAATATAAAACCGAGTGTCCTTGAAGCTTTGTCAACAACATACGATAAATGTTGCGTGTACGTCAGTTTCGAATCCAGCTGAACACCTAAAGGGTGATACGGTCAAAATTTGGTCAAGGGAAAACGCGTGTAAATCGGTGAAATCGTTTATTTAAAAAATCAAATTAAATTTCCTTTTCAAGTTCAATTAGTATAAAATTCAGGAAAAATATTCAGTTAGGCTTCCGCTTTTCCAAATCCGAATTGCCGGGCCTTACGCTTGACCCCTGCCATCAGATTTTGTACAGCCACCTTGTCCACCTTCTTCGCCGCAGAAAGCCAGTTTGCCTTGAACTGCTGCTCGTCCTTAGCAGTTTTTTTGGTCTTCTTTAGGTTCCGCTTGACAATAGCCCAGTATTTCTCAATTGGGCGGAGCTCTGGCGTGTTGGGAGGGTTCTTGTCCTTGGGAACCACCTGCACGTTGTTGGCGGCGTACCACTCCATGGCCTTTTTACCGTAATGGCAAGATGCCAAATCCGGCCAAAACAGTACGGAACAACCGTGTTTCTTCAGGAAAGGCAGCAGACGTTTATTCAAACACTCTTTCACGTAAATTTCTTGGTTGATAGTCCCGGAAGCTATGAAAATGCTGCTTTTCAAGCCACAGGTACAGATGGCTTGCCAAACCAGATATTTCTTTGCGAACTTTGACAGTTTCGTGTGCTTGAAAATATCTGCTACCTTTCCCCTTCCTTGTGCCGTATAAAACTCCTGTCCCGGAAGCTGCTTGTAGTCGGCTTTGACGTAGGTTTCGTCGTCCATTACCACGCAGTCAAACTTCGTCAGCATCGTCATGTACAGCCTCCGGGGATCGCGCTTTGGCCGTCGTACATTGTTCATCATCGCGATTTGGAGTCACTACCTTCTTGTAAGTCGATAGTCCGGCTCGTTTTTTGGCTCGATGCACGGTTGTAGACGATACACCCAGCTTATTTGCGGCATCTCGGAGAGATAGGTTAGGGTTTCGCTTGAAACTACCGGCAACTCTCTTTGTCGTCTCAACGGCTTCCGGTTTTCGATTTCCCCCCGATCCAGACTTCCTGGCTGTCGACAATCGTTCCCCAAACACTTTAATTACATTTGTAACGGTTGATTTGGCAACTTTTAGCGATTTTGCCAACTTTGCGTGCGAGTAGCTCGGATTTTCGCGATGCCCGAGCAAAATTTTGATACGCTGCTCTTCTTGCTTGGACGGCATTTTGACAACTGAAGAGTGAATTCCAAAATCAAAATAGGAGCAACATTCTACACACACACACCTTCAAAATGAGGGGTGTTCAGGTTTTTTAAATGCAAAATTGAAAGAAATACGTCAAGTTGATATTGACCAAATTTTGACCGTATCGCCCTTTAGGTCTTTAACGCACTGCGTTCGTTCGATGGTCGTACTGAGAAGATGGTAGTTGAACAGAATTGGTTGTTTCTGACGTGAGAAGGTTATCACTGAGCACTTGGCCGGATTGAACACCAACCGATTTAGAGTACACCAATCAGCAAAGGCATCAACCTGCGCTTGGAGTAAATGGCAATTGGCGGTTGAACAGATTCGCATAAAGATTTTCAGGTCATCAGCAAACAACAGGCGGGGCCCTCCGATAACATAGTGTACGCCGTTGAAGTATAAAAGAAATATCAACGGTCCTAGATGGCTACCCTGCGGTATCCCGGACGTGGCGCAGAAACTCCTTGAACGAAGGTCACCCAAGGCAACTGTCAATTGACGCCCTGTGAGATATGATCGAAACCATCTTAAAAGGTTACCACCAACTCCTAGTCTGTCAAGTTTAGCGATCGCGATATCATGATTCAACTCGTCGAAAGCTGCCGTTAAATCCGGGTATATCACGTCCGTTTGGCATCGAGTGATCATACCTTCAGTGATGTACGACGTAAGGCACAATAGGTTTGTAGTTGTGGAACGCCCTGGTGAAAATCCGTGCTGGTCGTCACTTAACAACTGCTTGCAATGTGTAAAAAGTGAGTTCTTAACGACCAGTTCAAAAAGCTTCGATACAGCACTTAACGATGTGATTCCTCGGTCGTTGTTCACGTCCCGCTTGCTTCCTTTTTTATATACCGGAAACATGTCCGCCATTTTCCAGCAATAAGGAAATGTACCGCTAGAGGGGGACATCTGATGAAGTGGATACAGAAGACAAGCCAGGTGCTGTTTCAGAAAAACCGACGGAACCCCATCGGGTCCAGGCTTAAGCGATGTTTTAAGGTGTAATGCCCCGTTCGAGATTGATTCTGAATCCACATCAACTAGGCTGAGTGTTTGATTTGCCAAGGGAACTGTTATATCTTTGCCACCTTTGCTGCCACACCTTACGTGTGCACACCTTTTATTATAATAACCTTGACTTTGCTTGTTTTGCTCTACCTTCCCGTGCTCACTTTTGTCAGTCATAAAAATATAAGAATAGAATAAACACGCGTATCAAGTGTTGTCCTCGGTAATTGCATTTTACTTTATTGAAACGGTTCCGAAATTACTCTCGGCTATAACAGGAACATTGCCGGCGGCAGCGTCAACAGAATGACTGGTTAGTCTCTCGTCTTCATAAACTCTAGCAAATTTTACCGAGAACAGATCGCAAATTTCCTGTTGAGTGCCAGCAGTTTCGCCAATATAGAACATGGATTAAGGTAAGCCCACTTCCTTACGTTGTTGATTAACATAGCTCCAAAATGATTTCGGATGAGATTTGAGACGCCGTTGAACCCCACTCAGATAACGTTGAAAATGCGCACGACTGATCCGTTTATATTCGTAGTTGAGCCTGCTATAGTGGTGTTTAAGCGAAATGGTGCGGCGTTTCGTGAATCTTTTAAGAGCCGCTCTTTTAATCCGTTTTAGCAAGCGAAGAGCGTTCGTCATCCAAGGGACCCGAGAGTCAGTCTGAGCAATCTCTTTTGGGACGTGTCTGTCAATGACATAAGCCAAGTTAACGTCGGTCGAATCAAGAATGCTCTGCCAATCCAAACTAGATAAAACATCACCAATACTGCGATAGTCGGCTCTACGGAAGTCATATGACACAGCAGCAGGAGTGTCGATGAAGTCTCGAGCTACAACGTCCTCGAAGGCAACTATTAGAGAAGGATGGTGAGGGACATCCTTAACTAGAGGCACGGGAGCTGTAGAGATGACGGGAGCAATATCTCGGCCACTCACGAAGCAGAGATTTAGAGAGCGATTATTCTCATTCACCACGTTATTAACTTGGGATAGAGTTGCGGTAGAGGCGCACAACGAGCAAGATGGATCGATCAAGTAGAAGGCGACCTGCGGACCCTCCGCAGACAGCGAGGCTGGCGAGGAACAGCCATGGACCGATTACAATGGAAACAACTTCTGTGTACAGCAGAGGCCACACCTGCCTTAGTCTGATTGGTAAGGTAAAGTAAGAGTTGCGGTACCGTAGCTGTCCAGAAGCTGAATAGCCCCTGCGTGGAAAGAGGAAAGTTCACGGTCGGGACGGAGGAAGCCGCTATGAGTTGGAGTCCATGCAATGCCCGCTAGGTTGAAGTCTCCCAAAATAATCATTTCATCATGGAGGGCAACCGTATTTGAAACAGCAGAAACAGATTGGCAGTGCGCATCAATTAGGTCTAAATCTCGAGTTAGATCCGGAGGAATGTACACCGCACAAAGGAATAGCATACGGCCTCCAAGCAGAATTGCTACCCAAACTTGTTCTACGGTGATCCAGGAATCGTCTTCAACTGCACTTGCTTTCAACCTGACACTAACTGCAACGAGAACACCACCGCCAGTCAATTTCCTACTGCTGTTTATGTTCCGATCACAGCGGAAAACTTCGTAACCATCTCCAAAAACATAACTAGAAACAGTCCGAGAATCCAGCCATGTCTCGGTTAAGACTATAATGTCGTAGCAATGATCCATGAACGCTAACCGATAATCATCAATAAGGCCGTTCATTCCGCCAACATTCTGGTAATAGATTACAATGTCCGAATTCCGACGTTCGAGGTTTGTAGCACTGGGAAAGGAAATACCATCAGAGCGGGAAGTGTCCGTTTGTTGACCATACTTGCCGTTACTTGGAATCTGGAAGACCCCGTTTCCCAACTCAACCGCAGGGCCGGGACGGCTGCTGGTCGCTGGCTGGTAGGGCTCGACTGCGTTGAGCGGAATAGGAGCTTCCTCAAGACTAGCGGCAATTGTGCGTCCCGGTATCCTGCTTGCAAACGTTGATCGAAGCTGGCTAGAAGATTAACTGGAAACGACGAACGAATCAGGCAACGAATTGTTCGAATTCACAGAGTACTTGCCTGTAGTAGAAGTTCGGAAGCACCCATCACCCAACTCAAACGCAGGGTCGGGACGGCTGTTGATCGCTGGCGGGAGAGGCTCGACTGCGATGAGAGGGATGGGGACTTCCTTAAGGCATGAGGCAAGTGTGCGTCCCGGTGTAGAACAAGGTCGGTGAAGGCTATTTTCATTAGTATGATCACTTCGATCAGAAGCAATAGAAATGTTGAAATTGGTGTTGGAGGGTTCGAAACAGTTGGAGGCAGCGCTGGAACACGGAAGCAGATCAGGCAATGAATTGATACTAACAGAAGCATACTTGCCTGAAAGTGGTTGTTGCAAACCCCACCACCAATCCCGACCGCAGGACCAGAACGACTCTGAAGGCAAGAAACAACGTCATTTTGGTCACAGCAAACGCCAAGCGCGACTGGGTCAGGTGGCTTAGGGTTTCCCATAGTGCGACAGGCAGTGCGTTCTGGTATACGATGATCCAACAAACAATTAGATCTCAGCATGCTGGATCCAGTCCGGTGATCGGAGTGGTAAACTGGGACGAACGAGGTAACCATGAGTTTTTTGGACCATTATCTACAAATTCACGGAACAGAATACCTCTCGGCCATGAATCCGAATTCAGTGCGACTTCGCGTAGTTTTGGGTCCATTCCTCTTAGTTCTAGATATGTTGCTACAGGTGGAAACCTCCTACGTGGTAGGAAAGCAAATTTTGCAGTATGGGAAAAATCATTAATTCGTTAAAGTCTATAAATTCATCAGCAAGGCGTTAGGCCAGCCTATGCGCAAAATTCATCCGGTTTCTCTGGTTCAAACATTATTGTTTGCCCTTCCCTGGGTGGGCGGGGTTCCCCCCTGTTCGGGGAACCTTCGGGTGGGGCGGGGGGGAACAAATCTTTCTTAGTATTCGTGAGGGGTGAAAACTATTTTGGGATAATTTTTAATTGGCCGTAAAAAAAAAAATAAAAAAATATTTTTTTTCAGAGTGTGATCGCTTGGATACTCCTCAATATTAAATATATATAAAATTATATGAATTGCAGGTATTTTGTGTTATATATTATTTAACAAAATTGGCTTATGTCACTAACTACTCGATAGCGTATTTTGGTGGTTTTGGTGGTTTGTGACTTTTGGTTTTGTGTGTTTTCTTCTCCAGGTTATCCTTTTGGCGGGTTTTGTGGCGGGGGAGAGGGGGGGGGGGTGGTGGAAAGAATGGTAGTTGTAAAATAGAAATATCGGTAAAATTAAACGATAATTAAAAGTAATCTTTACTGACAATTGGGTAGTGTTCATTTTTCAATATTGGACATAACGTCCCAAAATTGAATAAAATTTTCGTCACTGAAGTAACGCGGTCGCCATGTTTTTCAAAGCAAACACGTTATTATTTTCCTCATTAAAATTTCAATACACAGTTGATTGCCCCATTATTTGAAGCAATAACTTTTGCTTTTGTTTTTATTCTAGCTCATCAATTCTAGCGGCATCAATCCGGAGCGAAATAATCAATGTGTCAAAATGTTTAGTCGATGCTGAAAAAAATATTTCTGTCATCGAGGAATCCAGGTAAAGTGAGGTTAAACTTCGTAGATGGTGCTCTTGAAAAATGATTTTTCGAGCTGTTTAAGCAAAGTCATTGGTGATAAAGAGAGTAGAAAATCGTCGATAATGACGATACCAGCCAATTCCATACATTTTGCTAAATAACCAGAAAGTTATTACCAATTTCAGTTTCAGATGCTACGATGTTTAATCTCACTTTAGTTTAACTTGGATTCATCCATTATTTATTGATACTTATTTTTAAAAGCAAAAAAAATATATTTCTGTAATACATTTGAACATTTGTTTCTCCTTAAGTGCAGACTGTGGAATACTAATCCGAATGGGTTTGTAAGGGAAAATTGATAATTGCACATCTTTTTTGAAGCATTCTGTAAAATCAAACTACAAAAAAAATACCCAATTTTCATTAAGATAAGAGATCAATAATATTTAACGTTTATCTTCCTTCAATACTATTACCCAATATTAGGTAATCTGTGTTTATACATAATTTAGGTATGTGCACTTTTGAGCGATTATCGGTACTTTTTAACGATCTTTAGGTAGTCTCATCTCAGCGTAAAGAAATTTATAGAACAAGAAAAAATGAAAAGAGAATAATAACATATTACATATTTATAAGGGAGCTGCAGAATACGAATGTTTTATTTTGGATTCGGAAGGGTAATAAATATAAACCTTTTTTTTAACGGGGGGAAAGGGAAGGAAAATTGGAAAAAAAAAAGGGGGTGGGGGGGAGGTGGAGGGTCGCGGGGGGGGGGGGGAGGGGGGGCCGGTGGGGGGGGGATTATATGTGGACAGCCGGGGGCGGGGAAAGGATGTAGGGACGAATCGAGGTAACCAATAAGGAGTCCAAAGCGTCGGACGGAGCTATCAAGAATTAAGGCGCCTAAATACAACATAAATGCCACTTGTGACCAATATAGGGGGTTACGAATGGGGAATATGCTGTGGGGGGTTGGGTCAAATGGTAAGGAAGACATGTATATAATGAATAGAAATCATTAAGAGTAGTGGAGATGGAGATATAATGAAATAGGGGGGGTGGAAGGAAAGTAGGGGTGGGTTGAGGATGGGTAAGGGTATTGGTATGGGAGGGGGCGGGGGGGGAGGGTAGAAGGGGAAAAAAAAATAAAATGGATGATTGCATGAAGGAATAACCTTGGTGAGGAGTGTTGAAGCAAACGAAATTTTTAATTGTTAGGATATAAGGGGTAGCGGAAAAATAAAAATTTTATCCCAAACAGTTATTTGTTTACTGAAACGGAAAAGTAAAGAATCGAAAAGAAAGTTCTGCAGGAGTATTCACCTGAAAAGAACGAAAAATAAAATTGGAATTTGTAAGGTTTCCACGCAAACTAATGAGAGCTGTCACTTTAACTTTCGCAAAAATATTCCGCTCCATTATTCCGTAAGTGAAGGGGACATTTCCTTCCATGCAGATCAATTGTCCAAATTCCGCTTGGTAATATTGAACAAAATTCCGTAACCTCTCTATTTTTTAAGTCGACACTAGCCTATATTCAGGAAATGATGTCAAAATAAGCACTGGTGTCTGTCTTCCGGCTGATTTACTTCAATCGTAATAAATTTAGAGCACAAAATTTCGAACCTATCTCTTCGAAAATATTTATAAGGACACAGTCCGCGACAAGTCCACGTAAACAAGCTCCTTGAACTGTCGAAACTGCATTGATGACGCCAACGTGCAATGATCTATAGTTGTACATAAATGAAATTGATAAAAAAAAAAAAAAAAAAAAAAAAAAAAAATAGTAGAAAAAAAAACACCTTGTGCAGTGAGTGCTCTGGCACCGAAAATTTAAAACATCATAACTAATTGCTTTATCCAGTAGTAAATGTAAATGTAACTTAATATGAACTTATTTCTATTCAAAACCTAACCCAAGTAACCACAAGCATTATATAATTGCACTTATTCAACCCAATATCAACAGCGGTAATGCGCGATCGCATCAATTCAACAGTTGTGAAGTAATGAAGCGTTAGATTAGCTTAAGAATGTAGTGATGCATTACCAATGCAATAATGCTACTTTAGCAATGTCTTATGGCATTACAAAAGATCTAGCATTAGTTCGATCTTAGTGGGGCCCTTTTCAGCTTTAATCCAACTTCAATGATGCACTAGACGTAACACATATGCCCTATATATGCATGCTATTACAGCCTCGTGGTTACTTGGGAAACCTATTGTTGAGGGTATGTAACGTGGCATGCCATAACTAATCGAAGCAACCTTTTGCCCAAATTCTTTTTTTTTTTTTTTTTTGTTCTTGATGGTCATTTGATTAATAAAGACTTTTTTATAGTATTGTTATTTGTTTTGAGGTCAGTCGGTTTTTCTCCCCATTTCACTGCCAAAGGGTCAGGGGCCGGGGTTGGGGGGTCGGGAATGTAAAAATAGCTATTCAAGATCCACCGAGATGGGAGAAAGGCTCGTGTCATTTTCGAAGCTTAATGACGACAATTGGAGCTGTTGCTGACCAAGGAGGGTAACTGGGCGGTTGTAGCAGATGCGAAACCGGAACCAGTCACGAGCACGTGGAAGACCAAGGATGAGCAAGCGTTGGCATCGATCGAATTGGCCGTGGAGGACAATCAGTTAATCCACATAAGGAAGGCCAAATCAGCGGCGGAAGCATGGAAAGCTCTGCAAACGTTCCACGTGAAGAAAACGCTGACGACGAAGGTTTCTGTGCTGCGGAAAATCTGCAGCTTACGCCTAAAGAAACACGGAGATATGGAAGCGCACGTGTCGAAAATGGCGGAGTTGTTCGAGAAGCTTAACAATGCAGAACTATATTAGTGAAAACCCAGTATTTTATCAGGATTTCGTTTCTCTGGAGGATGTAATAGCAAAGTTCGTCGAGATGTGTCAAGAAGGTCCAAGTTTCTTTAAGGAGTTTCCTCGATCATTCTTTGAAGTCAACGTTTAGAGTCCCAAGTAAAGCCTTGATCTTGACAAACGAAAAGTGCTCGTTTCAACATGAACTTTCATTAGATTTGATGTACCCGAGAATGTACCAATAAATCAAATACATTTTGTTTTATTTGGATTTATAGTTTACTTTTATTGAATTTGATGCAAAAAAAAAGTTCACTAAAGCACATTTTCGAATGATATTTTCAAAAGATAAAACTCAGTTTTGGATTATATTTACTGTCGATTCGCATTTAAAGGCCAGTATCAACTTAATGCCAGTATCGACTTAAAAAGTAGAGAGGTTACGGAATTTTGTTCAATATTACCAAGCGGAATTTTGACACTTGAACGAAATAATCGAGCGGAATATTTTTCCGAAAGTAAAAGTGACTGCTCCCATTAGTTTGCGTGGAAACCTTACACACTTAGATTTCTTTACAGAAATCTGTAAAAGTTTACCGAATTCTCAACAGCTGAACGTTCGGTCATCCGATTTAACAGATTTCGGAGAAATTTTACAGTTATCTGTAAAAAAAAAATTACCGGATTTCGGTAAAATTTTACCGAAATCCGTTAACTTGGATTACCGTACGTTCAGCCGTTGAAAATTCGGTAAACTTTTACAGATTTCTATAAAAAAAATCTAAGTGTGTACTGTTGACGATTTGCCTTACCGGTCACTCGAAGGACTTTCTACGCTAATTTATTAGCCCCGAAAGGTTTACCGCGATTTAGGATTCCACCAGACAAGCCACCAACAATACACTCTAAGTCCCGTGTGGGGACTTCCCAAGTAACCACGAGGCTGTAATAGCATGCATATATAGGGCATATGTATTACGTCTAGTGCATCATTGAAGTTGGATTAAAGCTGAAAAGGGCCCCACTAAGATCGAACTAATGCTATATCTTTTGTAATGCCATAAGACATTGCTAAAGTAGCATTATTGCATTGGTAATGCATCATTGCATTGGTAATGCATTATTACATTCTTAAAGCTAATCTAACGCTTTATTTCTTGACTGATGTGTTGTTGCTGTGCGGCCTCTCTCTTGATCTTGTTTTTTTTGGGGTAAAATAGTGGTTATATTTTATTTGTGGTTGCTTTTGGTTTGTGGTTTCTCTGAAGAGATCAAACGGAGAGGGCGAGAATAATAAGGGATTTTTTAAACAGATCTCAGGGTTTGTTGTGGTTGTGTGATAAAAAATTCATTTGAATTTAATATTACTATATTTTATAAACTTCTAAATTCTAATTTTCTATTTTTTTTTTTGTTCGTTTCAAGTGGGTGCTGCTGTTGATATTTAATTTTGTTTCTTTCCTTTTCCGTTTCTTTTAAACGATTTGTTTGAAGGGATTGAATATGAGATTGAAATTTAAAATGAAATTTTTTTTGGAAACTCAAACCTCTAAAGGCCCAAACGCAATGTGGACGGAAACGGAACGGAAACGGCAAGTTTGACAGTTGTCTCAAATGACATCGATATGTCCAATTGGAATCAACTTGAAGCTAATCAATTTTCTATCCGACAAGCAGGTTTAGTCAGATTGGGCTCTTCCGCTGCCGTTGCTGTCCCGCTTCCGTTATCACTGCGTTCGAGCCTTAACAAACAGTTATTTTCACTAGGCATTGAGTCTTTTAGAAATACTCTAAATTGGATACTTTGTAAATAACTCAATTATGATTTATGGTTTTACTTTGAAAATGACTTAGTTTTGGATAGTTTGGTTTCCCTGTGACTGCCCGAATAAAAAAGTATTATAGATTTACAATTAAATGTATTGTACCCAGACAATAGAATCAATACTATGTTCAATTGATTGTATTGTTCGCGACGATAAGATAACATTAGGTTTTACTGTTTCTACAACAGAATCTATTGTAAATTGAGATATCAACAATTGAATAAAGATACATAAACAATAAAAAATATCATTTTTTTCTGAACAAATTTCAGTAAGCAACAATACAATTAGTTTCACAATTGTTGGAAATTCTAGCAAATGGGATGTATAGTAGATCGATTGGGCCATATGAATAAAAACGAGTAATTACTCACAAGCAAACCAGTTTGAGTAAAGTAAACTGTTTGAGCATTTGCTCAAATTCGTATGAATAAGGTTGTACTTTACTCGAAGTAAGTTCGAATTTCGAACATACCATTTTTCTGTAAAAAAAAAAAATCTTGTTTTTCTTAGGTATAGAAAAACAAAAAAAATTCTGAAATATCAATACCGGAAGATGTCTGACGATTCCTTCATCGAGGAGTATCTGGAAGATGAACAAAATCACATTTAGTCTATTCTATTTACCAATATTACAAATATGCTAACTATACGCTCTTTTCTTTTTTTTTTCAAGTGAGGATAGTGAAAATAAAAATCAGAATCCAACAGGCAGCGATACTACCGGCAAAAAAAAACTGTTGATGATGCGAAGTTTGTTATTCTCAGCGAAGCAGAAAAGGACATTTCCGTTCAGCAAGTGACGAATAAAATAAGCAACATGAGGCAAAGAGTCAAAGTAAACTAAAGTAAAGGAAGCAGACTGGAAACTGAAAAATTGTTCTGAACGAATTAGAAAGAAAGTTTAGCGTATGTCCACGCATCCTTCCTCCCCTGTACATTCACCAAATGCGTTGTGGTTCAAATCTAATTGTTTGAATACAACTCATTTTACAGAATCATCTTTTGCGGTTAATGCAACGCAGTAGGCCTGGCCGCTTTGACGCTTGTATCATGTCTTTGATATGCTGCAAGCATAAATATTGACAAAAAAAATACGCTTTTGAGCCAAGCAAAAGCTTTTACTAACTTTATTCATATGACCTATTGTAATTACAAAGCGAGCAGCGGCGCTATAACCAAGCTATTTAGCACCTGCATTCGGAGGAAATGCCATTGCAGCACCAGAGCGTCTGTTCTCCAGGTTAGGAGCGGCTCAAAACAGCGTCTGTTCCCCATGTCAGGGGCGGCTGAATCACCGTCCATGTGCCAGCGTGGGACTCTAAATTCAACTGAGCACTATTATCCTCCGGAAAGCAGGGGGTTGGTGTTAGGCCCTGCAAGCCAGCCGTATAAAAAAAAGCAAGCACAGGAACATTTACAGCAGAATACGACCCAGAACAATCGGCGAGGACCACAGCGACGAAACAGGACTAGCGATTGGAAACTCGGTACGTGGAACTGCCGATCGATCAACTTCGTCGGAAGTACCCGCATACTCTCCGATGCACTGAAGGATCGTAAGTTTGGCATCGTAGCGCTGCAGGAGGTGTGCTGGAAGGGATCCATGGTGCGTACGTTTAGAGGTCACCATACCATCTACCAGAGCTGCGGCAACACACACGAGCTGGGAACAGCTTTTATAGTGATGGGTGACATGCAGAAGCGCGTGATCGGCTGGTGGCCGATCAATAACCGAATGTGCAGGCTGAGAATAAAGGGCCGGTTCTTCAACTTCAGCATTATCAACGTGCACAGCCCACACTCTGGAAGCACCGATGATGACAAAGAGGCATTTTACGCGCAGCTCGAACGTGAATACGACCGCTGCCCAAACCATGACGTCAAGATCATCATCGGGGACCTGAATGCTCAGGTTGGCCATGAGGAGGAGTTTAGACCGACTATTGGAAAGTTCAGCGCTCACCAGCGAACGAACGACAACGGCCTCCGACTTATTGATTTCGCCGCCTCCAAAATTATGGCCATTCGAAGCACCTACTTCCAGCACAGCCTCCAGTATAAGAACACCTGGAGATCACCGCAGCAGACAGAATCGCAAATCGACCACGTTTTAATCGATGGACGGCACTTCTCCGACATTACTCGACGTCAGGACCTATCGTGGCGCTAACGTCGACTCCGACCACTACCTGGTGATGGTAAAACTGCGTCCAAAACTATCCGTCGTAAACAACGTACGGTACCGACGCCCGCCACGGTACAACCTAGGGCGGCTGAAGCAACCGGATGTCGCCACGGCCTACGCGCAGAATATCGATGCAGCGTTGCCGGATGAGGGTGTGCTCGACGAAGCCCCTCTCGAGGACTGCTGGAAGAATATCAAAGCAGCCATCAACGACGCAGCAGAGAACGTCGTCGGGTACGTTGAGCGGAGTCAAGGGAACGACTGGTTCGACGAAGAGTGCAGGGAGGTTTTGGAGGAGAAGAACGCAGCGCGGGCAATAATGGTACAGCACGGGACCCGGCAGAACGAGGAGCGTTATAAACGGAAGCGGAAGCAGCAGACCCGCCTATTCCAGGAAAAGAAACGCCGCCTGGAAAAAGCTGAGTGCGAGGCGATGGAGCAGCTGTACCGTTCCCAAGAAACACGGAAGTTCTATCAGAAGCTCAAAACGTCCCGAAAAGGCCGAAATTTGTAGGGATAAAGATGGGGGCATTCTGACAGACGGCCGTGAGGTGATCGAAAGGTGGAAGCAGCACTACGACGAACACCTGAATGGCGCAGAGGACGCGGGCGTTGAAGTCCAAGTCGGTGGAAGAAATGACTACGTCAGCACAGCAGAGGATGGGAACGAACCAGCTCCCACGCTGAGGGAAGTTAAGGATGCTATCCAACAACTCAAGAATAACAAAGCAGCTGGCAAGGATGGCATCGGAGCTGAACTCATCAAGATGGGCCCGGAAAGCCTGGCCATCTATCTGCATCGGCTGATAGTCCGAATCTGGGAAACAGAACAGCTACCGGAGGAGTAGAAGCAAGGGGTTATATGCCCTATCTACAAGAAAGGCGACAAGCTGGAGTGTGAGAACTACCGAGCGATCACAGTCCTAAACGCTGCCTCCAAAGTGCTATCCCAGGTCATCTTCCGCCGGCTTTCACCAAAAGTAAATGAGTTCGTGGGAAGTTATCAGGCCGGTTTCATCGACGGGCGCTCGACGACGGACCAGATCTTTACTGTACGGCAAATCCTCCAAAACTGCCGCGAATACTAGATCCGACGCATCATCTGTTCATCGATTTCAAGGCGGCGTACGACAGTATCGACCGCATAGAGCTATGGAGATTATGGACGAGAACGGCTTTCCCGGGACTACGTCAAGGTGATGGACTTTCGTGCCTGTTGTTCAACATTGCGCTAGAAGGTGTCATGCGAAGAGCCGGGCTCAACAGCCGGGGTACGATTTTCACTCGATCCGGTCAGTTCGTTTGTTTTGCGGATGACATGAACATTGTCGGCAGAAGATTTGAAACGGTGGCAGAAATTTACACTCGCCTAAAACGCGAAGCTGCGAAAGTCGAACTGGAGGTGAATGTGTCGAAAACAAAGTACATGCTAGCTGGAGGTACCGAGCGCGACAGGGACCGCCTAGGCAGCAGTGTTACGATAGACGGGGATACATTCGAGGTGGTGGAAGAACTCATCTACCTTGGATCCTTGCTTACGGCTTACAACGACAACAGCCGAGAAATCCGAAGACGCATCATCAGTGGAAGTCGTGCCTACTACGGGCTCCAGAAGAACTTGCGGTCAAGAAAGATTCACCCCCGCACTAAATGTACCATGTACAAAACGCTGATAAGACCGGTTAAAAAAAATCCGTAGTAGAAAAAACCATTTCGAGGGTTGAATGAAGTGCAAAAACCAACAATTTTCACCTGACTATAAATCTGTTACATTTTACCATGCCTGCGATTAGGATCAACCATGTAGGGGTTGATGTCAATATGAGGTCTGTCGAATATACCACAAATTTTGAAGGCTGTACCATAAACGTAGTAAGTTTGACTGAAATTTCATGGTAGTTTTGAAAATAGGCATAGTCAGGTAAATATATCGGACAACGATTTTGTCGGGTTTAGAATATGGTAGTTTTTGTTTTCAGCCGGTGGCTCGGTCGTACATCATCAAACTCAGTATTTGTGTCTTCGTATCGCGTTAGGTTGCATGCAGTCAACTCATACCATGAGTCTTGAATTGTTTCTCCGGCTTCTCACCCGTTTGTGAAGTTGTTAACTCTCAGATGATCGAAAACTTTGAGAAGCTTCTTGAGTTGTATCCTCAAACCCGCTTCATGACTGTACCATTTGTATGTAACACAGGATGTCAGCCCTTCACCGAATATTCCCAATCGTGTTTGCTTCTCCGACTTCGGCAACTCGGTTCATTTTGGGATTCGTGGGAGCAGGAGCTTCATGGAATCCCAGAGCATCATCGTCCTATGATTGCTCCGGTAATATTTGCTGCAAAGTTTGGCCAAGTTGGTTCCACTATAACGTTCTTCACTGACGGATCGTTGATTGAGGAGTCCGCTGGGTTTGGTATGTACAACTACACTCAGCGAAATAAACTTTCGATATTCATAAGATTGCCTTATGATTATTAGCTATAAGAAATCAGTATGCATTTCATAAATTGGTCTAAATGAATATATAATCATTGATGTTGAAAAAATAAAAACATGGAGCAAACTGGATTCGAACCTTTCACGTTGAGGTTATGGGTCCAGTGACTTTCCCATTAGTATATATCAACACTTGTAATTAGGAACGCTTAAAGGCGTACAAGAACAACGACAAGTTAAACAAAATACATTCATAAGTCACCCTTATGAAATTCCAAAGCATCGTTCATAAGTTGAAAGTAAAAAATAAACCAAAGTTATCTAGTTATGATCAGATGATTTTGAATTTCAAATATATGTATTATGTTAAATATACTTTATATTCTCGCCCATCTTACCATCCGATGAATAGTTATTCCTTTGAATTCTAGACGACCGTGAGTAATCGGTTCTACCCCCTAACTTTAGTTCTAAGATAACTGATGTTTATAACAAGGGGCTATTCATAAACCACGTAGACTTTTCTGGGGGGTGTCTGACCAAAGTCTACGCTCCATACAAAATTTTCTAAAATTTGTATGGAGAAAAGTCTGAGGGGAGAGGAGATTCTGAGATTTTCAAAATGAGTCTACGTAGTTTGCAAGCAAATTGGCTGTAAAGTTAGTTCCGGTTGATCCGTTCAAATTCATGAATTAAACAAAAACAAGTCACTAAATTTAAGCCAACATTTAAAAATCTTCGATCAGCGTTTCATAAGCTCAATCAAATACAGTATTTAGGAATCCGAATAGCAGAAGTCAAGTAAAACAAAACAACAATAACAGAGATTACGCTAATTACCTCCTCCCAGCTGAGCTGCTCTCCTCGTGCGATGAAGATGGGCTGTAAAAATAGAGGAACACACACGAAACAAGGTTGATAAGTGGGAAATGATAGGAAAGAATCAATGTACAAAAATTTGCCCAATCAAAGTGCCGACCGGGATCAAACTGGTTGAATGCCCCATAGGATTCCCTCTTTTTCGTTTTCACCATGTATTCTTACCGCTTGAGTTATCGATATGAGTCAATGAGTTGTATCCATTTTCGTCGATTTTGTAGAATGCCTTCGGGACATAGTAGCCAAATTCACAAAAATATGGAAATGAGAAAGGTGGGATTAGTACAAGAAACAAATGCCAACTATGGTATGAATTGATTAGAGCTAAGCGACAAGAGAAGGTCACAGTGATTTTCTTTCAATACAAAGTTATTATGATTGGCTCCAGTCCATCGAATGTTTGCTATTGTAGTGACAATGATGATGACGAAAATCAGCGTAAACGAATGGGAATGTCGTAGGAATCTAGGGTTTTAGGAAGAGTTGCTAATTGGGCTAAATGATGCACACTCATAGGGGGATTTGAATCAGTGCTGGAGAATGTGGAGCTAATATTGGATGTGTATCAATTCACGATAGTTTGTGAAATGGGAATTTGCGGAGTTGTTTCTCCAGCTGAACACACTAATTCATTACTTCAACTTCGAACAGCACTCTTGTGACTCATAAAGATAAATTGCGCAGTCGATTGCGCGATGATTCCAGTACAATAGGCTTCTTTGAACGTAAATCCCGACGATCCGAGATTGCAATCACGAACCATACGTTTGTTTTACGTTCATCAAATTACCTGACAGCTGCAAGAACAAATTCTAGTCATTTCCAGTGATTTAAATTCTTTCGAGGTAAAAATTCTTCGGCAAAGCACTAAATTGTATCTTTTGCAAGGTATGGAAATCCCGCGAACACAGTGGACGTGCAGCGAATTCACGTGCATCCTATCCCAGGAATTGGGTGGGGTCGATACTCGGCTATGGACGTCAGGAGAAGCATAAACAAAATGATTTATTTTAGAATTATTCAGTGGAATTGGAAGAAAATTAGCTGAACAAATAGCGAACCGTTTCAACAGACGTTATTCCACGGATCGAGGGGATCGAATCGAGCAGTGTAGCTATGGGGGATAGAGAGCTCGAGAACTCAGCGAGCAAAATTGCAGATCATCAACACGTATCGCCAAATTAGGACAATCGCAAAGAAATGTGGAAGTTATATACGCCAAGGCAACAACGGAACATTCGTGCCAGTCGGATTGATGGTGTGGGCTTGCATTTTTTACAGGTTCGAAGGATGATTATCTTTTTGCGGGTGGATTACAAAATTACATAATTATGCTTGGGCTTGGGGGAAAGAGGAGACCAGACAGACACAGTCGTATTGTAGGTGAAGATGATGATTATTAAAAATGAACTGGCCAGGCATATAGGTG
>JAHHFK020000284.1:0-117555 GCA_024533555.2 Aedes koreicus
CCGCCGGCTGCTATGCAGTTCATACTACGTATATTTCATGTAACAATTGCTTGGAGCATTTTAAGGCTGGAATGAGTGTAGATTGGAATGTATATAATTAATATCACTTGGTGGATTGTTTTTCGTAAATGCGGTACTGATACTGGATTCCATTTTCCTCTTGAATTTCCTCTGGGACGTCTTCATCATTCTTCACAAGTTGAAATTTGTCATTGATTTCGGGGAAGAACGCATCACACTCGAATGTTTTCTTTATTTCCGTCAGGTAGATTCTGTGGCACCTTGGAGATTGCATTGCTTCCTTATAAACCGCATTACCACCCACAATCCAAATGTTTTCAATTTCATCAACAAGTGGGGTCTCATCCAGTTTGCTAAGGGCTTCCAGCATACCGGTGCATACCATCACATCGGCCGGGTATGTATTGGCCCCGGGATCACGAGTTAGTACTATATTGAGTCTCTCTGGTAGTGGACGTTTCGATTCCGGTACGCCGAAATATGTCTTCCGTCCCATTATAATGGCATTACGTTTTGAAGGGTCTTGCAATTTCTTGGTCATCCTGGAAAAATATTTTAACTCCTGCCTGCAAAGAAAAGAACGATGTATTATACAATTTCTGATGTTATCTTGCGGGTTGTGTTTACTTACTTCAGTCTCCAAGGCAGATCTCCTTTTATACCAATTCCTCCATTAGCACATACTGCAACGATCAAACTAAATTTCTTCATTTCAACTAAAAGTATGGATAAAAAATGACGAAAAAACGAGGAAAACTAATATAATGGTAATATTATATTTTCACAGCAAAATATTCAAAGAATCATAATTTCAGTTGATCTGGCCAGAGCAGTGTTGCCAAATTATGTTCAAGCTTACAGGTACACGGAAAATAATCCTGCAGTAAACAAGACCACAAAACTACACGCAAAAAAAAACCGCAGTAGAAACTACCATTTCGAGGGTTAAATTAAGCGCAAACACCAACAATTTTCAGCTGACTATTAATGCGTTTGATTTTACCATGCCTGCGATTAGATCGAGCATGGAGCGGTTGATATCAATATGAGGTCTGTTAAATATACCACATATGTTGAAGGTTTTACCATAAACGTAGTAAATTTGACAGAAATTTCATGGTAGTTTTAAAGATAGGCATATATATATAGTATACTGTAAAAGCAGTATTTTTGTCAATACTAAACCGTATCTTGATTAACGATAAAAAGTAGTTAGCACTATAACAGTTAACTTTTAAAAAGCATAGCATTTTTTTCTGCATTTTAATCAAATTGATCACATTACCTAATTTTTTCAATGTTTTTAGCCATTAGGGGCTAATCATAAACCTGGTATACTTTTCTAAGGGAGAAAGGGGACCAAAGTCTTCACTCAGCCAAATAATCTTAAGTATTTCATAAGGTTCAACGAAAAATAACGGCGTATCCATACCTCTCACGCCAAAGTCACGAGTTCGAATCTCACCCCCGAAAAAGCTACGAAAATGCCCAAAAGCGTTGTTTGCGTGACTACGATGGGAGTTGAACCAGCTCGAGGCTGAAAATCTGAATAATAAAAAAAAATTGTTCCCTTTTCCGGGGTCAAAAATAGAAGTTAATTGGTCGAGCCGTTTTTTTGTAATCGTGCACGCAGTTTTGAAAAACATTGTTTCAAGAAACGCGTTTAAAATTTAAGAGCGTCGCGTGGCGGCCGTGACACTGCTTCAAACAATGCGCTGTAGAATCTTTTGTACTTCCAGGATCGAAAAATCTTTTTGTCCCAACATTTGAAACACATATACCTATCAAAAAATGCAATAAAAAAATCGATTCCAACATTTTTAATGAGAACCTGGCCTTAATAGTGATGTCTTTATTTTTTACCAACTAAACAAGGAATAAGGTATGTGTTTCAAAAGTTCAAAGTTGCTGAAATTAAATCGTGCTGAAAACGACACATGATAAATCAATATCCATATGTCCAATATTTCATCAGTTGAACTCGTCATGACATATTTATAATTTTTTTTAAAAAAAAAGGATAAGGGCTTCTACATTGATCTACACTGGGCAAAATAAAGTGCCCACTGCCCCATTTTATGAAATTCTCTCATTTATTTGTAAAAGTGTGCCGAAGTTGACAAACGAAGCTTGATTTGCAAATCAATGCACATAGATTTGAAAATTCTACTACCCTAATCGTGCACTGACAGGTAACGATTTCATTCCGCTAATGACTCAAACGTTTTCGTAGCTCTAGTTCATTGGGATGCTTGAAAATAACAGCAGATTGCCACATCGAATCAGTTCACGCCGCCAGTGTGTGTGGCGATGATGGAATGGCGCTTTCCCACCAATTTTCAATTGTGAAAATTTCATTCTATCAATATATATCACGACACATTCACCCACTAGTGCAAATATTAGTTGCCTTGAGATTTTACGCTTTAGGATCGATGCAGATCGCCATTGCCGATTTGGCCGGCGTGTTTACATCGTTTGTGTGCCGCATTATTCGACGTGTTTTGCTTGCTTTAGCTAAAAGACGCCAACTCTATATAAAGATGCCAACAACTCAAAGTGAACTGCTTGCTTCTAGTCGAGATTTTTACGTAATTGCGAAATTTCCACAAACTATTAGTGCGTTCGTTTAGCCACACCTTTTCTTCGTTGCAATATACCAGTTGACAATTTATACAACGAAAGCCAAATACGTGCTCGGAATATTGTAGAACGTTCATATGGTTCATATGGTGTTGTAGAACGTTCAGCGGTGATTTCCAGTTTTGGCGTTGGGAATGCGCGTGAGAATACCAACTGTCTAACTTATTATTGTAGCTTGTGCTGCATTGCATAACATTGCAATTGATTACAAGGAAAGGGAGCCACCGACTGAAATAGACGGATTTGAAGAAATGGTAGCTGCAACTGATGCGCCAAATAACCCAAATATAGAGAGGGGTAAAATATGATGAGCTCATCTGGTCTGAATCATCTGGTTAAAACAAATCTCGCTGCTTTAAAAAGACATTGTTAAATTACTATTCAGATGACGAATTAGAATAGAAGATTCAGTGTATGAATTGTACCCTTTAATTGGATCTCAATTATATGATATGAAGCATAATGAGCTAAATATAAAAATCATTTACTTTCTGAACTTGAGCTACTGATTCGTCTTCTTCGCTCTTCTTATACATGGTACTCACAAGTTTCATACGCATCACATGCTTTCCCGCATGTGTTGATAGAGAAGCTGTTGGGAGTGTAGCTTCATTTGATTGTTTTGGAGATAAATATGAGCTGATTCAAGTTCTACTTTGTGCTTCTGATTATTAAGATGGTGGACCTCTTCCACAATTTCTTCATCACGCTCTAAAAACTTCTTGTTGAGATCTAATTCAAGCATCCACGTTTGACGATTTTTATGTGTCTTCAAGGCACTGATTTTGGGCCTTTTTAACTTTGCTGGGTTGTACTGTTCCCACATTTTGTTTCTTAGCAGCATTAATGCGCTGATTAGGGGTAGCATCTACACCTGACTCATCAACAGATAATGGAATAAAAGGTATTCCGGGGGTAGAATTAATCAGTTTGTTGTTCCAACAAGTTATTATTTTCGCTCATTTTCAGTCGCTACTTGGTTCACATGATCGAAAATCGCAGAAATCTTCGGAAACACTATAATAGCAACAATCAATGTGCAACTAGCGATTTGAAATTGGTTCACTGTTGTAGAACCCCTAGGTCCGAAGTATACCTTGCAGTCTGCACCTTGCAATAATTCTTGCGCTCTTCAGTACCTTCCGGTACTAGTATCTTGGTTGTTGTTTTGATTCACTATGTTATTTTGACACAACATTTGAGAATGTGTTGGTGTGAGCTACGTTGTTAGGGGCGAATCATTGAGCTTGGGACCGAGCTTGGGACCGATGTGCTAGTACTGACTGAGCCAAGAAAAATATCGTATTTGTTCGAGACCTACTGGTCTTAGAGTTAGTCTATGATAATAGTGCTTACATCATAATCATCGTCATCGTCGCATATCGCTCGAAAGGGTCACCCACAATAGATACGTTTGCGTTCCGTTGACATAAATTTGGTAGAAAAATTAGGGGCAGCGTTGTAATAATAATGATAAAAATTTAATAATAATTTTCTTTTTTTTTTTTTGTATTTTTTTGTATTTTGATCAAAAAATGTTTTTTTTTGTACACGCAGAGAAATAGATATTTATATCAAAAATAAACCACTTTGAATTCAAAGAATAATATTTTTGACTCAGGGCCTAATTGCAATTTTCTTTGAATCAAATATAAACGTTATTAGTTTCAAAGCAAACATTTTTTGGTTTTTACAATCAAGCTTCCATACGACTGGATGTAGATTCAAAAATAGTTTTATTTGAATCTAGCATATCGTTATTTGAATCAAATATACTTTTTTTACTTCAATTACGTGCTTCTTTTTAAATCAATACAAACACGTTTTGACTCAAAAAAAAAATTGGATTTGTTTTAAAAATAATTCTGGTTGATTTTAATTATTCAATTTCATGTATGCTTTGAATTTTCTTTATTTTATGTGATAAAAGTAAAGATCAAGGTTTAATGATTGTTTTTAAACAATATTTATAATGTTCACATAATTACATTTAGGTTTTGAGACGCCTTGTTGGCTCGCTTGTTGCAGACGGTGTAGACGGAGAAGAAAATGCCTATTCAACCAAGATTCTAGGTAATAAAATAGGAGATTGCTGATTTGATTTTTATGAATTATTATGGTTTACTTACCAGATTTTTTCTCCTTGCGTTTGTACCATGCATGCATTTTTTCCTTTTCGCCAAAAATGGCAGCTGTATCAGCTCTTCCTCCTCCTTCCGTTAGATAAATTTCAAAATGTCAATGGTGTACTGGTTTGCTGAAATAAGCCCTAAAATTAGAATTTTTAGCATAAGTAATCTAAATTTACATACCTAGGAATGCACCGATGATGATCACACAGCTGAAACGATTTTAATATCTCCGTAGTTTCAAATTCATTCACATCAAACATCTCAACTTCAAGTTCCTTGATAAAAATATCCGCCAGCGAGTCCATTTTGCAGTATTCGTGCTATAAAATTGCGCGAAGGAGATACACAAATATGAAGAAAAACATCATGCCATTTTGAAAAGATTTTGTTTTCAAATCAAATGGTAATGTTGTTGATTCAAATATATATTTTTTTAAACCAACGCTGAGTGGTATTAAAAACAAATAAATATTTTTTTTTGATTCAACCAAAATCATCTATTTGAATCAAAACTCTCGTATATTTGATTCTAATGTGCTGTATTTCTCTGCGTGTAACCACTCATACTTCCTATGTGTACCCGCATAACGAAAAACAAGTTGCTATATAGTCAAAACTTTTTTTCGAATGTAAAATTTTTTTTCACACTTTTTTTTTTTTTTTTCAAATTTTTTTTTCTTTTTTTCAACATACAACCCTTACTTAACGCATATTGTTAAAGTATGCTATATTGTCATTGAAAGGTTTTTTATTGTCTGCACTCGGTCTGGATTATATACCAACTTTATGGCATAGAGTACAGCAAAAAATTTGTTCGTGAAAATTTACATTTTTTGTATGGTAACCTAACTTAACCGCCTATTCAGCATATTGTTATTTGGCCTTTTACTATCTGACATATTGTTAAAACTATATAGGAGATTGTTAGTTTATAGTTGCCAACTATAAGGCTAAGTGTCGTAACAATCACGGAAACGGTCGTCAACAATAAGGGAAATGGTCCAGAAATGGTTTGTGATTATGCGGGTATAAATAAACACTATGTGTGGCCACAAATACAGGGGGGCAATCATTAAGGAATTTGCAGTAGCTCACATGGATTTCAGTATCAATGTGATGAATATATCGTTAGGATACATGCATCAACCTTTTCTTTCTAACATCCATTATTTTCATATGTGCTCATCGTCACGTCATTATAGGACACGAAGCGAGTGTTGAAGAGTAAGTTCATTTGATCTGTCATGCCTGTCGTACCTTGGCCTTGATTGATTTTTTGGGTCATATTTCGGCAAAGACTTTTCATTACGGCCTAACTGACAAACGTAAACAATGGCTTCTTCCATAAATTTCTCGTAATACAAAATCTACCCATGTAAACTTCCAACTTATCGAATAGAAGGACTCTTGTTCTTCAATATGGCTGTGGTAGATTAATGAGGCCAGTTTCCAAAGTCGAAAAATTCAAGGAAGAAGCAGGGATTGTCGATATAAACAGAGCAGTGCAAAATAGACAAGTGCTTCAACCAATTTCCTCCTGTTTCAGAAGAGCGCACAAAACGAACGTGTGAGAGATTTCGTAGCAGCACGAGAGACAGAAAGTCACACATGCACTTCTCTTTCAGATATAAAGAGTAATGCACTGTACTTTGGCTCATACTTTGCTTAAAAGTATCAAAATGAAAAATTTTGATTCTAGTAACAAAAAGGCAATGTAGGGGTTCATAGAGGGAAAATTTTATTAAAATCTAAATTCACAAACTAGTCGGGCCGTTTGAAAATTACGTAATACTTTTTAGCACTTCAAAAGGTTTTTGTATGGAAACTCTAAGACTTATTTATACACCCTTTTGCTCAGCCAGACCCTGCTTCGCATATCGTTACATTACTCATGGATGATTATTTTCATTGTTACTCATGGATGGTACATGAAATTATCAGTTTGTCAGTTGTCTAATAATATGCTTGATTCTACGTACATAATTGGGCCCTTTAGTTTATTGCACAAAACATTATGAAAACAGGGGACGACCCCGGCGTAGTGGTTAACATCCATACCTCTCACGCCAAAGTCACGAGTTCGAATCTCACCCCCGGACAAGTTACGAAAATACCCAAAAGAGGTATTTGAGTGACTACGACGGGAGATGAACCAGCCCGAGGCTGAAAATCTCGATAATCCAGACAAAAAAAAAAAAAAAGTTTGAAAAAAAAAAAAAGTGGGGAGGTGTGTTTTTTGGAGGGAGTGGAGGAGGAGAGAAATGGGGGTGGGGAGGAGAGGGAGTTTTGGGGGGGGGGGGATAAGTATTATCGTTTCAGTTGAAAACCGAATTTATCGACTAGCGACAATCGATTTTACTGTCGATCCATACGTTGAACCTAATGTCGGAAGTAGCGCGCTGTATAGCGCATCAGATGCGCCATGCAGCGCACTACTTCCGACATTAGCTATAACGTACAGAACGAGAGTAAAATGGATTGTCGCTAGTCGATAAATTCGGTTTTCAACTGAAACCATAATACTTATTTTTGAGTACTATCACACTTGATTTAGGGTAGTTTGGTTTCCCCGTGTGAAATGATCTATTGAAAAACTATCAGGCCTCCCTGCCGTGGAGGAAAAACATTTTCGCTTTCTGACATGCCATGCAAACATCAAACATCGATCGTTCGTTTTACGAATCCAAAACATTTGATTTTCTTTTCTGTAAACTTAAAAAAGTAAGAAATTAGTTGAATAAGTTGGGTGGTTGAAATATTTTGAAACCTGGACCGCAATGGTTATCACTTGGTGCAGTGTTCCTCTTTGCAAGAATTTAGGTAAGTATACTTGCTGCACATTAGAATTGACTAGCTCGGAGAACTGCCTTTGCTATTTTTTAACGCAAATGTCGATGCTCACAGCGAGTCCTCAGAAGGATCACCAGTTCTACCCTTTCCCGGAGAAATCACATCTCCGTTCCGTATGGGTTCAGCTGACTCATTATGACAAGGAGATTGTCGGACGGGAAGCAGTTTGTTGTTTACATTTCGTAAAAAGTTCCTACGAGTATTCCAAGAAAAGTAAGTATGGGTGCTAACTTAAAAGCGGATACACTACAATAGATGGGGTGGCACTATGTCCCCAACTAATAAAAAGTGCTGGTGTGTCTGATTTGGACAACAAGATTGATTCTTTATTTTTTCAGCCAATTCCTATGTTTTGAAAGCGGATGCAGTACCCAGTCAGTACCTGCCAAAGGCTGGCGAATCGGAGAGTTTCCCTTTTACGCCGAACAAAGCCCGAATAACGAAACAAGATGCGGGACTACACTTTTCTGAGTTACTTCGGAAGTTGCGAGGATCAACAGTGAAAACGATTACCAGACCGAAGCAATGTTATCTCTCGAAACAGGATATGGAAGTGCGGCAAAAGCTAAAGGACGATCCGTACATCCGGGAGTATGTACTGAAGCAGGCATTTCCGAATTTGAATTACGAAGTTCTATCGTCGCTTCTGAAACGATTTTCCGATCCCAGTGGCACCGTAGCCATTAATCATAGCGCACCAAGACATATTATTTCATTAACCTACCAAACCACAGCTGATTTAGAAGCATCAGATGAGCTAAATCCGCGAAACATGGTACAACTAGCTGCATATGAAAGCTACGCATTGCGCATGAAACCACGGGAACTTGCCGATGAATTGGACTTTACTGGCCGGGTGAGTTTCTCGGAAAAGTTTCCAAACATCTACCGGGATAACTACTTTGACAACTGGCCAACGCAACGTCGCAAACGAGCTAGAACGACCATTGGACAGGATTCTGATGAAGAGGTGGACTTATCAAAAATTCCACCCTACGTAATTTGCGATAAATGCTGCAAGCTTATACCTACCGAAATGGCGTCTGCTCATCTGCAATTGTGCAACTTCCGAATGTCGCAGTGTACGACGTGTTTTGCTGGATTTTTATCGCCAAAGGGGCTCCAGGAACACGTCCAAGCATCTCATCCGGAAACAGTGCAGACAAAGGTCGACTCGGGACCATTTCAGTGTGGAAAGTGCGGAAGTACTTTCCACAAATTAGGCTTGTTGAAACAGCACATAGCAGAACACCAGGGCGGAAAGAAGAACGAAAAATTTGAATGTGGATTGTGCAACGCGGCGTGCCAAACAATTCAAGCCTTGGCGGTACACTTCGTTGAAAGTCACGGGCTGAAACCAACAAAAGCGACAAAAAGTACCACTGCTACCAAATTGACACCAACTTCAAAGGCAAACGAATCGCTTCCGGGAGTTGCCTACAAATGTGGCTTCTGTGGCGATGATTTTTCCCAACCTCAGCAAGTGGCTGATCATTTGAAGGAGAATCACATGGGAGAATTGGCTAAGTATGCAATGATTTACAATTACGATTATATTAAATTATGAATCGCTGTTTTCAGAACTGCCACCTCTGAGCAACAACAGGATCCGTCAACGATTTCCATGAAATCTGTAGCTAATCGGAAAAACATAGTTCGATTAACTGCAAAAGACATGGGTGGACCGGAGGGAACATTCGACATTTTCCTTTGCATGCAATGTCCAGCTCGTTACCGAACACTGAATGATTTCAAAATTCACTGCAACCGCAGTGGCCATCAGCTGTTACGTAATTGCACATTCTGCGAGACTAGTTTTACCGACGAAGCCGCCTATAATCAACATATCAATACACACAATCCGGAGCGATTGTTCCGTTGTAATATATGTAGCGGCAAAGATAACAGCTTTTCGAATTTGGAAGAGCTCAATCAGCATCGTAAGCAAGTGCATCCCAAGGAACCGGCCCCAATATTCAAGCCTTGTGAAATATGTAAAAAAGGCGTCTACACTCCTACAATGACGCAACATAAAGCTTACCATAGGTTAAATATGCAAGTTCTATGTGGAGAGTGCGACGCTCTGATTCCCGCAAACGAAGAAAAAACGCACGCTCAGCGACACAAGAACGAACGGAACAACCTACGCAAGTGTAGATTTTGTAATGTATTTGAAGTCAGAGAATTGCTGCCGGAGCACGAAGCCATTTACCATCCTGAGCAAGACCCTTACAGCTGTGCTCTCTGTAGTACCAAATGTGATTCTCAAGAGCTGCTGAAACGCCACGCTAACACATGCCACAGTCCAAACGAATTCAAATCGCTTGGTCCATGTGCGTACAAAACCATTCAGGTCGAAGGTGCCGAATATTATGAATGTCGCATCTGTTTGATAGATTATATCTACCGAAGCGACATGGTGAAGCACATCCGGCTGGATCACTCGAATAAAGTACGCAGTACAACCTGTACGATTTGCGGTCGTATATTCCGAAGAGAGCAAACGCTGCTAACGCATCTGAAAAAAATGGAATGTCAACCTGGGCAAAATTTGCCGCTGGTGAAGAAGCCGTGCTTGATTTGT
Organism: Aedes koreicus; assembly: GCA_024533555.2. Lineage (NCBI taxonomy): Eukaryota > Metazoa > Arthropoda > Insecta > Diptera > Culicidae > Aedes > Aedes koreicus. The sequence goes on from JAHHFK020000284.1 coordinate 10,231, forward strand.
AAAAAGTGGCTGCTGAAGCAGGATCACGAGGAGCACTTCAAACAGGAACACCCGGGGTTGTTTCCAGTGGAGTGTGTCCTTTGCGGGCAGTGTTACAATCGGCAGGACGAATTGCAACAGCACGTGGAACAAGGTCACAGTAGTGAAGAGCGGGGCTCGTTTATTTCACTGCAGAGGGGATTCCAGGTGTACAACGACGGGAAGTATCAGTACTTCGAGTGCAGATTGTGTGGAGCGGAGTTCACCCACAAGGAGACCTGCGAAGAGCATTTGCAGACGCATTTGTTGGATCAACTCGTTTCGTTCGAGGTGGAGGTTTTTGACTCGGACATGGTGGAAGAGGATGGGGATTGATATCTATAGCTAGCGGGAATTTGTATAACAGTTTCTAATATATGCAATGCATAACAAAAACTGGCTTTTCGTTGTCATTCATTGTCTTCTCGCTTCTTTTGTTGGTTATAAATTAATCTCTCTACACACTTATAGCGAATTCGTTTTTGATCCAGTTTCAAACTAGATCGGGTATCAAAATTGGGTCGGCTTAACGTTTGAATTAAAAATGGACTTTTTTTCGGATGGTGATAAAAAAAGCTAAGACAGATAATTGCTTTTGATAAATTTCCCATGGAAGATAATTATTTAAGCATTATTACTTGCAAAAAAAATCTACGCCCTTGCGAGCGGCCTTCCGGCAGTTAACCGGAAAATTTGCCATGGCGGACGAAAACATGCGTGTAGGCATGTTTTTGAGTTCTTTCTTCGTTTTATGTATCAATTTCTCCTCAGTTTTCGCGACAAAATTGTTGGAGTAGATCTTACGCTTCAGGTTGACCCAGAAATTCTCGATGGGACGCAGCTGGGGGACGTTGGGCAAGTTCGCCGACTTGGGTACCACAACGATATGCAGCCGCTCCATCTCCTCCAACGATCGCTTCGAGTAGTGGGCCGACGCCAGATCTGATCAGAACACCGCGTCTTCACCCTTATGGTATTTTTGACACAACTTCTGCCAGGCATTTCGTACTATAAATTTCCCCGTTCACGGCCAGTCCACAGCGAAAAAAGAGCGGCTTTTACATCCCTGATGGTCAGATGGTCAGCCACAGCAGCACCTTCTTGGGGAACTTGGTGTGTGAAATGAACTTCACCTCGGAGCTCACTTCCTTCGTGGGGGAAGTAAAATACGAAGTGCCCTGCCAGTCGTTGCCATCCAGGGTGAGATAGGTCTCGTCGTCCATCAACACCACCACGTCGCGATTCGCCGGTAAAATCGAGTTGACCATCTTATTCAGCCGCTGCCGCTGCGTCATTGCCTGCAGCTCCGAAACCAGTGGACGCGACTTCCGCTTCCTGACATGTAAGTTCATGTTCGCCAGGTACTTTTTCACTGTTTGGCCGGTTGAACCGACCTCCCGGCCAAGCGCACGCAGCGATGTAGCCACTTTTCCTTCGGTCTTCCTCTTCAGTATCCTTTGGAGCTTCTTGTCGCTCAGGGTCCTCGGCCGTCCGGAACCTGGCTTTCTTTCGATGCTCTGATTGTTGTCTAATAGTGCCAAGATGTTGTAGATGCCGGAACGGGCTTATCCGGCGTCCACAAAGTGCCGCACGGTCCGTTTTCGAAGCGGCGGGGTGCCGTCCTTTGTACGCGCACTCTTCTGAATGGAGTTGCTTCACTATTTTTGCCATCACGGTTAGAGTTCGACTGATAGAGCTTTCAAATTTTGTCTGCTGCTCATGGGCTACTATCATAGACTAACTCTAAGACCAGTAGGTCCCGAACAAATACGATTTTTTTCTTGGCTCAGTCAGTACTAGCACATCGGTCCCAAGCTTAATAATACGCCCCTAATAATGAACTCACACGAACACACTCACAAATATTCTGTCAAAATAACACAGCAAATCAAAACAAAGGCGCAAAAATGTATAGTTAGGTGCTGGCTTCAAGGTGTACTTCGGACCAAGGGGTTCTACAACAGTGAACCAAATTCAAATCGCTAGTTGCATATTGATTGTTGCTACTATGATTGATGCTGCCTGGGTAGTTTCGTCAGTGCGGGTGAAGATAAACCCATGAAAAATCGGCCATTTTTGTCCATTTTTTTTAATGCAAACGTTATTGTGTGTTAAACGTCAGTGTGCATGGTTTTATTTGTAACTCGTATCGGATTGAGGTTTGCACTGACAATAAGTTCGGGTATCGCAGGTTGGAACTGGTTCCAACTCAGGTTAAAAAATATTAGTATTAGTCATTAGTTATGCAGCGAGGACAAATGTTGGTGCGAATGTGTTTGCGCTTTGAACGTAAACGTAACCCGATTTCAGCTCTGAAAAGCTCGCTCTTTCTCATACCGAATTTTAAGCGTAGACACAGTGTCAAACAGCATGACAACAGCAGTATGAATGCTGGTGTTGTGACGGAGGACCTGTCTATGGACAACAACAACCAGAATACGGATATGACTGAAGAGGTACCTAGATATCTCATCTAATCGAATCTAACAATAACACAGCCAGTTCTTGAAAGCATCCCGGAAAATTATGGATAAACTTCGATTATTTTTCTTGTCTATTTGATAACTGTTTCGCGTCATAAAGAGCAAGACGTCAGGCCAGTCAAAATCAAAGATTTAAAAACGATTTTTTAGGATCCAATAAATTGAAGGAACGTGGACATCTCGTAACGTAGGTTCCGTTTTTGAAATTTTTAATTAGCTTTTCGTTGGTAGCATCTAATCTAGAAACTCTTGTCCTAGCTTTTAAAGGCTTATGGCTATAGCGCCATTACTTGCTTTCTGGAATAAGGCAAGACAAGAGAAGGAAACGGCAGGGAAAAAGGACATTCAGAACCCCTATCCCATTCGAAAACCCAGGACCAATGAAAACTTGAAAAACTACAATTTTCAACAAAGAGATGAGAACTGTACTGTTTGGATCCGTTTAAAGATAATAAAGGGCGAACACGAAATTATTGCGACACCGAAAATGTCATGCCAATTTTCTTATAATGTTTAGAATCAAACCAAAATTTTAGGGTAGTTATATACATATATTTACTTCAAAAATCAAAAGAAAAGTTAATCGATGGAGCCTTGAATGTAAAATTGAACGCATTTTCGCTTGATGCCCTCCATCAAAGTCTTTACATTGTCATCCGGTACCAGTTTCTCAGTTTTTTTTTTCCATTTTCTTAACATGTCCTTCTCGTCTTTGACTGTCTTCTTGCTCTTCCGAAGTTCCCGCTTCATCATTGCCCAGTACTGCTCCACCGGGCGCAGCTCCGGACAGTTTGGCGGATTCATGTCCTTTGGAACAAAATGGACAGAATTGGCCTCATACCACTCCAGGACACTTTTAGAATAGTGGCATGATGCCAAATCTGGCCAAAATAGCGGAGCTTTGTCGTGCTGCTGCAAGAACGGCAAAAGGCGCTTCTCGAGGCACTCAGATTTGTAGATCTCGCCATTTACAGTGCCCTTTGTCACGAAAGGTCACTCCTCAGTCCGCAAGAGCAGAATGAATGCCAAATGAGATATTTGGAGCCGAACTTCGACGTTTTGTTCTTCTTCAATTTGTCGTCCACACTTGCTCTTGCCGGTGAAAAACTCCAACCCCGGAATTTGCTTAAAATCGGCTTTTATATACGTTTCGTCGTCCATCACACAGCAGCCATATTTTGTCAGCATCTTCTCGTAGAGCTTCCGTGCTCGAGTTTTAGCCGTCGATTGTTGCCGCTCATCGCGGTTTGGGAAGTTCTGTACCTTGTATGTATGTAGTCCAGCTTTCTTCTTTGCATTCTAGACGTAGCTCTGCGACATGCCGATCTTTTTAGCCAAATCACGGCTTGAGACGTTGGGATTTGCTTTAATCATCCGCTTCACCTTTCCCTCCGTCTTTTTGTTCTCCGGTCCCGGTTTTCTTCCAGCTCCTTTGCCGTGGTCCAACGTCAACCGCTCCTGGAACCGCTTCAACACTCTGGAGACGGTTGAATGGTGAATGTTCAACATTTTTCCCAACTGCCGGTGCGAGAGGTCAGGAAATTCCAGGTGTTTGGAAAGAATTTGTTCTCTCGACTCGCGTTGGTTCACCTCCATTTTCGTTGAATCGAAAAACACGACTTCGAGTTTGACAGCATGTAAACAATACACATCAATGAGAAAGTGTGCAAAATTTGGTTGATTTTTACCCAATGGTAAAAAAGTTATGCCCTGTTGAATGTGTCGCAATAATTTCGTGTTCGCCCTTTAAGTAAGATTAGAACGAGTTTACTAAGTCACACACTCCCAATCGTAGATGATCTGCTGGATGAGTATCAACATAATCTTGAATTTCTTTGAGTATCCTAAATATAACATCGTATAGCATGACATACTAAGGGATGTCCCACATCAAATTGCATCAAGGAAAAAACACTGTAGAAAATAACCTATTTGACCGATCCCTTTCAAACTTTCAGACAATGAAATATAATCCATTAGTGAGCTTTTGGCATATTTATTTTATTCTATTTCAATACCATAACCATACGCTCGCACCTTACGCTTAACTCCACTCATTAGGTTCTGTACAACATTTGGCTGCAACTTCTTCTGTACGGAAACCGACTTTTTCTTCATGTCTTCCTCAGATGTGACCTCTTTCGGATGCTTCCGTAGTGCCTGCTTCATAATAGCCCAGTATTTTTCGATCGACCTTAGTTCCGGTGTTCCAGTGCGTTGGGGGGGGGGGGGGGGGTTCATGTCCTTGGGTACCCTGTAGGCTTCGTCCCACTCCATGACAACATTTGAATAGTGGCACGAAGCTAGATCCGACCAGAAGATCGTAGGGCCCTCGTGTCGCTTCAACAGAGGGAGCAGACGCTTCTGTGGACACTCCTTGAGGTAGATCTCCCCGTTTACAGTCCCGGTAGTCACGAACGGCTCACTCCGTTTGCCACATGAGCAGATCGCTTGCCAAATCATGTATTTCTTGGCAACTTTGAAAGTTTCTGCTTCCTTACTTCCTCCGAAACATCAAAGTTGTGCTGGGCGGTGAAGCACAGTAGCCCCGGAAGCTGCCGGAAGTCCGCCTTGACGTAAGTCTCATCATCCATGATGAGACAATGAAGCCGTCGGTTTTCAGGCCCGAGACTTTCCCTCCGTATTTTGTCGTTCGTCACGATTTGGAGCCTTCTGCAGTTTGTACGTATGCAGTCCATGGCTCTCTGAACGAAAGACTTGGTCAGATTCAACTTTTTGGCCACATCCCTGACCGAAGCATTGGGATTCCGCTTAAACGCTTTCAGGACACGCTTGTGTTCTTGATCACTAATAGAACATCCATGCTGACCGCATTTCTCCTTCCGTTCGATGCTCAGAGTTTCGTAGCAACGTTTAATCACACGACTCACCATTGGCTGCCCGATTCCAAGTTGTTTTCCGATGTCCCGATGAGAGAGTTGAGGATTTCCCAGGTGCTTGCGCAATATCAATTCGCGACGTTGCTTTTCGTTGAGGAATTACTTGGTGTTGATGCAATTATTGTCGGTGCAGCCGTTCCCATTGTTTTATCCAGGCTGTTGGCGGCATCGTCAATGGGAATAGCTTGACTTGGACCGGAACTGGTGGTTGGTTCTGGGTTCAAATTTGGTTGAACAGGAACTGGTAATCCGAAGTCTGCAATCAGTTCTGCCAAAGGAAGTTGGACTTGGCGTGATGGCTGCTGAATGTCATCGTACCGAATGCGCAGTTGATTTGCGTTGGAATGAATGAGTTTCCGGCGTTCCGTACCTTGATCCAGTATAACATTAAAATTCACCTTTCCAAACGCTTTAATTATTGTTCCAGGTTATCATGTCCAGTTTCTAGCGTTCTTGTGGACCTTCGCATAAACCCTAACTGCTGGGTTGTGGCGGAAGATGAATCCAAAGTTGACGTCGGTTGGGCTTGATGAATTTTTGTAAGTCGAAACAAATCAAGAGTAGTCTTCATTGGCCGCCCAAATATCATTTTTGCCGGAGATTTTCCTTCCAACACGTTGATTGACGTTGAGCGGTACACTTGAAGAAATGTTTCCAATGCCTAGAATGATGGTACGTTTTCCCCGTCTGTGATTTTTCGCACTGAACGCTTGAGGGTGTCCACAAATCGTTCCGCCTGTCCGTTTGACTGTGAATGGTAGGGAGCGGTACGAATGTGAATGATTCAGGATTCATCACAAAACTGCTTGAATATGCCACTGCAAAATTGGCTTTCGTTATCCGTAACCATTGTTACAGGTTATCCATATCTTGCGAAAGTTTCCCTCACGAATCCAATCGTCGCTGGCGCCGTTGATGAGGAAGTTTGGAAAATTTCTGGCCGCTTGGTGAAAGAATCGACGAGTACATTCCCTCGATAAATCCGGCGTATTCCAAATGGATTCATTTCTGCTTTCGGCCACGGCTGAGGCTGAATCTGCGGTGGAGACTTTGCAGCGCTGGCACATATGGAACAACGTCGAACATAGTTCTGGATATCTTCATCAATCCCAGGCCAGTAAACGATACTGCGTGCTGCTGTTGGGCTGGGAACCGCTTTCTAGTAAACACTACCAATTCGGTTTTATGCGGTGAAAACTCGATCCCCAAATTTCTGGCCCAGATGGACAGATTATCTAGGGAATTTTGCAATGGTCTTTGCAAGATTTCCGCACGTGGACCTCTAAAGGAGATCACAGCATCGTCTGCAAGTTGTCTTAGCGTGCATCTATTTTCCAAGCAGTTATCAATATCTTTAACATAAAAATTATAAAGCAAGGGACTTAAACATGAGCCTTGGGGTAAGCCCATGTAGCTAATTCTGAAAGTTGTCAGTTGACCTAGATTAAAGGTCATTTGTTTTTCTGACAGTAAATTATACAAAAATTTATTTAAAATTCCTGGTAAACCACTACTGTGCAGACTATCTGCCAGTATATCTATGGAAACTGAATCAAATGCGCCCTTAATATCCAGAAATACTGAAGCCAATTGCTCCTTGTGTGCAAAAGCCAGTTGTATATCAGATGAAAGCAACGCTAAACAATCGTTTGTTCCTTTGCTCTTTCGGAAACCAAATTGCGTATTTGATAGTAGGTTGTTTGATTCAACCCAACGGTCAAGTCTTGATAGGATCATTTTTTCTAACAATTTCCTTAAACATGATAGCATAGAGATCGGACGGTAAGAATTGTAATCAGACGCTGGTTTCCCAGGCTTTTGAATAGCTATTACTTTAACCTGTCGCCATGCGGGTGGAACTATATTTAATTCCATGAGAGTGTTGTACAGGTTAAGTAATCGTCTTTTAGCGATATCGGGGAGATTTTTTAGAAGGTTGAATTTAATCATATCGTTTCCAGGAGCTTAGTTATTCGATGAAAGAAGTGCAAGGCAGCAGTCAAACGGGCAAAGCAAGATAGTTGGGATCTATTTCTTTCCTCAATTAATCCTGAAAAAAGTCCATATAGATTGAATTAGAGCAAAAGCAGACAATCAATCAGGATCTGTGTTAAAAACCAAATCACAGATGACTCCTCCACCATCTCCAAACACCTTGCTGACCATTTCTTCAAATCCTCATCTTCCTCCAAATCCTGATAATTTCCTATCAGGGCGCGGGACTTATTTAAATAAGGCCCATCTGACGTTTGTTACTACGGGTACGAACGCCAGTATTGTTTATAAACAATGAATCTTTCGACGTTTGGTTGTAAGAGATGTTAGCTACAGGAAAATGACAGCCCGCCAGGTCCCTGTTTCAACAACTTTAACTAAGCATTTTCAGTGCCTTATTCTAATAATATATCAAGCATAAAAAATGCAGATATCAGACAACTAACATTTCGGTAGCTTTGCGTATGCTATTTTACAACAGCTAAGCATTCAGACAGCTAATGTACAGCAAGAAGAATCGTAAATGCAAGTATGATGCAGAATTAGTGCATATTTCAATGCTTAATGGTTACCTGGGAACATTGAAGTTTATATTGGGAAAATATTAAAACCGTTCCCATACGTTCCATATAGGTTAGAGGATAAAGACTCGGTATAAAAACACATCAACCACGAAGCAGCGAGTTCGAATCCCATCCTAGGAAATGTGAAAACTGCAGCGAATTTGAGTTTCCCCTATTCATAAGAAAAAATAAGGGGGAATAAACAGAAAGCAAACGTCCATCATCCTCAGTACAGGAGAAAAAAAAATATAAGAGGCACAATTTGCTTAGCTTTTTCAATCAAGCATTTAATCAGCATTATAAAAGCTAAACTCCCCAACAGCAGAACAACATTTAAACTGCTGTCGTCTAGCTGTCATTTGCAAACGTTACCAATTCATGCTACGAATGAATGACATATTGTCGACATAGACGTCTTCTTTTGGTGGGGTCCAGCATTAATTAACCGTATAGCGGGCCAAAACCTGCTTTTGAATAGTATTTAAGGTGAATATAATGCTCATATGAATTATATCGCTTGTCGTTAAGACGCATATACGGCTACTTACGTGCTTCATTTAATGCTTTTTGGTTACCCTAATAAATTTCTTATGGTTATTTTGCTTAACGACCTGTTCGGGTTAACATCCAAACCATATACGGTGTAGTTCAAGCATTCAAGTTATTGTTCGTTTAAAGAAAATTTTTATTAGGGTACCTGCCCAAAACCCAAACATTACCCCAAAATCGTCTGAAAAGTAATTCGTTTGCGCCCTTTAACGAAAAGCATTCGGAAATCGGATGATTGTCTTATGGTTAGATCCGTATGACGATCATCCATGTTTCATATGACAAACAATCAAATTTAATATGATGTTTGTTGCAAAACTGTGTAGATCATTAGCGATTTATGAATAATTTGAAACAATTCAACGCCTTGCATTTATTTAATTTTTACATTTCCTCAACCGTTGAGCAAAGATTGCTACGGGAGCACAAAAATTGAAAGAGACGGGAAATACTTTTCCGTGACTCCCTAGGAATCGAGCGGGTTTCGATCCTTTATTCGCGATGCTACCAGTTCTGATAGCGATTGATAGGTTCTTACCGCATGGTGTAAAATGGAATGTTTGTCATCCTCATTTCAAATGATTTACGTTATAGGGCTTTTCCAATGTATTACGCATTCCACTTTGGGATGACGATTTTTCATACAGCGTGCATTCGAATTTGAACGGGAGGTCAATACGCTTCGCGTATTATTAGTTGTTCAACATTATAAGGATAATCATATGGTTTCTAGAAAATCGTCCTCTGCCAGCATCTATCATTCGAAAATGCGATTTCAAGGTTTCGATATCAACCGACGGAGGATTCATTCGATAAAATGATGATGTTTGGGTTCAGTGTGGGTAAAGATAAGTTTTGTACCAGCATAACTAATCAAAAACTAAATTTCCAGCTTAAAGCTGCACCGCAACTAGAAACAAAAACACACATTCTAGAGTTTGCGGGCTGCTAGAAAGAAGTCGGTCCCTGCACGCCGTGGGTTCGTAACAATAACTTTGATTTTTTATTGATTTAGTAAGAGTGGGGTCTGCACAAAGAACATGGTGCATCTGCAGGCCCAGACGACGTGGGTTATCCTCTTCTAAAGAATCTTCCTCTCCTAAGAAAAACCACTCTTCTACCTTTGTTCACAACATCTGGCAGAATGGCAAAATACCTGAATCCAGGAAGTACGGTCTGATCCTTTCTATCCATAAACCAGCGAAAGATAGAAATGGTGCCGACAGTTTTCGACCCATAACCCTCCTCAATTGTATAGGTAAGATTCTTAAGAAGCTTGTCAACCAACGACTCATGACTCTTGTAGATCTTAGGATTTGCTGGACAATCGGCAGTTTGCTTCTCGGTTGATAGGCAGCTTAACAATCGGAGCCAGTGGTGGATTCGCAGCCATAGGGAATGTGTGTAGGTTACACACAAAAAAAAAACTATTTTTTAAACAAACTAGGGTTCTTCTTCTTTCTAGGGGGCGATGTTATGACATCTTCCTCTTGTTCTTTTGCAATTCTAGCCGTCTCTTTTTGTTTACTGATCCCCGTTGACATGAATGCGGCGATCGCGGGTATCCATCTCCTTCGGTTCATCGTTACTGATTTCAGTATCCACCGGCATCATGACAGATTGCTCCATTTTATCTTTCAGCACCTCTAGCGTTTCCAATTCGCTCTCGCCTTCAGCTTATGATCCTACGTTCGCTGTGCCTCCGGTAACCGCAGATTCGTACGTTTTCTTCAATCTCTGTTCCTTTTCTTGCCGACGCACTTTCGGCTGACTCTGAGCATTCCGCTAGGGACAAAAAGCCATCAGGAGTCTCAGTTCTTTGCAGATGAAGCATTTGTCCTTGTTGCCATGGTAATACATGTTTCCCTTCCGGATGGCGAAGTGCAGCGATGACGGAATTTCCTGCTTCACATCCATGTACGCTGCACGCACACCAGTGTAGGCGCGAATGCCCAGCTCCACCGGAAACTTCTCCCGCACGATGCGTTTCACGTGTCCACCGTAACGGTCTCCTGGTCGGGAGCCTCCGGTGGAACATCGTATATTCGCACATAGCAGATGTGATCCTGGGCACGCGACATATGTACTTTAACCTTTTTTTTTTTTCCATTCCCATAATGGAATTTCAGCTCGTCAGAGTTGGCGGTCAGCGCGTGCAACATCGACCGCTCAGACTTGAACTTGACGAGAAGAGACTTTTTATCTGCTATCCTATATACAGCTTCAATAGAGAAGTAGGCTATCGTACGAATGAACAAAACTAAACTCAACCATACCAGGGGTGTGGAAGTAGTTCGCCTCCCTGCGGTGCACCCTGGAAACGTTAAGCTCCCCTTAACGGCTAAACGAACTACAACGAAGGAGGCGCCATACGGGATCCGGCAGGAAGCCGTAAGCGGCCGCGGCATGGGGAACAGGGACGACTCTGGGGTAGCCGCCCCCAGACTAACCCCGGTCCTGGCCCTGGCTTTCTCGATCGGAGGAAGGACCACGTGACGCGTGGTTCGGCAGGTACCGTAAGTGGACGGGTAGGAAGATCGCGGACGATCTGGTGCGGACGTCCCGAACCCTGCTTGGATCCAGGAGCATCTCGATCGAATCAGTGTCAGATCGGCGAAGCTAACTACTCAAGACCTATGTAGTTAAACACAGCTAATAACTGTTTAGATTCAAGCTAACGTGAGGCTAATATTGTCTTCTAATGCATTGTCGTACATTATTAGCTAAGATGTGAATGGGCCATAAGCAGCCGGTTGCTATGCAGGCTAGCAATAAGCCATCCAGTAGTCGCAACGATGAAGGTGAAATAGACTGCTGTCTGGTGTGAGACAGCTGGCAGTCAGCGGTGGCTAGGCAGCCGGGAAGACGCAGCGACGAGGAGTCAAAAAACCTACTTCCAAAGAAGACCTAGAAGAAGGTTTAAATTCAATCGTTGACCATGCTCACCATCTACAATCCGTCCTTCTCAGGACGAACAATTTGATTTTCGCTGTTAAAGAGTTTGTTTGATTGGAATTTCTCATGATCTTGTCTAACTTACCATGGCATATTCTCGTATGTTGGCTGAGAAGGCGCAGCCGAGGTGTTGAATAAACTGCTTCTTATGTGAGCCAGTTAGCAGCTTAGCAACCAGAGCCAGCGGTGGATTTGCAGCCAGCCGAAAAGGTGCAACTGAGAGGAGTTATAATACATCGGCTCTTTCAGGGCCACAATCTCATTTCAGAACAGTTGTTAAGAGTTTATAATACCAACGTAGTTGTACGTATTCTGCTGTTTTTCTGGCCTAAGTCAGATTTGAAGATGCAACGCGAAGACTGTATACCAAAACCCGAACATCACATTTGTACCTGTAGTTGTAACGTCACCTTTAAGAACAACTCCCCTACATTATCAGAATAACTCGTAAAAATATACTTTTTTGTAAAACTCTTTGGAATGTTACTTGGCTCCTCTAAGTTGTTTTTAGCGAATTTTGAGCCTGCCAATAAAACAAGATGGACAACGAACTGTGGTTCTCGCGGCGGGTTCGATTTGTAGCCAGGTACCCATTTATTCAGAATCTACCATTTACAATACAGAGCTTGAATAAGAACGGATCATACTCTTGGTGCTATCATGTATTGGCTGAGCTTAAGAACCGAAATAAAACTGCATATCCATATCTGTTCGGTTGTGCAAATGCTCATTGTTCTCGGTATACTAGATGAAACATAATTCCCGTGGAAACCCGGAAAACTTAAAGAACTTCTTCAACTTGGCCGAAAGGATTCAAAGATTCAACCGTTCAATCTTGCCTACACTATATTCTGCCGGGCATACAATTATTCAGCACTTTTTCCTTGCCTTCCTCAAGTAATAAAAATTGAAACTTACCTAGCCTAACGGAGCATATTCAACCAATTCCTCTTCCATATCCATAACTTCCTCCTCTTCGCAGAATTCCTCATAGGTGTCTCCATCTATTACGATGTCGTCCCTTGAGGCATTGTCCTGTTCTTCCTGCTGGTCCGATAAAAGATCCATTCCTGGATGCGTCTTCTCGTGCTTTTTCCGCCCGGACGAAGTTATAAAAGCAGCCGGACATGCGCGACAAACGTACGGCCGCTCACCGGTGTGAATCCGCTCGTGGGCCCGGCAGTTGGTCTTCTGCACGAAAGCTTTCTCGCAGTACTTGCACTTGTGTCGGCGATTGTCCTCGTGAATATCAACGTGTATACTTCGCTTCTGCTTGCAGCTGAACATCTTCGGACAGTAAGGACAGGGAAGGTTCTTTTCTGGGATCTTTCCCTCGTGTGCGACCTCAATGTGTTTAACTAGATAACATTTCATTGGGAAACGCTTCTCGCAGATTTCGCATTGGAACCTTTTCAGATGCATCGATCGATGATAGAAGAACGTCCGATACAAATCGGTTACAAAATCGCAGTTTTCGAAATCGCAAATAAATTGCTTTATTCCGGCTGAATCGGTTCTAACGTTGACGTTGCTGTAGTCGGTGTTGTAGCGAGGGCGTGAGACGGACTGTTGAGCACGGTAGCGCGGATCTTCCGGGAAATGCTCGGCCATATGGTACCGTAGACTGGTTCCATTGTGAAAGTTTCTGCCGCACTCCGTGCAAATGTAAGCCTTTTCGCCTATATGGAGTCGTTTGTGGTTTTGGAAGTTGGCTTCATGATTAAAGCGTTTGCCACACTTTTTGCATTCGAATGGCTTCTCGCCCGTATGAATCCTTACGTGACGTCTAAGAAGAGAATTGCAGCCGAATACTTTGCCGCAATGTTCGCATTTGTATCTTCCTAGATATGTCAGAAATAAAAGGCGATTAATTGGTTTTCAAAACAAAACACCCTCGTGCAATACTCACCTTCTTCAAGGGCCTTGTGCTTGGACAAATGATTGTAGAACGCTCGTTTTTTATTGAAATATTGACCACAGTAATCACACGTGAAGCCGTCTCCTTCACCGGCTTCATGCACCCGTTGCATATGATCAGCATAGGAATGCTGTGTCAAAAACCGCAATGGACAGTAGTCACAAGGGTACGGATACAGATGGGTTTGGAGATGCTTGTTGAGACTCACCAAAGACTTAAGCACCTGAGGAACTTCCTCTGTGCTACACTGCTCGCACTTATAAGGAAGTATGCAAACGTGCTGCTCCATGTGGGCTTCCAATGCGTCCGCATCGTCATGTGCAGTGTCACAGATGTAGCAGGTATTGGGAATTAATTTAGGTTTGGGACGAGCTTCAACGATTTTTCGATTCGTAGTTCTGACGGAAGGTTTCGGTTTATATAGTTCCTTCCAAGAAAACACATACTTTGGCGCTACATCCTTCTCTTCTTCTGAATCCGTTTCAATTTCCACCTTAAACTGATCGGCTGAGTTGTCGTGCTTTGCAACAGGCGAGTTCTTCTGCAGTGAGATATCCTCAGCTGATTGAGTTTCCGCTGAAACTTCTTCTGTCAGAGTTAGCTCGTCTTCATCATATAAATGTTCCTCTTCCAGTTCTTCCAGAACTTCGATTTCTGTTGCTGCAGATGAAAAGTCCTTTGTAGGAACAAGTTTTTCTGTTTTGATCGTCATCTCATTCTCCTTCTTTTTGAAAATTGGTACACTGGAAGCATCGGCTAACATCGTCTCTTCGACAATCTGACAGAAACAAAAAAAATAATTAGTCCACTCATGTATACAAGTAACTATGCTTCATCAACCTACCACCTCCTGTTTAACATTGCTCAACAAACTGCTTAGGTAAGATTGATTTAGGCTTTTCGACTCGTATCGATGGTTGTCGTAGGATCTATAATGGCACAGTAGTTGCTTGCTCTGGCTCAGATTCCTAAGAATACGATCGTGATGCAGAAATTCCATCCGAACGTTGAAGGCCAAATCCGCTTTTCCGACGCAAGCGGCACAAATTTTGTTCGGAAGCTCTCCACCTATTTCGATTTTCAACCCCGTTATGGTGTAGATTATGTCTAGCATGTTGGCATTATGCAGTTTCGAGTTGAACGGTATCAATCCGTCTGCCTTCTTAAGACACATCCGACAGAATAGCGTACGCAGTTGGAATTCGTCTACTACCGTAACGTCCTCTGCACCCTCAGCGCTTTCCGAAGTCACCGTGCTTGGTTTACATTTGGTCGAAGTGGTCGACAGTTCCTCAGATACCATCACATCATCTCGGTCCATCAACTCATCATCATCATCCTCCTCCGGAGAGTAAACCATTGGGACCGCTACCAAAGAAACAAGAAATTCTAGACTAACACACTACAAACCCCATCTGAAAACACTCACCTCCCTCGAGCAGCAACTTTTTGCCATCGGCTTCGAACAGTTCCAGCTGCATGAAGTGATCCGAGCAGATGAACTTGGCCCTCCAGCGAAACTTGTCCGGATTGCCGCCAACGAAATCGATCCATTTGGTCCGGAGATCTGGATCATGCGGGAACGGAAAGCAAGCGACCCCTCGGTCGGCTTTTGAATTGGGGCATATCGGGATGCAGCACAACTTTACCATTGCGCTGCGATGGAACTTACTATGAAAAACGGAATTCGACAAACCACCAATGTGGATGTGGGTTTTGTTCACTTTTCAGCTTTAATTATCTCACGAAACGTACGCCGAGGCAGATAGCCAGACGCATTCGCGCATCATAAATTCGATGTAAATTCGAAAACGTCAACCCGCGTCAACTTTAAGCAGGGATGCCAATAAAAATAGGGATTTAAAAAATTGACTGGCAACCCTATGCTAGTTACAATAGCGTTTGACAGTATGCAACATATCACGGGCCTTATTTGAATAAGGCCCGTCTGACGTTTGTTACTGCGGGTACGAACGCCAGCATTGTTTACAAACAATGATTCTTTTGATGTTTGGCTGTAAGAGATGTTGGCTACAGCACAATGACAGCCCGCCAGGTCCCTGGCGAAAAGTGAACATATGTACCACACGCTCGTTCAGATCTACTCTAAATAGAGTAACTTTCACTCAGTTTCGTATTTCCATGCTAAATGTCTAACACCCCGTTCACACTACAATTTATATTATTGTATAGAGTTTGATATAAAGTATGCACATTTTTGAGTGAAAATAGATGTATAGTTGTATAAGAAGTTATATAATGTAGGGTGGGGGGGGGGGCGAATGGGTAAGGAAACTGAGTAAATGCTACTCTGATTGTAAAAGCGCTATACTTATAAAAATAGAGTAATTATAATAAAGCTGTCAAATGCGAAAAACGTGGTTCAGTCCAAGGTTTAGTCGATACATCGGAAATTGATTCGGAAACGGTTCGGAAGTTAAAAGGTAATGAAAATGTTTTTTTTTTATGTTAATGAAACTAAAATATCGATACTTAAAAGGATTTAGTTCTCACATCTCCACTTTTGGAAACTTCGTTCCGGGATATGTGGGAAAATTGAATTGCTCGGAAACAGCCGTATCACCAATACTACAAGAGTCCCTCCGGACGATCGCCGTCAAGCGCTTTCAGTGCGGATGATCCGGAAAAATCAATTATAGAAATAAAACAAAATAAATTATGTGAAAATAATAAATATAGGATTAAAAACACTGTCCGAGTTTTAATGGAAATGAGTACACGCTCGTTCGTAATTACTCTAAACTGAGTAGAAAATGACTCAGTTTCGTTAAAAGTGGAACTACCCTAATTAGAGTAATTGAAGGGTTAACTAGGTCACCTGTCAAAATTAGAGTTAACATTACTCAATCAAGCTTGTTTGTATTTTCTCAAAACTGAGTAGAAAACGACTCAGTTTGGTTAAAAGTGGAACTACCCAAATTAGAGTAGCTATAGGATTACTCATTTTTGATTAACTAGGTCACTTGTCAAAATTAGAGTAAACATTACTAAGTATCTAATTTCAGCTGATTAAACAATGTGAGTAAGCACTACACGCTCGTTCAGATATACTCTAAATAGAGTAACTTTCACTCAGTTTCGTATTTCCATGCTAAATGTCTACAAGAAATCGTTATGAATTTTTTTTTGTGCTACAAGAAATCGTTATGAATTTCAACAATTCACCTTATGAAATATAATGATGTTGAAAAAATAACAATATAGGTTGCACCATATTTTCGAACCTTGGATTCGATCCTTGAACGTTAAGGTTATGGGTCCAGTGACTTGACCACTAGTATATATCAACACTTATAAATAGGAAAGCTTAAAGGCGAAGAACAACAACGTCGTGTAAAACAAAGTCCATAAGTAAAGCATCGTTCATAAGATGAACCTTATGAAATTCTTAAGATTATTTGGCTGAGTGTATCCTATTTAGCGTTTGACAATACGCAACATATCGCGGGCCTTATTTAAATGGACGAATCCAGGTTGAAAAAAGAAGAAGACACCGAGTGGTAATAAATCTGACAGCTCCCATGTTAAGGTATAGGACGAAAATTTTAAAATGCTTCTAGAAAATTCAAATGAAATTCTAATTAAAAGCGGTTTGTTGTATGATGTAACCTGGTTAGTAGTGTTACACGCAGAAAAGTATGTTGTAAATTCTAAAGGGTTATGTATAGCTTCAACAAATTTCATTGTAGACTCACGGCTTACCTGTATTTTCTTTTGATTCGACCATTAAGGTTATTCATTTCAACAATAAGTATTGGTGTTTCTAAAAATACTTCAAGATAGCCTGCTGTCAATTTCAAATCATAAATATAGTTAAAACAAATATATAATTTGAGACAATGCAAATGTTTGATTACATCGACAAAAGCGGTATTTTTAAAACGAAAAATTGTATTATTGTTGTTTCAATATTATATTACTAATTCAAAAACATTCAATTGTTTGTGATTAATAGTAGTTTTGTTGCTTTTGTGGATGAGCTTTTAGAGATTTAAATAAAATTCATCAAAATAAAAACAAATTTTTAAACATCATTTATTATTTTTATAAAATTACAATGTCTAAAGAAAAGCTATCTTCCAACTTATGCAAATTAGTTGGGAATAATTCTAAACTTTCTACATTTGCAATAACAATTATTTTAGTTGTTTTGTAGAGTTTGAACAATTGCAGATGCACATCAAAGCTTCGCATTTTTCCTTACGGTCCACGGTTTTCAGCGTATCGACCGTGTACTGATTTGCTGAAATAATCATGTGAATATAAATAAAATTGTATAAATTGTGTAAAGTTCAAAGTTACCCAAGAAAACGTTAATTATAGTAGCCGTCAATCCAAAACTTTCCAATAACTCGAAGAACGACAAAATATCTTCATCGACGCGTTCAACTACCCGCATAACGAAAAACAATTTGCTATATAGTCAAAACTATATTTCGAATGTAAGATATATTATCATATTTTATGTTATTGTTATCCAATAGTTAAATCTCGTTTTCACCATACAACCTCTACATTAACACATATTGTTAATATTTGCCATATTGTCATTGAACGATTTCTTATTGTCTTCACGTGGTCTGGATTATATTCCAACTTTTTGGCATAGAGTACAGCAAAAATTTTGTTCGTGAAAATAGCCAATTTTATATGGTAACCTAACCTAACCGCCTATTCAGCATATAGTAATTTGGCCCTTTACCATCTGAAATATTGTTAAAACTATATAGGTTATTGTTAGTTTATAGTTGTCAATTATAAGGGTAAATGTCGTAACAATAACGTAAATGGTGATCAACAATTAGAAATAAGGTCCAGGAATGGTTTGGGAATGGGGGGCTAACTTTCCACAAAATTAGATTGTTGAAGCAATAAAAATAAGTAGCAAAAAATGAATTTGCAATATCAACAAAATATTTTGTAGATTTTAAAATTATGATTTTAAATTCTAACAACAGTATTGTTTAAGCAAAAATCAGGTGTATTCGTATTAATAAATTATTTTTATGATACAAATATTAATTTTTTGGTGAATTTATTCTCAGATATTGCTGTTTCAAACTACCTCTATTCCTCTGCGTGTAGTAAATTAAACCAAACCGAATTAGTAATTGGTTTATATTGTCCAAACACCATTAGGTTAAAGTGCCATTGTGTTTCATCTCACATATCAGCAAAGGACTGGAAAGACAATTGTTGTGTCTCGTCGCCGGCCATTTTGCAGTTGCCCCATCAACTTGTTAGCAGACCAGAGGCAACACCTGGTCACCAGGAATCAGAACATGAACCCGCGCTGTTAAGTTCCCCGGATCCAACCGAAATCGCCAAGAGAAAAATGCGATAGTAAAACTACATCATCCTAATGATCGTGGCCGTTGCCACCAAAACTTATTATTACCATAAAAATAAGCCAACAGCAAGTAGCTAATGTGACGTCACACTTATGTTAAGAGAATTATTTCACCTCATATTTATGTAATTTCTGTTTTTTTTTTTTGTAATATAAGGTTATTGTTCATGTATTTCTGATGGAGTTAAAGTTCATGCATGGGGTAAGAAGTTCTCACTACTATTTATATTGATACCGTTACTTCGGACTCACAAGGAGTCTCCATACCTCCCTCCCTTAGCGATCTATATAGCCTGATCTCATCTTGTGGCTTTTGAGCATTGAAAACATAAGACCCATTTACCCGAGGGGGGTGCAACTCCCACGATGAGCATTAGATAAAGCTTCCCTGACGTGACAATTTCCACGATGATGACGATTTTCTTTGTACTGAAAGCATTTTTTGCGATTAGCAAGATTAATCGCGATGAGAGCGCGATGAAGATGCGATCAGAATAAAAATTATCACTGACAGAATGGAACTGCTCGAAAAATTTTACAATGAGAACTGCCAGAAATAAAATGACATTTCTCGCAAATATTCGATCAGAAAAAAATTTCTTCTGGCATCGCAAAAAAAAAAATTAAGTTTTCAATATCCGTGCTTCGGAGTTTTTGTTTTTCGTTGCCTCCTCTGCGTCAGCTCACCAGGCGAGTCAGTTCCGTATTCCGTCTACGGAAGATCGATACAAAGAACTCTTCATAAACAAACAGACTGCCCAAGAAATTCTCCCTAGCACGATCATGTATGATTCGGAGGTCGCTAATTAATTATATTTTCCAAATCTTACATACTGTTTGCAATGAGATTTTCAGGCAAATTTTTGGAAGAAATGGCTAATTTCTGGAGAATGAAGTATTTTTATATAAATATATTGAGGCAGGTCTGGAATTCTATAGTTTCCAAAGACTGTTTCTTTATTTGAGATTTTTTTCGGTCTGCAGCACCGAAACAAACGTAAACAAAGCTACTGATTTTGTTTCTGAAAACTTGCTTGCTTGGATTCACTTGCTCGAAATAATCAAAACAAATTTCCACAATGCTGCCAGAAAAGAAAAGGGTAGCTCGAATATAAATGTCATGGCTGCCAGACATCACTATCACTGCTCGCGATTCGAGTAAGAATCGGTTACGATGAAACGCGATTACGCGATGAATTTCCTGATTCATAATACTGTTGCAATTAATGGCGATAGGGGGAGCGATGGTTTTTTTTTTGTGAATTTGATAAGGATTTGCAGCGATCCAATGTGCAATCGCAAAGTGGCGTACCCCTCGCATTGACCCTGTTTGCTTGTGGGGCGTTAATGAGACCCTCGCCGAGGTAGGGTGAGAAAAAAAGAGAGAGAAAGATAGTATTAGACACCGGTTTTTGTCACTTTTCCTGACCCTATAGATCCCCCTATCCACTGAACGTAGCAGAGGGATAACAAATGCACTGTATTAGCTGTACTTATGTTCATTTTGCTTACATCGGTTTCGGAAATGGTAATTGTCAAATCGCAATCACTGTGACAACTGAATTAGTTCCGCCAACATAAATAAAAAACATCATCTTGTCTGAGCTGCTTAACAATGGAAGTGACCAACACCAGGTTGAAAAGTATGTTTTAAATTCGTTTCCGTTTCCGATGTCGTTGTGTTAGGGCCAAGGAATCAATTTTTCTTCAAAAACCATAAAAAACTAGCAACAAAAGAGCAGGCCGATATACGTTTGTCCCAACCATTTGCCAACCATAAAATGTTGCGCATGTATTTGTTGGCAACTAAGATCAAAACAATATTTTGGTTTTTTTTGGACGTGAATTGAGGAAAATTTTCAGTCCAAAATGTTATCTAATTGGATCAAAGTATCTACTTCGTAATATTTGAAAACCATTCTATAGTAATTAAAAATAATCATTGCAAGCTGTAAATCTCGCTTTCTTTCCAACTTTTTCCTATCCTATTCAAGTTGCAGCAAACCACAGTTGCGTGTTGCTTTTGTCATGACATTCGCAGATGGCAACAAGTCGAAGTTGCGGCGAGTTGTTCGGAAATCGTTTTCTTAGTTAGGACCGTAGAGCACCCGTACCGGTGCGTGACTAAACTATATTTGATCGCTCTCACCATCACTTCAAACCGTATCTGGCGCAACTAAAAGCGCTAGCAAAATTGTGGCGCAACTATCGGGAAGCATCAGGCGCTCATAATTTAGCATCGCGATAGTGACGCGAGAGAGGGTTGCTATTCGACTTCCAATTGTCAAAAATCTCCGATTGGTTTGTTGTTTATTTTTGTTTACGCAATCAGAATTAGGGGCAAATTTTGAATTTGATTTAAAGAAAACTATTGCTCTATCAACTTTAAGTCAATTTGGTTTATTAATAAGAATTTTATCAATAGGGTCATGCGATGGCTTTTTCATGATTTCTCCTGGATAGATTTTTGGTTGGCATGAAAGAGAACCATTAGCCACAATGGCCGCTCTGGCAACCTCTGGCGTGTCCCGGGGGAACCTGTAGAAGATGTCTTGCGCCAAACCACGTGGTGCGACGGTAGGCCTGAAAAGAAACATGCTTTGTTCAGACTACAGACTTGTAACATAATACAAGGGTGTTTTGAAAATTATCAACAAGGAAAATGTCATCAAGATAGCCTTGTATTATGTTACAACGCTGTAATATGAACAACGTATTAGCCACATTGGCCTTAAGGCCTTTCACCTTAAGAGTCCTTCGGTAGGCATGAAAAGAATAATTTACCACAATTGCCCCTCCGGAAACATCTGGGGTGATTAGACCAAACTTATAGGAAAGGACATTTATATTTTTGTACCAAACCCCAGTGGTTCCCAGAAAGACCACTGTAACCGATGGTTCTTTTCATGCCAATTGAACGTCTCTGTAACAGAAATCACGAAGAAAGAGCCATCGCAATTGACTATGTTTATGGAGATCACCGAATCTGTCAAACTGATGATGGAGCACTAGTTGAGCAGCGACCGATACAGAACACGGTAACAAAATATAGTAGCGACCGGTGTGAGATTGAGTGACTAAACCAAAATGACAGCTCGATGCGCTAGTATTTTAATCGTCCAGATAGTTGCGCCCGATACGGATGCTCTTAGTTTAACAATTTTTGATTCGTTTCAATGTGTCTGTTGAGTACTTTTGGAATATTACGCTACACTGAACCCAAACATCCTCCTTTTATCGGATGAATCTTCCGTCGGTTGATATCGAAACATTGAAATCGCATTTTCGAATGATAGATGCAGGCGGAGGACGATTTTCTAGAAACCAGATGATTATCCTTCCAATGTTGAACAACTAATAATACGCGAAGTGAATTGACCTCCCGTTAAAATTCTGATGAACGCTGTACGAAAAATCGTCATCCCAAAGTGGAATGCGTATTGCATTGGAAAAGCCCTATGACGCAAATAATTTGAAATGAGGATGACAAACATTGCATTTTATATCATTCGGTAAAAACCTATCAATCGCTATCAGAACTGGTACCCTCACGAATAAAGGATCGAAACCCGACCGCTTCCTACGGAGTCGCGGAAAAATATTTCCTGACTCCTTCAATTTTTGTACTCCCGTTGCAGTCTTTGCTCAACGGTTGAGGAAGTGAAAAGTGCAATAAATTTATGTCGTGAAATTGTTTAAAATTATTCATAGATCGCTAATAAATCTACACACTTTTGAAACAAACATCATATTGAATTTGGTTGAGTGTCATACGAAACATGGATGATCGTCATACGGATCTAACCATAAGACAATCATCCGATTTCCGAATGCTTTTCGTTAAAGGGCGCAATCGAATTACCTTTCGATACGATTTCGAGATGATGTTTGGGTTCAGTGTAGCTATAACAAAAGCTGGATACGAGGCTGGATAGCTGATATTGAGCGTGTGCATTTAGTACACAGAGACAAATTTTATAGTCAATTTTACCATTATTGGGGGTAATGCCGAGGGGGGTGACACTCCCATGATGAGCGTTTGATAAAGCTTCCCTGACATGAAAATTTCCACGATGACGACGATTTTCTTTGTGCTGAAAGCATTTTGGCACGATCAATCGCGATGAAAGCGCGATGACGATGCGATCAAAACAAAAATTATCGCTGACTGCTCGAAAAATTTGACAACGAGAACTGCCAGAAATAAAATGACATTTCTCGCCTCCAAATATTCTATCAGCAAAATTTCTTTCTACGGTGTAGGTTCACCCCGCTTTTGGCAAAAAAAAAATAAAAAAAAATACTGGGGACCCAGGCGGCGCTGCCGCAGAACAAAAGAAAATGTAAGTTGGATCAAACTTATTGTTTACCGCAACGATACCATCAGCCGTAGGTAAAACATATCCGTCCGACATTCGGAAGTCGATAGTTAGCACGACGAGTACGTCGACCACTACCTCACTAAATACGGCTACCACGACTATGGAACCCAAATCGACTCCATCCCTCACATTCTCAACAACTACGACACAACATCGACGACGACAACAACCACAGAAGCCACAAGAGCATCAACAACCAGCACCACTTATACGACGACCATCCCAACAACATCCCTGACTTAAGTTCCACCCACCAATGAGCTATGCTGTTACAATGCAGCACCGGATCTGTGCAACAATCTAACAAATGTATGCGAATGCAATCAAGATCCGCTGACCCCGGGTATCCTGTATTGCTGCAACAACGTATTGAACGCTACCACTAGCGTCACGATATGGGAGATGGTACTGAACATGTTTATGAAGTACACCAAGCAGTTGATATTGATCTCATTTAAGGATGGCTAAATTCAGAACATTTGTGCGTTGTTCGAAGGTTTATCGCAAGCAAAAACGGGAAGCTACTAAGCGGATGAGAAGAGAAATTTCCATCCCCCTAGTACATAAGAGAGTTCTTCCGGGCTGAGAAAACCGTTTTTTATTGTGTCTAGTGTTCGACCACCGTTACTTTTTGATCGGATACAGTGTCAGAAATTACTTAGCAATTCCACTGCTCTCGATGATGGCATGAACGATGCACTTAAACATTGCTGCTGCTTGCTGGTATGATACCGTCACCGCTGCTCCCTTCCGGTGGATCAATGCTCGGTTCTAGCTCACCGAAGGTGATAGGTTCTATCTCGTCAAAAATCGTTTCCTCCTTCGGTTTGACCTTGTCGGTGGGCTTTTCTTCCATGAAACCGATTAGAACGTTCTCGTTCACATTTTCACATTGTGATGCTGGAGCGACAAGGAATTCAAAAGTCCCTTTAAGTACTTCGGACAATGATGGTATGCTGTTTTATTTTCGGGTGCCCTAAGCTCATCTGTACAAAACATACAAGCTATAAAGGTGAAATATAAACACTTACCAATTGCCATTACTTTTTCCGCTACCGATTAAGTATCGAAAAACACAGATGGATGCTACTCGATTCACTTGCTCGAAATAATCAAAACAAATTTCGATAGTGTTGCCAGATACGGAAAGGTTAGCTCTAATAGAAATGGAATAGTTGCCAGTCATCAAAATCAATGCTCACGATTCGAGTAAGAATAGATCACGATGAGACGCGATTACGCGATGAATCTCGCGATTAATAATATTGTGGCGATTAATGACGATAATGGAAGCGATGGTTTTTTTTATGAGAATTTGATGAGGATTCGCAGCGATCCAATGTGCAATCGCAAAGTGGCGAACCCCTCGGGTAATGCCTTGTTCAGACTACAGAGTTATAACATTTTATAACGGTTGTCAAATAATATCAACATAAAAAACGGCATCAAGATAGCCTTGTATCATGTTACAACTCTGTAGTCTGAACAAGGCATTAAGATGACTATTGCACAGGGACCTGGTGGACAGCGATTTTCTTGTATTCAGCACCTCTAACAACCAAACGTCAAAAGATTCATTGTTGTGAACAATGCTGGTGTTCCTATCCGTAGTAACAAACGTCAGACGGGCCTTATTCAAATAAGGCCCTTGATATGTTGCATACTGTCAAGCGCTAGTCAATAGGATAGGGTTGCCAGGTCCCTGCTATTGCAGTAGAGTGATTTTGAACCGACTATGATCAAGGTCAAAACGACCATTAAAAATAGTTGATCCTACATTTGCCATAATGTTGGAATAGTCCTTGTCACCATGATCATAGTCAAGAATGCCATGAATGTGCTGAATCCGACTATTTTCATTGTTATTGTAAACATTATTTGCGACTGTCATCCTGACCATGATTTAATTGTCGGTATAACGATAGAATTTTTTTCAGAGTAGTTGCCACGTTTCTCACTTAAGGCGCCTCGACACAAACGCAAAAACAGGGTCGCCTGAAAAAAATGTGAAGTGACTTATATAGACGAATCCAACTTGAAAAAAGAAGAAGACACCGAGTGGTGATAAATCCGACAGCTCCCATCTTAAAGTATAGGACGAAAATTTTAAAATGCTTCCTAAAAATTCAAATTAAATTTTAATTAAATGCGGTTTGTTGCATGATGGAAGAAAAATCTAAAACTGTACAACAGGGGCATTATTATTATTTAATTTTTATTTTGCTGAAAATGTCTTCGTTGAGTAGTTTTGGATTTTTCTTTCATCATTCAACGAACCGCTTTTTTTAGAAGCATTTTAAAATTTTCGTCCTATACTTTAACATGGGAGCTGTCAAATTTATCACCACTCGGTGTCTTCTTCTACTTTCAACCTGGATTCGTATACTCCCGTTATTTTACTAATATTGATAAATGGATTTTTTTTTAAATTTTATATGATAAATTTTCCCATTTTTGCTGACAGTTCCGCTAGAGCGAGAAGGTTCAAATTTGAAGAAGTTTCGAAGTTTTGCGCACATAACGACTGACGTTCGCTTACGAGATCCTGCAACGAGTAAAGAGTTATAATTCGTAGTCAACTTCAATCTATTGCGTGTTTTCATCGTTTTCCTAACGAGTTGAATGGACCGATTGTTTTGATTGGAATAATTTCGTGCTGTGCAAAAGGGAGTGCCAAATAAACAGAAAGGTTGAAATTTTAATTTTGTTTTGTTAATAAAGTTGAGTATTCAACAATGCCTCAAGGTCGGAGGAAGGTTCCGTTCAGCGGAAAGCAAAAGAAACAGCAACTTCTAGCCAAAAAGCATGCAAAATGTGAGTATAATTTAGGGCATCAAATTTTCAAAATCGTCATCGGATATCCCCCGGTTCGGTGTAATTAACAAAATGATTTCGTAACAACACTTAAACATATACCTGTGGATATGTATTCCAGCTAGCACGTCGCATAACATTATCCGGAAGTTGCGCGATGAGGAATCTAGTGATATCAGCGAGGACAGTGACTTTCCGAAGACGTTCCACGAGAATGTGGAGAAGATAAACCTCCAACCATTGAAGGATCCTCGCAGCAAGGCTAACCGGTACGTGCTGCAGTTCCATCGGGAAACAGGCAAACAACTGCGAGAAATGAAGGAGGAAGCTCTAAAGCCGCTGGTCCCATGTCAACCGGAACAGCTTGAACTGGCCGACAACTACTTTGTTGGCTACGAATTTCCCAAGCGACCCAAGTGGAACTACGAAATGTCCAAGGAGCAACTGGATAGTAATGAGAATCGTTATTTTTTTGTGAGTGCTTGTTTTTAACGAACGCTTTACATTGTGGGTCATTTACCTATACAAATTCCACTTCGCAGAAGTACATCACATATATGGAGAAAAGTCATTACGATGATATGAAATCTCTAAGCTTCTGTGAGCTCAATTTAGAAACTTGGCGTCAGCTTTGGAGGGTGCTCGAGTTGTCCGATATTGTGCTAGTTATTGTAGATGCACGTTTTCCGGTGAGATTTGCTTAAAAGGCTTCCAAGATAATGATACATTTTCTAGTATTGTATTTTTCAGACGTTGATGTTTCCTCCCTCGTTGTATCACTATGTAACGGAAGATCTTGGGAAAGGTATGATGCTGGTGATCAACAAGGTAGATCTTGTGGAACCGGAAGCGGTTCTTGCTTGGAAACGGTATTTCCAGCAAACGTACAAAGACATAAAAGTTGTCCTGTTCACGTCCTATCCTTCGTACAACCTGCGAGGAAAGCAGGAAAGCAAACATGGATTGAAGATTCGTAGACGCAAGGGTAGAATGCGTATGGCCACCGAGGGAGCCAATCAGATCTACAATATTTGTCGGGAATATGCAGGAGATCAGGTAGATCTCAGCTCGTGGCAGCAGAAAATCCTTGAAGAGCGAAATGCCCCAATGGATGTGGATGGGGAGGATGATGAGCCTTTCGAAGTGGAAAGAACTCACGAAGAGGAGAAGGATTTCTCATTCGAAGAGCACATAAAGTTCAAAGACGGGGTGCTCACGATTGGCTGCCTCGGATTTCCCAATGTCGGAAAGTCCTCCCTGCTCAATGCTGTGATGGGTAAAAAAGTGGTCTCGGTTAGTAGAACACCAGGTCACACAAAGCACTTTCAAACGATCTTCCTAACCAATACTGTCCGTCTCTGTGATTGCCCCGGTCTTGTATTTCCGTCTGCCATTCCACGGAGGCTTCAAGTTCTAATGGGAAGCTATCCAATCGCTCAGCTGCGAGAACCTTATGCCTCTATCAAGTTCCTAGCGGAATCGTTAGATCTGCCGAAGCTACTCACATTGAAGCATCCCTCCAACGATGCTAACGAGGAATGGTCTGCCATCGATGTATGCGATGCGTGGGCTATCAAACGTGGCTTTCTGACCGCTAAAACAGCCCGTCCAGACACTTACCGAGCAGCTAATCACATCCTACGAATGGCACTGGATGGGAAAATTACGCTCTCCCTCAAACCTCCCGGCTTTCACCAGATGCTGGAACAGCTACAGTCGGACCCCGAACTGACGGCGGTTAAGGAAATTCAGGCTTTAGCTGAGAACAATGAGAAGGAAGACGATGATGACTACATATCGGACACGGACACGGAGGATGTCGCCGGTGCTGCTAGCAATGACGCCGACAACGAGGAGGACGAAGAAGGCAATTCGACGCTCTCACCGGTTGGGTCCAAAATTTCCAATCCGTTCTCACTGCTCGGAAGTCCAGAGTAACTAAATTGAATTCAATGATATAGGATCGTTTTTGAACTACTTATATACGCTTTTTACTCTATACATATTTTACCGAAGAGAAGCCACTGAGATTTAACGAGAACGAGAGCTAGAGAGAGAGAGAGAGAGAGAAAGAAAGAAAGAAAGAAAAAGAAAGCGTTTAACGGATAAGATTTGCACACGTGTTTGTTACGTATATTTATTGTTACTTCACGAAAGTCTCTAAATGCATTCTAAAGATGAAAATACCTACTGTATTTTGCCCTTCGCAATAAAGGAGCTATATGAAGCTCAAGACGTATTTGTTTGTGTTATCAATAATGTGGTTTTGAAGTAATCAGAAGGATCCAATTAAGGTGTTATCGTGGCAATAGATTTAATGCAAATTATTGGTTCAACTTTAGTGTTCATCGGTTATCACTGCATTCAGGCGGATATCATGATTTTTTGTGTAATAAAAATGAATCACTCATACTTGCGTGAACCGTTACTTGTCATACAAAAATGATAAACTCGACACTGAAATAGGCCTACATTCAATCGCAAAATTGAGCATACACTTGAAGGGAAACCAGGGACGCTATTGGTTTTGAAGGAAATAATTGATTTATCCAATTTATTTAAAGGTGTTTCAATCACTTATTTATCGAACTAATTAAACGTACAATCAGATTTATGTTAGCACTTTGACTGTTTTGGTCACCGCAAAATAGAGCATACAGCGTCTCTCTTCTCAGAAAAAAACTTAGCGTGCCATGTGAATAGTTGAGCTTTGTGTTTGTTTTTTCTTTAGCTTCTAAGCAACCTCAGCTGCTTGGGGAGTTTACATATTCCTGTTGCTGTAGTTTTTATTTTTTTTATTTTGACAAAATTGCATAAAAAAAATTCAAGAAACAGATTTTGCAACTCAAACCCTGATAATAAGTATTTGCTGCCGCGGAAAGTCGTTACGGGAAATAGGAACTGCCGTCGGAAGATGAGATGCTACAGTGCAGACAATTGTTAAATATGTGGAAGTACGAAGGCACACTGAAAAATCGGCCCGGCAGAGGACGAAAACGGATATTGATAGCAGGCGATGAACGGGAAATTGTGCGCGAAATACGGAAGAACCCTAAAACAAGCATTCCAAACTGGCAAAGGAAGTTTCTGACATCGTAGAAAGACCCGTCAGTGTGGATACCCTTCGGCGAGTGGCTCACAGGGACAATCTGCGAGGTCGGTGGCTCGAGATTTGATAGTCGTTGACTGTCTGTCAATTTTATAGCGAATTCGTTTTTTGATCCAGTTCCAAACTGGATCGGGTATCAGAATTGGGTTGGCTTGTGTTTTGTGTCAAACATCAGTGTCTATGTGTTTTTCTGTAACTCCTATCGGATTGAGGTTTGAACTAACAATACGTTCGGGTATCGCAGGTTGGAACTGGTTCCAACCCAGGTTCAAAAATGAATTCGATATTAGTTTGGTGAAACCAAGTCTACAGACTAGGCGGCACTGATGTTCCAACGGATTGCTTTTAAAAATTTACACAGCGAATTGGAAAAAAAAAAATGTTCGAGCCTGGATGTCTGCTCTCTGTGTTACTACTTTCAACAGGACAGCGATCCCAAGCACACCTAGTATTTAGTACGAGAGTGGTTGCAATATAATGCCCCAAAAAACACTAAAAACATCAATCACCGGACTTGAATCCCATCGAGCATTTATGGTGGGAGGTTAAGCACCGATTGAACGTTTGGACGAGCGTTTGGAATAGCATTCCATCTACGGTGACCAGGAATCCTGTGGAATCGATGCCGCGCCGCTTGCAAGCAGTACTGCATACTAAAGGTGGC
This sequence comes from Aedes koreicus, assembly GCA_024533555.2. Taxonomy (NCBI): domain Eukaryota; kingdom Metazoa; phylum Arthropoda; class Insecta; order Diptera; family Culicidae; genus Aedes; species Aedes koreicus. The sequence goes on from JAHHFK020000284.1 coordinate 39,952, forward strand.
CATACAAAATACTGAATGACATTTTTTTCGTTTGAATTTGAGTACATGTTTGCTTAAAACTTGAAGTGTATGCTCAATATTGCTCCGGTAAGTATAGGAGTTTTTAAATTAGTTGTGTAAGTTTCAGCTGAATTTGTGGAACTGTTATAGCTGTATTCTCAATTTTGTGATTAACTGTTTCTGTCAAAACGGTAATTTTTTTCTATAGTGGAATTTACAGGAATTTGCCTGCGTTTCTGTGATAGTTTTGAAAATTGCTTCAGTTTTTCAATTTTTATTACTAAAAAATCTAAAAAGTTCGTTTGAATTTTCCTAGTTTTCCAGTACAGAACGACCAATTTCGTCTGAGCAGGGGCTGGATAGTCAAGAAGAAAATGGATGTAGTTTTTGACTAAGGAAGCACCATCACCACAGAGAACAGACATCCAAGCTGGAGTGCCCTCCGTGTGTAAATTTCTGTAACTGCCATTTTAATCATATGAATCATATGTTGATGGCACCACCTGCGCGCCTTGAGATTTGATAGTCTGCCAATTTTAGTTTGGCGAAATCTAGACTAGGCGGCGCTAATTTTCCAACGGTTTGCTTTTAAAAACTTACACAGTAAATTGAGAAAAAAATGTTCGAGCCTGGATGTCTGTTCTCTGTGTGAATATCGTACATTCAGCGAAATAAACTTTCGATATTCATAAGATTGCATTATGATTATTGGCCACAAGAAATCGTTATGAATTTCATTAATTTATCTTATGAAATATAATGATGTTGAAAAAATAAAAATATGGAGCAACCTGGATTCGAACCTTGAACGTTGAGGTTATGGGTCCAGTGACTTGACCACTAGTATACATCAACACTTGTGAACAGTAAAACTTATAGGCGTACAAGAACAACGTTGTGTGAAATAAAATCCATTCATAAGTCAGGCTTATGAAATTTCAAAACTTCGTTCATAAGTTGAACCTTATGAAATTCTTAAGATTATTTGGCTGAGTTTACTATAGTCCTGGAAAAGCTGAAAACAGAATAGATCATTCCAAGTATGAAAGCTAAAATTTCAACGAAGGATATTATTTTATAACACATATTGTCGAAAAAAATCTTTATACTGTTCTAGCCTCGGTTCTAGTTACATTTCAAAGGTAGCAATTGTAGTGATCGAAGGGCCTGGTTTGATGATTTGTGAAATAAATGCCTTTTCTAATCATAAAACCACAAAATATTTAAATATAATCCTATACTGCTTATAAGCGCATGCCAGTCTTTTATGAATATAGTTGTTGAAGTTTATAAGTGCAATTTTAAAGTTAATGTTATGCTGAAATGCTGAAAAACAAATTGAGCGTTTGATGCTTGGCATGTTGCTCCAGGCTCTCGAGATAAATGATTTTGGAATGCAAATTCCAAAGCGTGCTGAAATGATTAATCAAAAGAGAATGGAAAGCAATATAATATGATGTACAGGTATGGGTATATACAAATTAATTTATAGGTACACAATCTTGAATTGCACCCCTTCGATTCGCTATTGTCAAAATGACAAAATTGACCAGGCTACGCCAACCAGTGTCTCCATGTTTCAGCTGGCAGTCTTTTGTGATCATTTGACTCGTGGAGGCGTGTGAGGACCAGAGGTCGGTCGCACCCCCTTCGGAGGTGTCAAAAGCCCTTCTTTTTTTTGTTGGTAGTTTTGGTGTTTTAAATGGATATGGAGGGGAGTTTTTTTTTTTTGGTTGGTTTATAAAAAATTGATAATTATAATTTGGTAATTTGGGTTTTGGGGGGGGGGATAGAAAGTGGGGTTTTGTTCTTGCTTTTTTTTTGGAGGGGGGGGGGGAAGAAAAAAGGGGGGGGGGGGGGGGGAAAAATTATTTTTTTAATGTTATGTGGAGAGGAGGATTTTTTTTTTGATAAATAAAAAAAAAAAAAAAAAAAGGGGGGGGGGGGGGGGGGGGGGGGGGGAGAGGGAGAGAGGAGGAAAGGCTTCACCAAACTGCAGCGTTTTTTTGCCGCCGCCGCTGCGAAATCGCGGCGAAAAAATCGCTGCGATGAGATTACATGGCGGCTTATGGGAGCGCACAAACCGACGCGATTAAAAAACGCATCGCGTCGGTTTGGGCGCTCTCATAAGCCGCCATGTAATCTCATTGCGGCGATTTTTTCGCCGCGATTTCGCTGCGGCAGCGGCAAAAAAACGCTGCAGTTTGGGGAAGCCTTAAAACAAAATCCATTCATAAGTCAACCTTATGGAATTTAAAGCATCGTTCATAAGTTGGACGTTATGGAATTTTTTTTTTTTTTTGGGTTGGTGTACTTTAAAATTAGTTTTAATTATTTCTTTTGTTATTTATAATCCTAATCTTGAAAATGTGCAAAATAGTCATAAAATAAAATTTCCAGATTCACCGCGTGACAACAGGTCTGTGCCACTAAGAGGAATGAAAAATATGCTGATACTTTATAGTAATAATATCGTTAATTGAGATTACCGTGTGCAATCGAGAAGAGACCTGTCAAAAGAGGAATCGTACTTTTGTTGTTGTTTATTTTTGTCAGTGATCAGGTTTCTCCTCTTTGTATTAGGCTGTTTAGTTTGGTCAAATTTTGATTATCTGTTTAATTTGGACAGTTTCAGATATGGTATAAGTTTGAACCAAAACATCTAATCTCGTCTGTGTGAACTCCGTGCATTAATGGCAAGTCTGTGCTGTATTCCGATCTGCCCCAACTCGAAGGTCGATCGGGGTGTCGACTGTTATCCGTTCCCTTCAACTGATGCAGCGCTTAGGAATAAATGGATCGACTTCATCGGTGCGGATGAGGGTAAGTTTCGATGGAAAACCAAATACATCTGTGCCGAACACTTCCACCACCTGGAGCTGGTCAAAACTAGTGATGGACGGACGGAACCGACCGAAGGAGGTGAGATTTAATGGCTTTTTTACGTTCTCGGTTCTAAGTTTGAATGGGTGTTTTCTTTTTCAAGCTGTGCCAATTGTGTACTCGCTGGAAGATGACGAAGAAGATGAGTTAATAGGGCAGGATGGTGTTATGGTTTCGAAAAAATCATCGGAATCAATTTCGCCATCCGAGAATTCGTTCCAGTTGCGTTCGTTGTTTTGTCGATTTTGTCTCAAAAAGGAAGATTGTTTGATTCCACTCAACTCGAAGTTACACAATGAGGATCTATTGGACATAATCTACAATGTTCTCGGGTTGGCCGTTCAGCATGAACAGGACGTACCGACGAAGGTTTGCACTCGATGCGTTGGAAAGCTCGATTTGGCTTTTAGCGTTAGACTGGAGTTTCTACATAACGAAGACATTCTGAGAAACTTGATCAAGAACAAGCAGCTTCAGATTCATTATGAATCTTACGATAAACATCTCGATCAACCAACAAACTGGAAAGAAATGTATCTTAGCACTTTGGTGGACAATGTTAAACAGGATGTAGTAAGTTTTGACATTATATATTTTTTTATCAAGCAAATTAAAAACCATTTCTTTTTCTATCAGAATACAGAAAAATTACAAGTTTTAGATTCGACAGGAAAAGAGCCAGATTATATAGAGCCAGTTGTGATGGATTTGCATGTAGACGAAATCATAGAAGAAATGAAGGAAGAGCATTTGTATGAGGAAGAACAATTAAGTTTTACTGAATATTCACTCGCTGAAGAGAGTGTAGAAGAAGAGAGCAAGAATTCTGTACCGAACAAAATCAAAAATGTAAAGTTCGAATCGGATTCGAAGGCAAAGGTGATTTCCACAACAAAGTATTCGTGGAAGGAACTATGCAAACCAAAACGCCTACAGCAACAGAAACAATGTAAAATTTTAGAAGATCTACCGGAACCGGAGCTGATTCCTCATACCTGCTATGTTTGTGAAACCGTACATGAAGACGCGGACGCTCTGGAAAGCCACATTGAGGAGCATGTAAACCTAGTGCCATACACCTGCGACCAGTGCAGCTCCGAAGAAGTTCCTCAGGTGCTGAAATCGTTGATCAGCCTCAACAAGCATCTCCAAACTCACCTGTTCCCGTACCTCTGTGACTACTGCCCGTTGCGGTACCTGAACAGAAGAGCATACATTACGCATATGCGCTCTATCCATGATGAAGGCGATAAAGACGGATACACTTGCGACGATTGTGGCCAGCATTTTACCCGGAAAAACACGTTCTCCGTTCACTTGTATAAGCACAAAGCCATCAAAGAAGGTGAGTAATCTTAGGACGATTTAGATCTTAATGGACGACTGATATTCAATTTCCACCAGGTAAATATAAATGTGAATATTGCGGTAAAGCATTTGGCGGTCCGGCTTTGTTGAAGCGACATCTCCGGATTCACACCGGGGAGAAACCTTTCGAGTGCAAAAAATGTGGCAAAAGGTTCAACCACGAGTCGATTTTCCAAGTGCACAAGCGAATCCATATCGGCGAGAAGGCTCACGTCTGCGCAGAGTGTGGAAAAAAGTTTATCATAGCTACCGAACTACGGTACCACATGGCCGAACACTTTCCGGACGATCCACGGTATCGAATGCATAAAGCCGCCTCATGGGTGCGCTACGATGGCATCGTCAACGGTACCTCTTACTCTACTCGTATGCCAGCAGGTCCCAAGAAACGAGTCTGTGAATTTGAAAACTGCGATTTTATAACCACATCGGCTCAGAAGTGGCATTACCATCGTGCGAACCACATCAGAAAGTTCCAATGCGAAATCTGCGCACGTCGTTTTCCAACCAACCAAGTATTAGTCAAACACGTTGAATCTGCTCACGAGGGGAAGGTGGCAGAGAAAACCCGACCCTGTCCGTACTGCCAGAAAATGTTCAGCAGTAACCAGAAACTACAAGATCACGTGGACATCCACGAGAACAATCGCCGCCACAAGTGTCGATTTTGCGACAAAAGCTTTGTACAAATGTCGAACTATATTGCTCACGAGCGAATACACACCGGTGAACGGCCATACCCTTGCCGCGTCTGCCCGTCGGCATTTATCACTTCGTCCGGTCGCAAGAAGCACGAAAAAAAGCATCCCGAGTTGGTAGTCTAGATGACAAAAATTTAATAAAACTCACTGAATATGATTAATGAACTACAATGAATTCGTTATAAATCAAGTGTGAAACTAGTCGCTTATCCTACGGTTCCCGGGTCCGGATATGTTTATCCTAAGCATTGGATTTAACTACATATCATGTGCGTTACAAATAATGTCACATTGGTTTCTCAGCCGTTCGTAAATCGATTTTAGTTTGGGGGGGGAATTAAAATAGGTCGAAGTTGTTCTGAAACTCCTTGGATAGCCTGTTTCATGGAGAGATCGTCTTCAATGGAGGAACTGTGATAAGAGAAGCGTACACTATAAGAATCATAGCATGGAAGACTAATATCGGATGACTTATAGTTAATATAGATTTGCAAGAATCTAGACTGGATACTCAATTCGAGAAATTCTTCGAAGTTTTCAATCACAAGGTTGTTACTGATTCCACACTTGATCAGTATTCTAGATGAGAGCTCCCAGAAACGGTTCGGTAAGGGTTTTATTCCTGCCAGAACCTCCAGGCACATATTATGCGTTGAGTACATACAGTGAAGGGCAATACGTAAACAACGATATTGAATGCGTTCCAATTTAATGAGGTGGCTGTTTCTAGCCGAGAGGAAGTTTTATAGAGTTTAATGAGGTCTTCCGGTTGAGCAGCCCACCATGTCCTGGAAATTGATCTTAGAAAATTGATCCTTTGTTGACATTTCTGTTTCAAATGCGCAATGTGAGTACTCCAAGTGCATTTTGAATCAAACATGACTCCTAGGTATTTGAAGGTTAAAGATTGGGTAATGTCTCTTCCCAATAGCTTGAGACGCAGTTGGGCTGGGAACCGCTTTCTAGTAAACACTACCAATTCGGTTTTATGCGGTGAAAACTCGATCCCCAAATTTCTGACCCAGATGAACAGATTATCTAGGGAATTTTGCAATGGTCTTTGTTAGATTTCCGCAGGTGGACCTCTAAAGGAGATCACAGCATCGTCTGCAAGTTGTCTTAGCGTGCATCTATTTTCCAAGCAGTTATCAATATCTTTAACATAAAAATTATAAAGTAAGGGACTTAAACATGAGCCTTGGGGTAAGCCCATGTAGCTAATTCTGGAAGTTGTCAGTTGACCTAGATTGAAGGTCATTTGTTTTGCTGACAGTAAATTATACAAAAAGTTATTTAGGATTCTGGTAAATCACTACTGTGCAGACTATCTGCCAGTATATCTATGGAAACTGAATCAAATGCGTCTTTAATATCCAGAGATATCGAAGCCAATTGCTCCTTGTGTGCAAAAGCCAGTTGTATATCAGATGAAAGCAATCATTTGTTCCTTTGCTCTTTCGGAAACCAAACTGCGTATTTGATAGAAGGTTGTTTGATTCAACCCAGCGGTCAAGTCTTGATAGGATAATTTTTCTAACAATTTCCTTAAAGATGATAGCATAGAAATCGGACGGTATGAATTGTAATCAGACGCTGGTTTCCCAGGCTTTTGAACAGCTATTACTTTAACCTGCCTCCATGCGGTTGGAACTATGTTTAGTTCCATGCAAGGGGTAATTCACTCGGCCACCATGTGTTAACACCCTCAAAAACACAATCCGCCACACTTCAAACACACTCACCACCACATGAACGATAAATTCATTTCTGGCAACACTTACACGAATCAATTGTTTGTTTTCTCACTGTTTTGCTTCCCCCTCGCTTGCACTGATGTAATTGAGATGACGCATAACTATGCGTGTATCAAACGTCAAAAAGGTCCATGGTTATCAATAAGCATAAATTGACAGGTCATTTCGATTCTAGTATTGACATTGTGAATGGTTCGTCCAGAGAACCGTTACTTCGGGTAGTATCCCGTAAATTCGGTTGTGTTGGGATGATCCCTGGTGGTGGGCAAACCTTTTTGTCGGAGTCGAATATCCATTGGGTGGAGTTTTTTTTTTTTTTGGGGGGGGGGGCGGGGTTTCGGGTGGGGGGCGCCTTTCTCAAAGTGTTGTAATGGGGGTTTTTTTAGGTTTGTCCTTTACAAACGTCCGCGAGTGTTTTTGTTTTTTTGGGGTGAGTTTTTTTTTTTTTTTTTTTTTGGTTTGGGTTAGCAATGATGGTTCAAATCGTATCATTAATCATTCGTTGCACGCTCTTCTTTGATTCAATAGACGCACACAATGAGAAGTTCTGCTTCACCTCTCAAACCGAAAACTGATGGGCCAAGGTAAACATGGAATGAACATAGCATGAACTTCGTCTCCTGTCAATTGTATGCGTGTTCATCACTGCTTGCTTGTACAATTTATTGATTCGTTCGTTGGCTTCTGTTGGTGATTCTTTTTCGGTTTCTGATTTGATTGAGTGCTAGTGCTCGAAGCTTCCGATCGGATCACTTGGTGATTGTGTGGTACCGCGTTCAAAGCAAAAAGGAATCGGAAGCCGAAAATCACAGTGTAGCCAGTAAATACAACGGGAGAAACAGAAAATATGTAGCAACTAAATGCCAAATGTTAATATAAAGTGACATGTTTTCCTTTATGCCAGTATTTTCTGTTTTTGGTAGATACTGATAACGGCACAGGTTACTTAGTTGGTAATGGTACGACATTACCAACCCGGATGCAGTGGATTCCCTGTCCGGTACAGAAGATTTTTCACATGTCATAAAACAAAAATGTATGCATTCTTGTTGAAATAGAAAATAAGCGAATGTTTATTCAACGAACGATATTCGACGCTATGGATAATAAACCCTCTTCGATTGAAATCTCGATAACGATTTTTCTTGCATTTTATGGGATATAAAATTCATAAGGTGTGCATAACACGTTGTCAATAGTCCTGACAAAATTGTCACGACTTATCAGATACGTGTAACAGCAAAATAAAAAGAAAAAATCTAAGTGAGTAGGCTGATTTTTTCCCAGACGGTACATACATACTTAACTAAACTTCCAACACTGTCATTCGCACTAAAAGACAATGAATGATTCTGTTCAAATGAATGCTATCATCGCTCGTCTCCGAACATTATCTTCTGGCGATCCTACTGGGTCGTATTTCCATAGCCACTCAATCAACGAAGAGTGAATCACAAATAGGCAGTGCAGTTGTCCATTTTACTTGCGTGGTGGAATGAAGTAATCTACAAAACGGCTAATCTTATTCACTCACTGAGTTCCTGCGTATGATTCCTTTACCAATACATTTATCGATGTGGTTGGTTCAAGCACGGATAACAATAAATAATTTTCGCCGATTTTTTCGGCAGTCACCAACACTGCTCACATGTTTCATGTCTAGGATAAACTTTAAACGCATCGGATTTCTCAAGATACAACTTAGTGCATTCGTCATCCCATCCAGGGGGGGGGTTGTTTGTGGGTTTTTTATTCTTTTTTGTTCAGTTGGTGGGGAAGAAAAAATTCTTGTGGGGGGGGGGGGGGGGGGGGAAATACCTACGGGGGGTCCGGGGGGAAAAATTTTTTATATTAATTTGCCTGGGGGGGGAGGGAGGAAAGATTGTTGGGTGGTTTTTTTTTTGAACATTTTTTGTGGGGGAAATTATTTGTGGGGGGTTACTACAATGGGGGGATTTTTTTTCTCAAAAAATTTTATAGTGGGGGGGGAAAAAAATGTGGGGTTCTGGGGGGGGGGGTTTTTGTTTGGGTGGCTGCGGGGGGTGGGAGGTGGGTGAGTGGAAAAAGTCATCGTATTGTTCGCCCCAAGCAGTACCGTGGGAGTTCAGATCGCCCAGAATAAGAACTGGTGATGGAAGTAAAGATACTGAACTCCAAAGTTGACGGCGGTTTATTGATGTCCTCGGTGGGACATGGACGGAAGCTATGCAAAGATTTTTATTCTTCACATTTATTTGGCAAGCGACAATTTCAATGCCTGAGATTATTGGGAGTGAGATTTTATAGAAGGGGTAGCACTTTCTGATCCCCATAAGTACGCCACCATATGAATCATCTCGGTCCAAGCAAATAATGTTAAAATTGTGGAAGTTTAATTTATCTTCAGAAGAAAGCCATGTTTCACAGAGAGCAAATATATCACAATCAGAATTGTGAATCAAATACTTGAACGAGTCTAATTTAGGTATTAGACTGCGATAGTTCCATTGTAATACCATGGACCCAAAAGGGAAGGACGTAGTTGTGCCGAAGAAACATTTGAAAAATTATGGATCACTATCGTACTAGAGAACCGGCTTCTAGTACTGGCAAAGTGCCATGTATACTAGATTATTTTCAATGTTGCGTAGACGTGATTTAGGGTACATAGTAGTTATGTCAGCTGATATTTACAAACACAACTGGAATCAAATTTAATAAAATGCTGTGAACACGTTGCCCAGACCCAGGAAAAACATTTTGCTGGTGAAAGAGGAGCGACGATATCTGCTGAAAAAGCTACTGGAACACGAGAATGACCTGGAGACACAAATGTGTAGGCCCCCAGATAAAATTTACGATACTATTACAATTGGATAGGATACAATAGCAACAAAATTTATTGTCGACCATGAATCTTACTGTTCATGTATAAGAAAAATAAAAATGCTCATTGTAATTACAATAGATCTACTATACACTTCATAGTCTAGAATTTTCAACAATTGTGAAACAATACAATTAATTGTTACTAACTCAAATTTGCTCAGAAAATAGTAATACTTTTGATTGTTAAGATACATAACCACCCCCCTATTCTATTGTTGATGTCTCTATTACAATTGGTCCCAATGTAATATTATCGTCGCGAACATTACAATCAATTGTACATACTATTAGTTCTATATTATAGTTACAATATATTTTATTGTAAATCTATGATACTTTTTTATTCGGGCCATGTAGCAAATTGGTTAAATTGAGGGCCAGTAGCTTACCTCCAAAACGAGCTGTGCCAGAAGGTAGCAAAGGTAAACCAAGAAAGGGTCGGGCTAATGCTAATGCAGCAGTTACCAATAAGACCTCCGCCAAGAAGACTATGTCAATGAGTATACGATTTATCCGGCAGGTTATACGGTAACCCGCCCATATGGTCACCTTAAGGATCCCTAGAAAAAATGAATTTACGCCCGCCACGTCCTGCACAATGGCGATTTAAAATTATTCCGAAAACTGAATCTTACACTAACGGGGAACTTGACCGATGCGTGCCACTCTACACTGCTACCGTGTATCAACGAGTCCCTTTATCGCCGCAGCATCGACGGCAGACCGACAGGTGACTGGTTTTCCGGGTTCTCACACCCTACCATATGCATACCTGCAATCTTTCCCAGCTCTAAGCGATGCGTCAACTACAAGGGTATCAATAAGGAGAATTTTGCCAACATTGACAAGGAGAATGATTCGACCTTGAACTGCGAGGTACTGCAAATTAACATAACGATATCGGCATACCATACGATGTCAGAGATTAAAGAGAAATTACCGGACGAACTACTGGACCATCCTGATGAAAATTCGTTTAGTTTATCCTTGGAATGCCATGGCGATTAGCTGACTGAAATATTCTGAGTTGAATGTATTGCCGATTATGTATGGATTCAAAAATTGGCGTGGGTCTCATTAAGAATTAGCTCTGTAGTATTTTGATAACGTAATAATGTTAATAATATTCAAATAGTTCGATTGATTACAAGATCCTTTCATTTCCATTTGCTGATAAGGGTAAACTAAAATAATCTCAAAGAAATCTTCTTGTATTTTCTTTTCTAGAGAGGAAAAAAACAGTCTGATCGTTACATTTTATTTAACAAACAAAAAACAATTCTAAGAAATCACATTATATAGTTTGTCTCGCACGTTAGTACTTACTTTGCTAACACATTTTCTTATCAACTAAGGCGATTTACAAACGAAATACCCTTTTATTGAATCAAAAACATTCCATTATAAAACATAAGAAAAATAATAATAATAATAAAAACTCTTTACAACTGAAACCGAAACTGAGAACCATTATCGATTTCATGACAAATTAGTTTTATGCTAATATGTTTGTGTATATAATTAATGTCTGCCTAATTGTACCTCTATCTGCTAATGTATTATGTTTGAACCAATCGTTCAGTCGTTATTACTACGATTACTATTATGTTCCAAAAAAATTCCGATTCTCATTCGAGGTTCCAGCAGTGAGTGGGGGTGGTGGTTCCGAGGCGGATGATTTAACGTCTAAATGAGCTGGAAGTTAAGCGATGGTGCTTCACTACGGGCCAGCGGTAATGTCATTCCACGCATCATGCAACCACCGGGGGTCACTGGGTTATTAATGTTTGGTGTCGAGAAAGCAGCTTTGCCAAGTTTGGTCCGACTGCTGAACATGACTGCCACTTCCAGAAAAAAAAAACAGTTTCGCTGAAATGTAACATTATTAGAAATATTTTGTATCGTGCATTTAGTGGCAACACTTACCTAAAGAACACTTTCAGTGTGACTTCGTTTGCACTAAGGATGAACAGAGAAAACAGCACGGTGAAAACCCAAACGCGGATGACTAGTGAGTTGGGCTGTTCGAAGAGGATTGCTAGCGGTAGTCCGAAGCCGATGAAGAACGACAATTTGGTTTCGATGTAGGTCAGTCGTCAGTTGTCAATACATTCTACCTCATATATAAGTTAAAATCCTATAGTAAATAAAGATCAAACTCAAATCTCTTATCATTTGCTCAAAGCTGTAGCGATATCCAATATAATAATGGTTTTCCACTTACCGTTCTATACACGGAGAAAAAAATAAAGTCATATCAATAATATTCCGGTCCCGATCAAGCATATTTGTGCATTGACTTTTATATAATAATTTTTTGAGATTGTTTCACGCATAATACAATAGATCGAAGAATAATGGAAGCTTCAATTAAACAGAATTGATGATCTAATTTGAGCATGAAATAGGGTTGAATCAACCATATTATGCTAACATCAACAATATTCATTGTTGATGATTAGACAGCTCTCTGATTCTCATGATAAATTCAATAATGTTTATGTTTAATTTGACCTTATTTTGAGGGTTGAACTAATGGTATCGGATGGTTGGTTTAAGCATACACAGAGATTCGTTCAAATGATGTTATGGTTGGCTCCAAAAATCAAAAAAAAAATGTTAAATTTACGATAAAAGTTCCTATAATGGTGGTATTTAATTGCAATATGTTCTAATTGGATCTACCTACAATAATCCAAACGATTTCAATAATTCTACCACTTCTTCGTCAACATAAAACTCTTCAACCAGGTCGTCGTCCAAGTCAACCGAGTGATCTGCCGCCGCCATGATATTTTTTTTCCTTCGCTTTGTCGTTGAGTGCGGATGGCAGCCACGAGGCTCAGTAGAGCTGTTATATGCCCTATTTAACCTTCCAGTATGAGTGATTCAACGATAAACACGGATTCAAATAATGACATGTATGCTTGATTTAAGCATTTAATGGTTGATGTTCAATAACGTTGATTTAAATGAAATATATGCTTGATGTAAACATCAAATCATTTCCAAACAACCATCAATCATGCATCATTTCTGTCCGTGATCCTTAGGAAATTGATAAAGTGCTGATGTGTCGAGCTTATTTTCTTTGCATATACAGCACGTCTTCCCCATTATGAAACCTAAAACATAATGAAAAACTAGTTTTTAATCACAATATCCCTACATAAGAAATAAAATGCTGTACGACAAATTTCATTTTTCTTTAGTTTTTTCGTCTGTGCCTCGGCGAGTTTTGAGATTTTAACAATTACGCTTTTTTAACATGGAGGAATCTCCAAAAAAGGAAACATTTGAAGAAAGTACGAAGTTTACCACCTACAGCTTTATTAATGCAATAATATAAAATTGAATTTAATATGAAAAGTTTGGGTGTTGCCCCGGTTTCTGAAGTCAAAAATTTGACAAAATATCCATGCACAGGAAAACTTGTTCGATGTCGAAATTGTTGGTGAAATTACCTGTGACCAGTCTTACCTGATTGTAAAGTTGTTTGTAAAACAAAAAACCACTTATTAAAATAACCAACAATAAATGTTTCAAACGCGAATCTGATCTACCTAAAATGGCTGACTCGCAGTAAACAAATGCAGTGTTGGCATAGTTTCAACAAACTTGTGAGCAGTGTTGCTGAATTTTCCTAGCGCTGCTCTGGTACTGATATTCTAGTAAACATGGAACTTGATACACTGAAAATTGTTATCAGGTGCGTCAATGAAAAATCGTCTGTCTGACGTCCGTATTTAGTCCGTGGTAATGCGGCGGTCATATCTTGATCCTCACTCGTCGAATTATTCATCGAAAGATACAGTCAATTGCTTGAAGCAGTTTCCAACTATAGGAATAAGCAGGTCAATAAGTCTTCGAAGCGTTGAAACATCCGAAAGACCAAGAGCATTTAAAATGTTATCCACAATGTCCCTAAAATTAATCTAACCTCGCTTAGACGGGATATTCTTAGAATTGCGATAAGACGTAGTTTTTGGTTTTGGCAACCTCTTACGGTTACTGTTATTAGGTAGCGGTGGGTTGGTATAACTAGAGCCAGGAACGGATGCATCAGCTATTACCTAATAAATTGACCCCCGCTACCTCATATTTTTTGCAAGCTTTTGAGAGTAGGTTTTATTTGTTTCCGGCGCACAACCGAGGAACTAGTGGGCTTCCTTTTACCCGGGGCGTGTACCTCCGGAAATCCACTCTCATCAGCTATGCCAGTGTCCAGTTCGTCGGGAGACAAAATCAAAAAAAGGATTTTCATTTTGAGCGGCTGATACAGACGATGCAGACGCTCCGTTTTGCGGCCTTACCATTTCTGCATACGTCTGTTTGGAGCGTTCTGTTATGGAACGCTTCACATTACCACTGCGCTTCTTGTACACGGGGCAGTTCTGCAAATCGTGGAGAGGCTCTTTGACACAGTAAGCACACTTTGTTGCTTCCAGTTGGCAAGCATCCTCTAGATGCCTTTGGCCGCATTTGCCACAACGGGGCTTGTTGTTGCAAAAAATAGCCGTATGTCCCAGCTGTACAATTATACACCCTTGGTACAAAAAAGCGTACAGGGAAATTAATAAGGATTTATTGAATTCCTGCACAAAAATTATCGCTTAAATTGATGACAAATTAACATATGGATTTTTTTACAGTCACATATTCTTGAAATAAATCTTGTGTGTACTTGTTAATAAAATTCACAATTCTAACAGATCCTCAACTATCTTTCATACCATAAAGATAGTGACCCTCTCAACTATCGTAGCAAATACGACCGTGTCCGTATCATCATCCCAACCACACGGCCCTTTTCAGATCCACCAAATGCTTTCTTAAGAGTGTACAATAGAATTTTCTAACATACTTACTTATCTATGCCGATCCAACGTCCCGTTAGAACAGCACCTATGTTGCAATGTTGCTCTACAAAACAAACGAAACAAATCTAACATGTTCACGCAAAAAATATGTAGTTATACCAATACAAAAGAGAAATCAATTCAACTAAAATTTTGGTTTGAAATGGACCAATAAAACTGATGAACTAATTCAACAAAACCTTTGAGTTGAAATAAAACATCATGCTTTATAGAATTGAACATCGTGTTTTATTGCTCAAAACAAAATGTTTTCTTAAACTAACTAAACGCATTTGTTGAAATAATAAACAATGATGAACTAATTCAACAAAACCTTTGAGCTGAAATACAACAACATGCTTTATAGAATTGAACATCGTGTTTTATTGTTGAAAACAAAATGTCTGCTTAAATCAACTAAACGCATTTGTTGAAATAATAAACTCTGATGAACTAATATAATAAAACCATTTAATTGAAATAAAACTTCATGCTTTATAGAACTGAAAGTCGGGTTTTATTGTTTGTTCAACAATTACCGCACCATATTCCTCCAGCAGAACGGCGTTTCGGAACGCAAGAATTGGACTTTGCAGGAGTTGGCATCGTGCATGTGGTTGGATGCTGAACTCGGGAAGAAATATTGGGGAGAGGCAGTCATAATGGCAACTTATTTGCAAAATAGTCATCCGTCGGAAGTTGTGCTGTTTTTCAAGTGTTCTGCAAAGAGAATAACTCGTTGATAATCTGTTTTACAAATTATAATATATTATGTTTAAACATACATTAGGAGAGCAGAGGTCAGAGGTAGAAATATGGCTGCTATGAAATGTGCGCTCATACAACTATTTTATTAAAACAATTAACTAAGCATTTTTGTTTAAAACAAAGTTTAAAATAAATGTGATTGTTATAAATCAAATATAATTTAAACGAGTATCACACAGCGGTGATTACTTCAAATAATTTGATTGGTTTGATTTGAATGAAATTTTGAATTGATTTGGAACTTTTTTATGAATTGAAACAAAAAGAAACCTTGTATTGAATAGCAGCAAAATGTTTTGTTGATTCAAAACAGAGTGATTTCTTTGCGTGTTGAACCAGACAATGTATCAAACGGTTTATCTTAGTCTACATCAACCAGTCGTGTGTTATACACAACCTCACTGATTTTCGGTAAGGCTTCTTGACCCAATCGATCAATGAAGCCTCTATTCTATTACAAGCAATCAATAATAATAATAATAACATTCATTACAAATTGCTACGTAGTCCTACGTCAACTTTGCGTATAACCCCATTGGGCTGTCTCTTATAGTTTTTGATGGTCGTTTGACCATGATCATAGTCGGTTCAAAATCACTATTTTGCTATGGTTGTCCTAACCCCCAATAATGGTAAAATTGACTATCAAATTTGTCTCGGTGTGTGTGGATTTTTACACACTCAGCCAAATAATCTTAATGGCCAATTGATGCGTTGCGGATGCGTTTGCGTGGATTTGACAGTTTTCCCATAGGTTTTCTGTCAAATTTACGTCAACGCATCCGCAACGTATCAATTGTGGGCCAGCCATAAGAATTTCATAAGGTTCAACTTTTGAACGATGCTTTTAATTTCATAAGGTTGACTTATGAATGGATTTGGTTTTACACGACATTGTTGTTGTTCGCCTTTAAGCTTTCTTATTAAAGGCCAGTATCGACTTAAAAAGTAAAGAGGTTACGGAATTTTGTTCAATATTACCAAGTGGAATTTTGACAATTGATTGCCTGGAACGAAATGTCACCTTCACTTAGGGAATAATCGAGCGGAATATTTTTCCGAAAGTAAAAGTGACAGCTCCCATTAGTTTGCGTGGAAACCTTACAAATTCCAATTTTATTTTTCATTCTTTGCAGGTGGATACTGCTTCTGAAATTTCTTTTCGATTCTTTACTTCTCCGTTTCAGTATACGGAATTTAACAAGGATTTGGGATAGAAAAAGAAATTTCTTTCAAACACGATACAGACCTTCAGTAAACGGAATTTAACATGGGATTGAGATAGAAAAAGAAATTTCTTCCGAACTCGATACCTCGCTCGATACCGACCTTAATAATGGGTAAACGTTACTTATTAGAAATTTTTTTTTACTCATTAATGAGTCGTCAATTTACTGCAGTCAAGAATGGGTCAATTTGTACTCATTAAGGTCAATTTCCAGTTAGAGTGGGTACGGTGAATGTCAAAAACAGACTCAGGTCGCAGTACTACCAACATGCCGCGCCAAAATAGTGAAGTTTCCTCTTTCCGGCTTACGCCATTGTCAAACACAGACGTGTAAAATATAAATAAGTGAATATCTTTTTAGTATATATCCCGTTAAAATAGTGTAATTTTTTGTAAAATTGCAATTAATAGCAACAGTTCGTTCCAACCAAGTGGTCCGTCGTGAAAGATAGTTTGTGAGTCGTGCTAAATTAGTGAAAATCGGTGAATTTTCCAGTGTTGATCAAATCGGCTAGAGCCAGTCTGTGCAGGCGATTCCATTGGAGGGTTATGTGAAGCTAGCAAGCATTTTACTCGTTCATTTGCTCGCCGACTCTCACAGGCACGTGTCGCTCTTAGGTTTGCTTCTTATATATCGGTATGAAATCTACAAATCCCCGGAAGGATAAGTTAGTCGGTGCGATAAAGTGACATTGATTGGAATCGTACTTGGTTGGAACGGACACTGTTGCACCTGTGTAAAGTGATCGCGGATTGACCGATGGAATTCTGGATTTTTGCAGCACCATGTCTGAGGTAGATGCATTTGAAAATTTCGAGACCGAGGAACAGCCCCAGGTGTTCGAGCAGGCCCCAGTTGTGCAGGCAGCTGAACTTCCGGACATCAAGCTGTTCGGTCGCTGGAGCAGCGATGACATCCACATTTCGGATATCTCCGTGTCGGATTACATCGCCGTCAAGGAAAAGCACGCCAAATATCTGCCCCACTCTGCTGGTCGTTATGCCGCCAAGCGTTTCCGCAAGGCCCAATGCCCGATTGTGGAGCGTTTGACTAACTCTCTGATGATGAAGGGCCGCAACAATGGCAAGAAGCTAAAGGCTGTCCGCATTGTCCGCCACGCCTTCGAGATCATGCACCTGTTGACCGGTGAAAACCCACTGCAGATCGTCGTTCAGGCCATCATCAACTCGGGTCCACGTGAAGATTCGACCCGTATCGGTCGTGCTGGTACCGTCCGTCGTCAGGCCGTCGACGTGTCGCCACTGCGTCGTGTCAACCAGGTATGTTGCTAAAAGCTTTGATCGAAATAGTACCGATTCTATGCAGGCATATTGGGTGGATTTTCCTCGTGAAAGCATGTTCGCCTTCAATTCCATTAGAATCGGAAAATAACCTCCAAATTGGATGGCTGAAGATGCTAGGTTCAGGTTTCCGCCTGTGTGAATCAAGTGTTCTAGTCGCCCAATTACAGTAGTTTCCGTAAATGTATGTTATCGGCAGAACGATTGCACTAAATTTGATTGTTTTTCGTTGTAATTTTTAGGCTATCTGGCTGCTGTGCACTGGTGCCCGCGAGGCTGCATTCCGTAACATTAAGACCATCGCCGAATGTTTGGCTGACGAGCTGATCAACGCTGCTAAGGTAGGAGGAAATGTTTGGGAATGAGGGGTACATTTTCACGATTGCGAGTGGATCGACCATGCCTTTTTTTTTTTTAATGCTGGTATTTGTGGGATTGTACACGTCAAAAAAAACGCATTAGAAACTACCATTTCGAGGGTTAAATTAAGAGCAAACACCAAAAATTTTCACCTGACTATAAATGCGTTTGATTTTACCATGCCTGTGATTAGATCAACCATGGTGCGGTTGATATCAATATGAGGTCTGTCAAATATACCACAAATGCTGCAGGTTTTACCATAAACGTAGTAAATTTGACTGAAATTTCATGGTAGTTTTAAAAATAGGCATAGTCGGGTAAAATGGTAGTATTTACTACAAGAATTTTGCCATTTCTACCGAAGTAATTTGGGTAACATGTCAGTTTCTATTGCGGAATAATCGAACGGAGTATTATTCGGCTAGGAAAAGTGACATCCCCGTTTAGATTACATGGGCAGGACTTACATTACTTGTCCTATACTAATGCACACTACTTTTGAGCTGCATACAAGCTTTTAGCATTCATCTTTACTTTTACTCTGTCTTTCGGTCTGTTGGATGGTTGGTTGGTTAATGGCAAGAAAGTGCAGGTTTAAGTCCATTCAGTCAAGTCAGAATGCAAGGCAACTATGAAAGCCTTTGTCCGTAGGTTAAAAGTATAGCCGTCATCTTGGATTCCAAAATGGCGTCAAACAGATTTCCAGCCTCAATTGACCCATTCGATCGAAAAATATCCATATTGTAGGGTATTTGACAGTATATCTCACTTTTTACACAACAGAAGCCACCATTTTGGATTCCAAAACGGCGTTTTACTCCTTTATACACCGTTCCTTCTCCAAAAATATCCTTTCTGCAAGGTGTTTTGACTGCAATTCCCAGTTTTTCTAAAACCGGAAGCCACCATCTTGGATTTCAAAATTGCGTCAGACATCGACTAACGACCTCCAGCCAGTGGCCACTTGAACAATTTCGTTGAAGACGGCATCTTCCTAGATGTCCAGGATCTCGAGATACAGCTTGTACAATATATTCATATGTATAACAGCGCCGCGTAGTGAGTCAATTCCGGACTATCCGGACCGTAACTTTCCATATGGCAAAGATCTCGAGATAATCCATGTTGGAATCAATCAATACAAGCATTTTGCATGCCAGCTAGCGCCACCTACTGAGCCAATCCCGAATTAATTCAAGGTACCACGGAAAATCTTGTTAATGTAAGAATTCCAATTTTGTATTTTCAAGTTTAAGCTGATATAAGCAATTTTAGGATTCACTCAATAGGAAACTAATGATATTTTAGTTTCCCAGTAAAGATCAAGGCTCGCTATTGAGTATAGTCTTGATTACGTAGATCAAATTTGCGTACCTGCTCTTCGGGTGTTATTTTTCTTATATTTTGTTTAATTATTTAACCCATTGTCTTACTCGTTCACCTCGCGATTTCGAACATTCAAATCTTTGATTTTAGCGGATCGTCGAAGCTGAAACAGTGTCCGAATTCTTACCGCTAGTGTGTATATTTTTGAAATGAATCTCTAATCAATATCTAGTATGGAAACAGAGATTTGCTTCTTCGAAATAGTGAGATAATAGATGTCATTGTGAGACCCGTCCCGTATGCTTTCAACGGATGACAACAGGCCGGTTCTCTCTGCCACTTGGACACTTAGACAGATATTCGATTTGCTTCCATCGGTTTGCGAATGTCCATTAAGTACACCACACGTTAGAAGGCGGAAGGGAAACCGAGACGATCCATACAAATATTATTTGATGTCCATACAAATTACGTGGCGGTGGGGTTAAAATTGGCATTTTCTGCGTGACGTACTTAATGGACGTTCTCATAATTACTTCAAATACTTTGACAGTAGCAGTCTTGTAAACTGTCACAGTAGCCGGCACATTTTCTGTTAAATTTTGGTCTCTTCCCCTTTTTTAACCTTTTTTTTCAAATGAGTTGCATATGATTTGCTTGGGCAATTTCTAGAATTGTCATGCAACTATGAATTTGTGTTTAATCAGGACAAAATTAGATAATTAGAATGATTTAATGGTACAAGCTAAACAAAAGGTAGCACAAAGCGACGTACCTAAACCGGTGTCTCCACTAGCATATTGTTTGTTGCCAGATATATCCTAATGTCAAAATAATTTTATCAAATTTAAACCATTGCAGACACGATCCTGTTATGGTAATGTTTGGGGGCTTATCTTTCATTTTCCCGTGAACAATTAATTAAGCTGACATTTCGGCTATTCCCGGTGTCTCCACTAGCATTTCCTGTGTCGACAGATCTGTCTTATCATATGACATCATATAATACAATATGACATTTTTTCGATGCTACCCCCCAAGTAACCACAAGCATTATATTATTGCACTTATTCAACCCAAAATCAACATCGGTAATGCGAGATCGCCAACAACAGTTGTCAACAGTTGTCAAGTAATTAAGCGTTAGATTAGCTTAAGAATGTAGTGATGCATTACCAATGCAATAATGCTACTTTAGCAATGTCTTATGGCATTACAAAAGATATAGCATTAGTTCGATCTTAGTGGTGCCCTTTTCAGCCTCAATCCAACTTCAATGATGCACTAGACGTAATACATATGCCCTATATATGCAAGCTATTAGAGCCTCGTGGTTACTTGGGTGGGCTTAGCTCAAATAGAAAATAATTTCACAATTGTTGCAGCCTTATTTTGAATTTTGTCATGTATGTATGTATGTAGGAAGCCACCATCCTAGCGTGGGCCTTGCCCTGCATGCGGTTCCACTTAACAGAAAGATCATGCTTTGTTACCGTTCTAAATTCAACAAACTGCGGTATGAAGGGCCAAAAAGGGTTGGGCAGGCTCGTAAGCAGAGACACTTACGCGAAACCTGAGGAAGTAAGAGAATCTCCTTCCAGCAGTATGATGAAATAAAACGAATAACAAAATACGTAATTCCGTTAAGCTTTCCACTAGATGGTTTGTTTGAAAAAGGCGCGTCAAATTCATAACAACTGTTGGAGTGGAATGTAACAATCATAATTGATAGACACATCCCCTCCTAGACTCCGGTTGGCTGTCCACTCCATTGTCCAATTGCAACTTCAATGATGACCCTCCCATCCCAGCCTTATTTTGAATTTTGTCATGTTTATATATAAAAAAAAGCATCGGCTTAAAAGTCTAACATATCTATTAAAGAATATGTTTGAACGGATCCGTCTTAACCCGGTGTCTCCACTAGCATTTTCTGTCTTAATATGTATGTCACTGTCAAAGAATATAGCAACACATTTTTAAGATGTTCAGACGGATCTGTACAAACATATTTCTTGACAGAAGTGTTACACTTTTCAGCAGACCTTTTTTTAAATAATCATGAATCCCTTTTTTAAATCCAAAATAATGCTACAAAAACTGTCAATGTCAATACATTAAAATTGTTTTCAGAAACTCCATCATACACTGAAAATTCCGGGATCGCGTACTGCAATTGTTAAAATTTGATAAAAATGTCTTAACGAATCTGTTTGGGCTAAGCCCAGCATCGAAAAAATGTCAGGTTGATTGCCATATGCTTAGATCGATCTGTTAAGACAGAAAATGCTTGTGGAGACACCGGGTATCCTAGTGAAAAGCAACCATCGTTTACACCTCTGCCAAGAGCATATCATCTACCTTTCCAATAGATGCAACGCAAAACTTGGTAAATCTCTCGCAAACTGAAAATATTTGTTGTCTTGAGGCGTAGGATTTAGCTCAATTCGCATGAAAAAAAAACACAATCGTGTCAAAGTTGATAATTTTGTCCCATATTTTTGATGCACAATTCAATCCGTCCAGTTACTTGTAAATGTTGACCGCAGTCTCCGTCGGTCAATGTTTGTTTCAGCTGGACCAGATCAAATATGATAATCCGAGCGTATTCAGATTCCTTTCTCGCAAAGTCAGCTACACTAATCCATTCGCATAGTTGATCGTTGTATGAAAAAAAAAAGACCACCAGTAACCAACAATGTTGCATCCTTCATCCTATGTCCATTGCAGGGTTCCTCCAACTCGTACGCTATCAAGAAGAAGGACGAACTGGAACGTGTCGCCAAGTCCAACCGATAAGCCCGACGAGGATGCGTGCGTGCGCGTGTGGTGGGGTGGTGCGGCTGGTACCGACCATTTGGTCGGTATTCTGCTCATCTATGCCGTTGCTGCAAACTATATGTTATTAAAAATCTGCTGAAATAGGCACTCGGTTGCACTCCCTAGAACGTGAATAAAAAAGTAAAAAAATATGAAGATAAAAATTGAAGATCTAGGTGTTTTTTTGTTCTTAGGGGACATCAAACTTCGGTTTTTGGGGTTTTTGCTCTTCTAATTGCAGGTCGTGGAATGGGACGGATTTGCTCGATACAACTAAACGAGGACTTCTTGACCAACCACTGCAGTCGGTAAGTTTCACTTCATTAACTATTTTTCAACGGGGTGAGGAGGGCATACTGACCACTATACTATCGAGGAATTAAAACATAAGATGGGCGATTACCTTCAATTTGTGTGGTCAAGTGCTGTAACACGCTGTAATTTCATACATTTCTCGAGTAATTCATGATTTGGGCCTAAATGTCAATTGTAAACAATGATTTCAATCGTTCAAACGTTCAGGAATATTTGCTCTACCATATGGTTTAGTTGGATATCCTGAGAAATCAACGTTTAAAGTCATTGTTCACAATTGGCTTTTAGGCCCTTCGAGAACTGTCCACAAAATTGAAGGCAGGCCCTTAGATGCTGTCTGGATGAATGTGATGAGCCGTTTTACCACGGTTAATCCAAGTTACATGCTTCAATAGCTAACTTGTGATTGTACACCTATAAGCGACTCCCGCGCATTCATAATTCAGACAACCAATCCGTCCAGTTACTTGTAAATGTTGACCATAGTCTCCATCGGTCAACGTTCGTTTCTGCTGGACAAGAGCAAAGATGATAATCTGCAAAGAAATCCGACCGCATTCGGATTTCTTTCTCGCAAAATCAGCAACAATATCTCACTTTCACTCTTTATGATAGAGGATTGATAGAATGTTCAACTAATACTGGCTCTCTTTTTGATATTCATTATTTTCAGATGAACGCTGGTCGGCATCTTTTCAAACGGTGAGTAACATTTTTCTGCAAAATAATCTAAAAATTGCCACGTCAAGCCGGTCCAGATTGCTTAGCATGCTTTTTCCAATTTCAATTCGATCAAGCATTGGAAATCTGGACCAGATCAATGTTCTCAGGTATCTTGGAGTCTCGAGCTTATTTGTGACTCTACATCGCACGGTGTAACAACATTTTCCCTCGCACAATCTCCCATTTACTGTTTTCCAGAAAGTTCAAAAGGTTGCCCTAATGACGCATTATTATTTTACAGATTTGTTGACTTAACGATGGGACGACATCGGTGATTGCTGCACAATGTAAGTTATTTAAATTTACTTAAGCCAAAGTATACTGTCTTTGCTGAAATTTCCCGCCCGCTTTCTCAAGAGCGGGAAACCAATAAAAGACAGAGAGCATTCTTGCTTACAGTTGAAACTTTTTGCACTCAAGTTCATATTAGTTGCTTTATTGTTTTTCGCTTGAAGTACATTAGTTACCTTTCGAAAGTTTCGTGGAGTTTCTCAATTTGTTAAATTTCGATTGTTGTTTTCTTTCAGATGATGGATTTTCTTTTCGTTTGCATCTTCGAGCGATCACATTCAGAGGTGAGTTGATTATCATTGTTATCGGTTTTAAATTAGTCCTTCATGACACAGTAATAGCTCCTGTTTGTGGTACTATTCTGACGCTGAAAGGACAAAAGTAAATTTAGGATGTATTCTTCTTGGGAGCTAACTACCTTCACGGATTAGATCCCTTATGGGTTTTATCTACAAAATTAACGAAACATTCCGCTGGCAAACAAAACATAACATTTGTCTGATATGATTTGTGTTTTTCTTTTTTCAGTTACCGTCTATGATGAGCGTAAAGATTAGCATTCCCAATAAACTTGAAACTTAATAGGTAAGCATCTGTTTTAATTTGAATAATTCTCACGTAACATTTGGAAAGGGCCTATCTAGAAAGCATAATTTATTATTCAATGTACAAGCTAACAACTCTCGAGCTAAGCTGTTAGCAGATCTACAAATTAAATTGTTTAGCCGTGAGAAAGAGAAAGTCAATGAAGAGAATCGATCAATGAAGATATGTCTTTTTAAATGTTCGCGAGAATCGTGCTTCTGTAATACGTCATGGCAAACCATTTGGACTGGATTTTGCTGATATCAAGTTCGAAAGGACGCCTATGACTAGAGCATCGTTATTGGGTGTGATCCTTCGTCACTTGTCTCGAAATTCTTCGGACAAATGCCTGAATTCATTCACCGACACTTGCTCCCGTTCGGGAAGCAAAATTAATTGCTAGAGAGAGTACTAACAGAAGCCTCTTGTTTCATTACAGTCAGTATGTGTCTTCCAATGATGAGAAACACCACAAAAAGAAGAATGGATCTTCAAATTCGAGAGGTAAGTTCGCATTCCAAGCATAACCTTTTCCAATTCCGTCCACCGCCTTTGATTGGTTTTACGCCAATGTCTGGTTAAATTAATTCGTTTGATTGGACGATTCCGGTGGACCAGAACAATAGATGGTCACTTTGCAGGGTATTTTCAGTGCAATTTTAAGTACCCATCACAAGGCCAGTAACATTTTCCTATCGAGTGCTAAGAGTTTGCTCTTTTGAGTCGTTACTCAGAAATCTGATGAATATTTTTTCTTGCTTGGTTTTTTTTTTATAGAAAATGGACAACAGATCGCCGCTCCAAAGACAAGATTATCGCCGAAGATACTTCAAAATAAAAAGGTATGTTTTAATTGAAAAATCATTCACTGTTATTAATTGAAAAGTTGTTTGTCAATACTTAGATCATTGAGCAATTCCATCAGGCTCCGTAGAGTTTTCTTTATTAACTTAGACACTCTTATAAAATTAAATTTCCGATGTTTGTTGAATCATTCTCCCATATTCTTTTCAAATTTAAAGGTCTAATTGAACGTTGACAAACCACTTTTTCCTTCCCATGTTTCAAATGATGATCTATGGATTTTATATGTACCGCTCCAGGCAGAAAGAACACGTGTTGTTTTCCACTAACTGATACTTTGTTCAACTTCAAAAACAAAACTATAAAATGTGACAGGAAACTAATCAAAATGTTTGTTTTCAGGAGTCTCCAAGGATCTACACATACGGCGAACTTAATTTTGAAAAGGTAATTATTCAAACAAATAACGCAACATTTTAACTTGTTCTGTTCTGATGGAAGAGGTTCAGGCACTGCTCCAAATCATGTAGATAATTCTACGAGAAATATTCTTTAACGCTAATTTAATTACTCGTCCAAAGAAACCAAAACATCAAACAAGGAATTAGGATATTGATAATTAGGAACAGAGGATACTCGAGCTCAACTTGGGGCCTCAGATCGCCTTAGTCGGTAAGAGTAGTTCTCTTACCGCCGCTGCAGGCGCCGGTATCGGGAATTTTCTCGTCTTCCCTGGCCACTGAGTATCATTGTGCTTACCTCACAATATGCAACTTCTTGCATTGGATTTGGCATAGAAAGCTCTCAATTAGTAGCTGTGGAAGTCCTTCCAGAAAATGAAGTTGAGCAGTCGGAAGCTTGTTGAAAAGAGCCTCAAAGCCAGTTAGTAGTATGACACTCAAGCCAGACTAAAGATTAACGGCCTCATCGGAATATATGTATTGATAGAATGCATCAAGTGCTATTAAGTGACGATGATGATTGTAACAGATTGCATCTCTGAACCTCTTACTTCAGTTTCACATGATGATCACTGGATTTTATATGTACCGCTCCAGGCTGAAAGAACACATGTTGTTTTCCACTAACTGACAGTTTCACCTCTTTCGTGAGGCTTAACAAATATTGAATGTGCAACTAACTAATCAAAAGTCTTACTTTCCATCTCTATTGGTTCCAGCAATCCCCATTGTTTTGCTACCATGGCCGAAGAGGAATACTAAACCGATATTCAAAAGGTAATTATTATTCGGAATACATTCCCACCTGCTGACACTGGCAAATGTTTGCATCTCTTCATTTCACGTGATGATATCTATGATATTTAGAACAATCGATGTACCGCTCCAGGCTGAAAGTTCACATGTTGTTAGTTCTAATCTGAAATTTGAAAGATGCAACAGTTGACCAACAGTTCGCCGACGAGAGCAACATTCTAATGTCCTGTTTCTTCCGCATTTCAGATGATGTATCGTGAAATTGTTCGTCGGAGAAAATCAGCACTTCTGGAAAAAGGTAAGTCGGCTCTTCGATCGCTTCAAAATTCTTTTCACCAATGATGATCACATCATTTTCAGTTATCCCTGTCTGAGGAATAATGCTGACCTTTTTAATTCTGAAAATGTTTTCGATTAAAACGTTCTCGACCCTTTCCAGCTTCTTGTTGAATAATACGAATTTCATTCTTCGTTTCAGAACCCTTACCGCCCTTGAGCAAAGTGCTAAGGCATGCGATCGTCGTTCGGGAAAGATGGAAGGTAAGTTAACTTGTTGTTTACCGTAAATGTAAAAGTTCAAAAAAGCACATTTCAATGATGATTTCAAACACAATATACGCATTCGGGGACAGAATACCAACGTTGTTGAAACTCCAGTTTACCCAGACTTGCCCTATCTGATTCTACGAGGCTTAAAAAAGGACGGACCAATGTTGAACAAAATCATTTGTTTTTGGAATTTGCATCCGTGTGTTCGGGGAAATCCAGGTATTTCAGAGGATTCCATTAAATTTCACTTTCTGATTTTGTTCTAACTGTTCTATCTTCGAGTTTTTTTTTTATGTTGCTGAGCTTCATAACGTAAATGTAGTTTACCGTTTTTCTACCCAGCAACCGGACCACATTGAAAACCATTGGCGTTGAATTCAGATGACGACGCATGTATGGAAATTATTACGTTTGATTATACCTGAAAAGAGGGAAAATTTCATTAACGAACCCTCAAACCCGGCATAGCCTGCATGTATGAAGCAACCGGATTCAACGTTTAACTTTTGGAGAACCGTTCTTGGCATAGTCATTTATTGCTGAAATGTGCTGCAGCTGAAACAAAGTAAAAAGATGAATTTTTCTTTTTCAAAACACTAAGATAAAAAAAATGATTTTCGAATCGAAGCTAACCGATCAATTAGCAGTGGAAGCTGATTCTCCTTCGCGGTTTTATTATCTAACAGAGAAAAAATATCAATAAAAACGAAGTAGTTTTTCGTAATTGGAATGGTCTCACCGAGTTCTTCAATTCGATAAAAAATAACTTCTTTCAGATATATGTTCGCTTCAGATAAGAATCTTCAGCTAAAAGTGGAGCATACTAAACTTTAGAGTTCTCACTAACTTTCGGGACCATTCTTGGCTTCAGTCGAACGTTTTAAAAATAACTAACTCTTATTTACACCCTAAGGAAGTGGCACGTTATTTCTAAGTAAAATTTTAGGTGACTTTCACCTGAAGACGTAGTTGTAAATTGACTTGAAGAATCCAGTTTAAATTCCACGTAATTGTTATTGGACTTGGCAGTGGAAAAAAAATTACGTGTTTTTCACTGGGAAACAAAGTGCCTATTATTTGGTGTGTACTTATCTAAGTGCAGGTGCCCGCTAAGAAAAAAGTATCCAACGGAGTAGTTAAGTGTCGGAAGCCAACGTTGGGTATAATCAAGTTAACCTACCGTTGGGTACAAATAACTTACTTCTGGGTAAAATTCTACCCAAAAGTAAGTAATTTGTACCCAACGGTAGGTAAACATGATTATACCTAACTTTGGCTTCCCACACTTACCTACAACGTTGGGTACTTTTTTCTAAGCATGTGGATGATCCGCTGATGGATTTTTCTATTTCCCGTGCACCGATTTCAAGACTACGAAACTTCCTCAAAATCTTCTTAGAAGTTTCCCTAAGTTCTTACGGTACACTTCCCAAGAATCTTAGATTGCTATCTTTCTGTGGAGCAGTCCCAGTTTCTACATTTTTCGAGTACTTTTTTCTAACAGACGTATCTGATCTTGTAAACAAAGAAGGGAAGTCAGATTCAAACGTTAAATTCTTGAGACCCTTAGCACTTTATACAAACTAAGGCCACCAACACAAGGAATAACGTTTCCCCAACAAGATGGTGATGGTACTTTCCGTGAGGGAGCTGAGAGTTAGGAGAAATTTACGTTTAAATCTTACTTACCCTCTTTGTTTACAAAATCAGATACATCTGTTTGAAAAAGTACTCGAGATTTGACTTATTCTAGAATCTTTCCAGAATGTCAGAAAAAGACGGGAAAATAAGGAAATATTTGTTTTTGAGTATACAACCTTAGAAATGCTAGGCAAGGTTTGATTCAGTGTGTAAATTAGATGTTCGTTTATTCTAATTGGAAGCCTTTGAACCAAGAAATATACGGCAGAATGTTGAATTTCTGCTACTGCTACAAATACAAATTACGAAAGCCCGTCACTTCGAGTCGTGTGATTCTCAGTAACATCTGAAGTCGTTCACGTGAGGTGGTTTGGTTCAGAATTCACCTCCAATTTAAAACACAATCTCCTCAATTCTGACAGAGATTTACACTGCCGTTCTACGCATAATTGTCCCATGTTCTATGGGTGTCCAGTTATTCTTATAAAGGCTGTACAGGACTCTCCGAATCGATCTGAAGATTCATTCTAACATACTGCAATAAAAAAGCCACTTTGATTTCGATATGATTTGCCTTTTGAAAAAAAAATCCGTCCTTTTTTGCCTTCGTCGTCTCCTGTGTGTATTAGAAATCAATGAATGATACTAATTAATTCTAATAAAATGTTTTTTCTTCTCAATTTTCAGATTTGTACTCGCTAAATAATCGGAGGTTTTGAACTTAAGGTAAGATTTTTCTATCAATCAAATTTGAATAAACTCCTCCCCGCTTACATGATGACATCAGAATATTGCTTAAATATAATGTTGAATAAAATATTCGATTGGTCTTACTGAATCACGATTAAGCTCATTCCAAATCATTAGAACAAACAAAGCGAATACCATACTAATTTTCCATTCTTCTCTCTTATTTCACAGCCGGATACTTTCCACCGGAAGAACGCCATGTTGATCGACTCCCTCCCCAAGGTAAGCCTACAATTTCTTCGTTGTTACATGTGCACAAAATCCACAACCGCCTCTCAATGATGATTTAAAACACAATATACGCAAATGGGGACAGAATTTGAATGTTGTTGAAACTTTAGTTACCCAGACTTGCCCTATCTGATCACGTTTTGCTCGAAATGATCGATCGATTCCCTAATCTGACACTCAACTCTAACAAATATTGTTGTTGCTCTATTTCGTTTTAGTGTCGTCCTGCTCATACCTAAAGGGCCCACTCTGCCATCGCTATACGTCCTGACAAGGTAAGTTCTCGTCAAATGTTCGGGGTTCACCCCGTAGTCGTCCATCCTAATGTGGATGCGGTTAGATTATGAACTGCATTTGCTTCGCTGTTGGACTAGAGTAAATAGACTTTATTATTCTGGCGATTGGATAGTACCGCTTTGTCCTCTCACCGTGGAAACTACTGTTACATTTTCTGTTCTTTTGCCCGTTACACTATTTCAGTGGTTTCAACCATAATACTTATGAAGGTCTTTTCCATATTCCACAGATCTTTTTCGAAGATTCAGTACATACGGCTTGGCTTGTTGGAAATGGATCCATCATACGAAAAAGTAAGTATCGATGTCGAAACTACTGAAACCTTAGCGCAAAGTCTCAACACAGACCGGCAACTTCGTCGAGGATCCTGAGTTGCTCTTCGACTGTGTGGAGTTGCCGTCCTTCTGTGAGACGATAGCATTCGTTGCTCCAACAACAGTGACATGACGCTTCGATGCTGTTTCACTGTCCGTTTTCGGTTGTTAACGACATTCCGTTGCCAACATCTCAAAAGGGCGATATTGCTTTTAGTTGGCGAGTTGATGAAACTGTTTAGAAAAGCACTTTCGCGCTTCTGTAATGTTGGGACTGATTTATTATTGCTCTAAAAACTCAATCAATTTTGTTTCGATTACTAACGAAAACGTTCGTCTCCCGTTTTTTTTACAGTTGTCTGCAGGCTGCAAAGTTTTTCGATTGGGCCAATTCAACTTTTCGGAAAGGTAGGTTGTTCATTCCTGTGTTAATTTTTACTCAGTTTGGTCCTCTACTAGTCAGTCACTTTACGTGAACCGCCAGAAAAGGTCTAGTTCAGTGATCTCCGATGTGGACAAAAGTAAAGGGTGCACTAATAAAAGAGCTATTCCCATTGCATCTAGGATGGTTCTTTACTCGGTGCCTCTACATTTTTTTCCTTGAAAAATGTACTCTAAGTGCCAAATTGTTGATGAGGTGAATAATCGCAGATTTTGCTCTTTTCAGAAACCGCCAATTTTGGACGTCATGGTGATTTATCCAAAGGTGAGTTTGCATATTTCATCTAAAGGGCTTATGATTGTGTGTTCACGTCCTTCGCTTTACGCTTTGGTTGTGCTATTTTACTTGCAACGAAATACGATATCCGGGACGTAAACGAAGATTTTGCATTCCTATTGATCTGATGTAGTGAAACTATGATTGCGTATTTGCAGTTTTGTAGTAGCTACAACGACATTTGGAGTGTAAAACACATGTTTTCCTATAAATCACTCATGCACTGCACGCTTCATCTCGGTCTGGCTGTCTTATCGATAATATCTTCTTGAACTATCTGAAGTTCTGAATGAAACCTAAGTGGGGAAGATGTTACTATATCAATTTCATCACTCACAATTCATTCTACTCGAAATAAGAGGAGTTTGTGATGTTTTTGTTAAAAATAAGGAAACATTATTACGTTAAGAAGTCAATCTATTTAATGTTCAATCTCTTGATTCCGCATACGATAAATATAGGTTTACCTCAGAAATGATATTCGGAGCTTCATTGTGTTGACGTCCATCCTAATGTGGATGCGGTTAAACTATGAACTGCATTTACTTCGCTATTGGACAAGATTAAATAACTTTATTATTCTGATGATTGGACACACTATTCAAGTTCCTTCATCGTGGAAACTATTGTTACATTTTTTTTCTCTTGACATCAAAACACTATCGGCACTGCATATACCAAGAAAACATTCGAGGGATTATTCTAATCTTTTATGAACTCGCCGAATTTGAAAACTCAGGCTTGTTCTGCACACCTTGTTAGTCTAGAAGACTCACTCTTATTTAAGGAAATGACAATAGTAGAATCAAGTGAAATGATTCTCCTTGTAAATCAAATGGGGAATCACCTCACTCGATTCTACGAGTCGTCTCACCTCACACGGACTGGTGGATAAGCATAAATATATCAACGGTTAATCTCCAATTACTATCAGAAATCACTCGGTTGTTTTTACTCAATTTGCCTTCGGACTTCTTATGGATCTCTTTCAAAATGTACCGGAAGGTCCTGGTTTCAAAAATCTAGTATTAAATTAATAAGGAACATAGCCCTAATCACAAGTCCCTTCCCCATACATAACCCCTCAGTTTTTAACAGTTCTAAATTATGCCAAAAGTCCGTTACGATATTGGCCTTATGTCAAATAGCCCGTTCCCAATTCAACATACCTACTGGTGTTCGGCAATCGTCATCTTAACTCTTCGTCGTGTTTATGCCAAATGCCCCCACAGGGTAGGGTAGAACCGTATGTTTGTTGTTACTATGTCGCCAAAGTGATCAGCAGTGAAACTTTTATCAACTTTTCTCTGCACAACCCTTTCACCTAAATCAAGAACAAAACCTTGTACTAATGATCAACAAAATATATTCTAATTTTAGAACACATCCTCAGCTCGATGCAGTATCACGCAGTTTTGAATCTCGGCTGGATTTGAGACGCACCGGCAGTAACCGGATCAACTCGTCGAAACGTCAAGGTAAGAATGCAATTTTTTTCCCACAACCGAATCTCGACAATCGCCGTTCTTTTCGTGATGAAATCATTTTGCTTTAGAACATTGATGTACCGCTCCAGGCTGAAAGTTTATATGTTGTTAGTTCTAATCTGAGTCGAGTTAACTTGCTTAGGAATCAATCAAACATTTAGGACACATTAACTGACGGTTGCAATCTTTTTCCTTCTTCTATTCCATAGCTACAAGTAAGATGCTATTTTTGGTGAACATTATAAGAAGGTAAGTGTTTTCTATTAGAACAATTGTATGCAGTGAATCGCATATCAGTCCCACATGGATAGGGAATCAAGCAATGATTGGACTGATTTGCGATTCATGGCAGTTTTGAGGCGGTTCCGTTTTTCGATGATGAACTAGAATTATTCAGTTATCCCTGTCTTAGGAAATAATGCTGATAGAAATTCGTTCTGACAGTCAATCACACTCAAGTTCAAATATTGACTTAAACACTGGATTATTATTCTAATGGTCCTCATCTTTCTTTCAACAGTTTGCCTTTGGCTTCTTCCACTGCCTTGACCCAGTAAATGAGGACTGTTTGGCGTGTTCACAAAAACATCAGGTAGGTTAGGTGCACCGGAATAGCCATAGTCTCCGTCTTCAGTGAAACAGTGTTGTTGTTCAATACTTTTGAGAAAATCTATCCATATTTGACGAGTGTGTTGAGCAGTTGATTGGTTGCTCTTTATACTGACTGAATTATGGTAGACCATCGCCTGGCACTAATGCTTCGTTTCTTTCGATTGTTGATCAATCGAAAACATAGCATTGTTGCGTACAAGTACACTGTTTCATCGAGCAAATTACCAGCAATTAATCCCTTCGAAAACTATCTAACAGAGACAATTTTTTTACTCGCAGTCGGATGTCACCAGGACAATTTTGGACTTTCGTATTGCCCTTCATTGAGGTAAGTTGGTTCGAAATTCAAACAGTTCTACTCAACGTCCTGTTTTAGTCAGTCGTGCAACTTGGCTTGTGAGCATAGCTGCACGATCTCCGTTATGGACGAAATCAATTTGCTTTCAAATCCTATCCTTTCTAGATCATTTCATTGATCAGGAAATCAATCTTGAAGCAACATTTGCGTCGTTGTTCGTATTGTTTTTAATCTTTCCTTTGTGTCGCTCTTGCAGATTTTTCTTAAAACAAAGACCTAACATGGAATCAACCAGCAACAAGTTCAAAAGGTAGGTTATTTTCCATCATTACAAAATCCCGAGAACAAATGTCCTGACTAGAGCCACTCGACTGTATCATAACGCAAGGTCAAGTGGTCTCGAGATGGACGAGATTATGAATCCTTGGACATTCCTGTCGGATGATTTTGACTCCCATGGTTACTTCATCTTGGATGCCTTGGCAACATTCTTTAACCTTCTCCTTGAGCAGAATCTTACAATTCTCCTCTCCTCTTCGTTTCAGATAAATGCCATCGTCGCGTGGGAGTAGAGCTGACCAGTAATAATGGACAACGGTATGTTAACGATCAGATTCGTATATTTTATAATTCTCGATGATGAATAAAGCTCTCAATCACCTTACCTACATTACTTGAGAATTCATGAAAAGATTGATTAACTGAGTTCATAATCGACAAACGCTTCTCATTGGTGTTAAAAAAAACGGTGCTGATTTCCTTTTCTTTAATTTTCCAGAAACCAGAGTCCGTTAAGAATACTTCAACGCAAACAGGTTGCAGTTTTTTCTAAAGGTAAGTTAAAAAGCAAAGGCTTATCTAGTAAGAATTTATTTTTTTCAATGATGAGAAAAAATCAACATTACCTTACCTACATTAGTTGAAAAACATGAAAAGTCCAAATACTCTGATTCCAATTCCATATTCTGCAACCCAGTCTCCGTGTATTCAGTGTGTATCTAATAGAAGTATTTTTCTCTTATTTTTATTTGCAGGTCAGGTAAGTGACGATCACTCACTTGTTGCTGCGGCGAGAATATATCGAATGAAAAAAAATCTGAGCCCGTTTTGCAACATTTAGAAACCGGTTGGCTGAAAAGGCACCTAAATAAGTATATACAATATTTAGGAGCATGCTTAAGAGGTTGCTTATGGTGAATAAAATGCCCTAAAAAACACATACTCGTTAGATGTACTCATAGAGAAAGAATATTCTTGAAAAGTTTTCGGGCAAGGGTTAAAAACGATCTTTATTTCTCACTTATATTATTGTAACATCTCACAGTTATTCACAGTAAACCGTAAGTCGAAGTGACTTTTTGTTGCTAGTTCAGTTAGAAAAGTAAGTTTGACTATTTGACGTAGGACTTGCGTCTCTCTTTTCTATTCCTGTATAAAGGGGGTCGTTCAAAAATTTCTCAAATCGCGCGCGCGCGCGCGGTGTGTGTGTGTGTGTGTGTGTGTGTGTGTGTGTGTGTGTGTGTGTGTGTGTGTGTGTGTGTGTGTGTGTGTGTGTGTGTGGAGATTTGAACTCGACTATGTACTGCCGAAAGACGACTACTAATGTAAACAATGAACATCGCACCAACATTTTTTTTTTTTTTTTTAATCTTTATTTTACGTCGGCCTATTTCCTCACATGGTGACAATCACCGACGCCAGGAAGACGACTCCACCACCTGGACCCTACCTAACGACTCATGAATATGAACCGGGACCAACGGCTTTACTTCCCTTCCGAAGGAAGACGTGACCAGATTATTTCGCCTCAGAAAAACCACCGACGTCGACTGGGATTGAACCCAGACCCTACTGGGGTGCCAAGTAGCAGTCACGCTTACCACTACACCACCGACGCCGGCAACGCACCAACATTGCACCAACATTTGCGCAATCTTCGAGTGACGGAAAGAATGCACTTTGGGATTGGCATGTTTTTTAAATGTTGAGGCAAATTTTAAACGCACTTTTGTTATCGAAAACTTAATGCTATGAAAATATTTTTAGTTGTTTGCGTTTGCGCAATGCTTGGATAAGATCGTGTGCGGTCCAGTTGGCTTTTGATTACAAAAGTTATGGTAACGAAGAAAAATATAAGCATTTAAATTATGTGAAACAATTAAACTAGAATCCTGCAAAAAAATACACTAAGATTTCTTTTTACACGGGCGATACGTGCCAATTATACTATGGAACCGCGCGAAAAAGGCAAAATAGTCAGGGTTATTCTGCGTGGCGTGTGAGGTGAGACGACTCGCTCTCACATACGAGGTGACAATTGTCGCCTCGAGTGAGGTGACTCTCCATTTGATTTGCACGGAGAGTCACCTCACACGAGGCGACAATTGGCACCTCGTATGTGAGAGCGAGTCGTCTCGACTCACACGCCACGCAGAATAAGGCTGAGTGTTGATCAATTCACATGCACAAACATTTTGAATTGCTTCAATTTTGTTTGTATGTGTTGCCTTATCAAGCAATGGTCAGGATACGGTTTTGAAAAATTTGAGTATTTACACCAAGAATTGTGATGTTTTTGAAAAACTGCCATTGAAAAACCGTGCCAAAGTGGATCTTGATTAGGTATGCAGGCTTAGTTTGTAAATTAATCTGTGCAAGAAGAGTGCATTAGACGCAGATATCATGTTACTACCGGAAGTTTTCCGACACGTCGGCGACGGCCGGTTTGATGTGGACGATTGCCGACTGCAGCAGCTGCGGGCCCAGCAGGACTTGACCGAGATCTACGACATTTTGGAGAGCTGGTTTGCAAAGCAACAAATAATTTATTTCTACCAAATTTTGAAGACAATATCTAATATCCTGTTTTATTTTGTCTATTTTGTTACAATGACAATGACTTTTTCAGGTAGGCCACCAGTTGCTGGTATTGCCTTCGGGTGGCGTCGCGCAACTATCAAATCTTTAGTGGGTCTATCAATGGGTACAGAGTTGCTCACCTGATCTATCACTGGGATATATTGCTTCCGGGCCTAGGAGATCGCTTGCTCGATGCTCTGCTGTTGCCGTTCTACCTCTCCCATCTAGCGCGATGGTAGTTCCGTCTAGTGATCCGATGCCGGTTGACCAACGTCGGCCACCGCTGTATAGTGGACCGAGCTGAGCTCCTGATGCACGACCGGCTGGGCGATGTTGTTCCCCATGTTGGTGAGGAAGATGTCAATTGTTGAGTTGTCGCCAGAACTGCGCAACCGGGTGGGATGGTGTAACGGCTCTCTTACAGGTGCTCCTGTAGAATAATGCCGTTTCGGTTGCGCCGGGACGCCTGCTTGCGAATCGCCAGAAATTCCACACGTTTGGGACAGGTTCGATTGCGGCCTTCGTGATTAGTGCCACAGTTGGCGCACTTTGGCGAGGCACCTTCATCCATCGGTGCACAATCCTTGGTTGTGTGCGCTCCGGCACACTTTCCACACCGCGCTTCCATGTGGCAGTTTCGGGATCCGTGGCCGAACACAAGGCAGTGGCCATACTGCGTCACTTCGTGCTGCTCCGGGCGATACCGATCCCACTCGACAATAACGTTAAAGAGGGCCCGTGTTTTCATCAGGTCTGCCATATTGCTGGGACCCTTCTCCAGGTGGACCAGATAGAGTTGGTCCCGACGATTTCCCTGTTGCTGTAGTCTGATGGGGAACACCTTCTGTGGTTTCAGATCCACCGCTTGCCGCTCGGAAATGATTGCCTCCGGAGTGAATATCGGAAAGCCGCGCAGAACCACTTTCAGCGGCTTACTTCCGGGTGCACCGTGCGTGTAAAACTCGAGATTTTTTTTAGACTAGGTGAGCTCCAACAGCACGGAAGTCAGCTTCCGTCGAGCACAACATTTTGGTGCCCGTACTGCACAGCTTATGGCGGATTAATTTTAATCGCTGCAAGCTCACTTCTGAATGCAGCGATGTCTCTTGAATAATGGTGGGATCTTCACCTTTTTTGGTATCTCTTGTACCGGGAGCGCAGCAAACAGATTGCTCGCCAGTATTCGGGCGTTGGGGTCCGATGGACCGGTATCATCATACCGGCAGTATCACTTTCGTTTCGACTGTACCCGAAGACAGACAGTATAGCAAAATGACCGGACGCGGCAAGGGAGGCAAAGAACTCGGTAAAGGAGGAGCCAAGCGTCATCGCAAAGAGTTGCGTGATAACACCCAGGGAATCACCACGCCCACCATCCGTCGTCTGGCTCGTCGTGGTGGTGTCAAGCGTATTTCCGGTAGGATGTTAAATCCGCAACTTCTCTCTATTCAGGTAAACGAAACACGGCCCTTGTCAGGGGCAAACAATCCCATCCAAAAAGAGTTGAGATATGGATTCATTTACTTCTGAACGTTGCATCTAGTAACTGCAAAATAATTATAGATACAAATTGTCAGGAGAAGTTCTATAGGAAACTCATTTAGAGAACGAATGTAGGGAAAACTGAATGTCAAATACTCTTGGAGAAAGATATACCCATAGATAAGACTGTCAATTATTAACAAAGCTGCGGTATATAAGCAAATTGTTCTACCAGTTGTGTGATATGGTTCTGCGATTTGCGACTGCAGTGGCCGGTAGGCATAGATAGTAATTAAAAGTAATATATATATATACCTATCCAGATTCACAAAAATCACTACTTTTCACGAAATAGGTGTTATTCGAACTATTGAAGAACAATTAGCAAACAAAGATTTCAGATATGAAACAATACGTAGATTGTTTCCACATTAGGTAAAGGAATTAACATGAAGAAAACCAAAGAAACCAATCCATGAAAATGTGAAAAGAACCGAAAATAAAATAGGATTTAAGAAGACGAAAAAGAAGATAACTTTCTACTAATGTGTAGTAGTAGTAAGTTAGATTTGGTTTCCAGACCACAAGACAATAATAATCTGATCTTCCTCGAGAATCCTGTATTAAAATGGTGAGTGCCCAGACAACCACTAGTCGTATAACAGTGTACAAATAGTATCGTATATTCCTATATTTTAGGTCAAAATCGCAATTAATTGTGGCCTTTATCGTATTATGTTTAAGTTTATTCATCGTACTGCGCACAAACTAAATCGGATATACCTTGTGATCAAAAAGTTCCGGTAATTTGAAAAAAAAACGCATTTATTTCAATTTTTAATTGATATCTTTATTATCGCCTTCAAAGTACTCGCCATTAGAGGCAACACACATATGCCAGCGCTTTATCCAATCATCCATACATTTTTTATAGGCCGATGAATGTATGGCTTTCAGTTCTTCCAGCGAATTCTTTTTTATCGCATCAATCGATTCAAAACGCCTACCTCTGAGCGGAATTTTCAGTTTTGGGAAGAGAAAGAAGTCGCACGGGGCAAGGTCTGGTGAATATGGTGCTTGTTTGATGGTATTGGTGGAG
Organism: Aedes koreicus; assembly: GCA_024533555.2. Lineage (NCBI taxonomy): Eukaryota > Metazoa > Arthropoda > Insecta > Diptera > Culicidae > Aedes > Aedes koreicus. Next base: position 78,464 of record JAHHFK020000284.1, read on the forward strand.
TTCTTGGCCAAAAATTCACAAATAGTGAGCGCGGTGTGTGATGGAGCGTTATCGTGGTGTAAAATCCACGAATTATTGCGCCACAATTCTGGCCTCTTCTTTCGAATTGCCTCACGCAAACGTCTCATAACTTGTAAATAATACTCTTTGTTAACCGTTCGACCTTCTGGAAGGAATTCAGAATGGACGACACCGCGAAAATCAAAGAAAACGGTCAGTAAAACTTTAATTTTGGAGCGACTTTGTCGTGATTTTTTTGGTTGTTGACTTGTGAGCATATCAAATTCATATACCCACGTTTCATCACCAGTTATGATGCGTTCCATGAATGTGGGATCGCTATCTGCGTTCGCAATCATCTGTTTAGCGACCTCAACTCGATGCTGTTTTTGCAAAAAATTCAGCTCTTTTGGAACAAGTCGTGCTTCAATGCGTTTCATGCCCAGAATTTCCGTCAAAATGTGTTCGGTCGATCCAAATGAGATATCAAGGAGTGCAGCTATCTCCCGAATGCTAATTGAGCGGTTTTCCATAACTAAATTCTTCACGGAAGCGATGTTTTCATCGGTAGTTGAGGTCGATGGTCGTCCAGAACGCGGCATGTCACTCACGCTTTCACGGCCTTCTTTAAAGTCTTTGTGCCAAACAAATGTACGATTTTGTGACATAGAGTCCTCACCAAAGGCTTTTTGCAACATTCTGAGCGTTTCCGCTGCAGAAAATCCGTTTGCAACACAAAATTTCACACAAACGCGTTGTTCCAATTTTTTATCCATGGTAAAAATCGCCGAGCGTCTATTTTTCGACTAACAAAAGCAGTTGTCAAAACAAAACTAATGGATAATTTGCTCTCACACTTTGACAGAATATCAGAACTAGTGTTGCCATCTTACACTAAAAAGATTTTACCGAAAAAATAAAGGCGGCCTTTTTAAATTGAAAATTACCGGAACTTTTTGATCACAAGGTACATCGCTAAATTTTTTAAATCAAATTTGTTATAGCAAATTCAATCGCATACGATATAAAATCAACTAGTTTAAGAAAACAAAGGAATTTGCACGTATATGGCCTCCACTTTTGCAAGTATAAGCTATATTTTTGCATTCTATACGATTTGTTTACTTACATATAAGTTTGTATATAATAAAAACAACTTCCAATATACGTGCATTTGATTCACTCATCGTCAACAGTGGAGTCACTCAAATTTAAGTAAACAACATTATCAAATTGACAAATCATCAACATCGGCTTACATCGAATGGATGTTCAAGATTTGACGACTGATCAATCTCAACAACGTTTACTCAAATTTGAGTGACTCCACGTTAGATGAAATTGAGTCGGAAGCTACGCATAACTGAGTTAAATTTGTGGCCGTTGTGTGCACAGGAAGATTAATTCGCTGCCTTTTTTGGGGTCTTGGGTTTTTTGGGGGGGGGGTTCGGGGGCCGTGTGCTTGGGGGGGGGGGGGTTCTTTTCTCCCCCGGGCTTTTTGGGGGGCGGGGGGGGGGGGGGCGGGGGCCGGGGGGGCGTGGGCTTTTGTTGGGTGGGTGGGTTGTTGGGTCTTTGGGCCGGTGGGTTGCTGGGCTTTTTTTTGGCCTCCGGGTTGCTTGGTGCCTTTTTTCTTCTGCCGGGGGGCCGTCTTCGGTGGCTTCGGGGGGGGGGGTTTCTTGGTCGTAGCCGTCGGCGTGAGCGGAGCCGGGGGGCCCGGTGCTTTGGGTTGGGCATCCCAAGTAACATTGCTAACACCATCCTGCTTTATTAAGTTTTATTAAAGTTTTATGAAAGCCACTTGAAATCAATTTGGTTTTATTGTGGCACCAAGAGGTGCCAATAGGTTTCATATTTAAGTCAGGTTTATGAGAACCTACAAAGCTTGTTAACAACGATCTTAAAACCTTGTTTCTCAAATTCCTTTTACTCCTGTCAAAGGTTTTATTTCGACTTTATGAACTCGTAAAATGCTGTATTGAAATGCCGTTTTAGGACTCATTGATATTATCTTTTTATGGTCAGTTGAAAAAAGCATTTTGAAACCATTTTGCCTCCAGAAAATACATTAAACGGCAAATTGGCATTGAAGGAAGTCACCATAAGACCAAATAGTTTTATAATAGTCAATGCGAAGAAAAAATGGCTTTATGGCAAAACTGTGATATTTTTCCAATCGCCATATTGGAATATAAGAAATAATTGAAATGTGAAAAAATAAATGTATCAATAAATGGTATGCAAATACATTGTAGATCGGAGACTAATTTCTGCATTCTTTTAGACAATCTCATCCAATTCCAAGCTTTTTTCAGGAAGTTCATGATTAATGTATCGAATATATTTGTTTTAATTTGATTTATGTTGTAAATTTGCATAATTTCCGAGGCGCACTAATTTTCGGCTCTTATCGTGCCAATATTCACCATAAAGATAAATGCGCATATAATTTAGAGCATAATACGCTGTAGAAAACACAATTTGTTTTGGATATTTAGCTATCAAACTAAATTTCCTGTAACACAGACCTTTTTTTACTGCTAAATGAATCAGAAGAGTAAAGAATCGAACAAAGCAGAACAACAAAAAACAAGCTCGATTTCACAGTGAAGTTTGACAGCTGTGGCCATTTGGCCACATTCTGGTTTTCATGGCAGCCAATAGGTTTTATGAAGGTTCTCAAGTGTTCACAACATCTTTCACTAGAACATTTTCAAAATCTTTATGTTCTTATAAAGGTTTTATTAACTTGTTTTCACAACCGTCTATAGAGTGGGCCATTTTGTACAAATTTCGGCTTTAAAGAAGCATAGAGGAGGTTTTGGTAGACAAAACAGTTTTAAATGTAGTTTTATCAACAAAACCGGGGGGAGTGCTATACTACTGGAATAAAACTAAAATTGTTACTTGGGATGTCGATGTCTAAAGTTCGAAGAGCAATAATTAAGGTCACACCTCAACAGCAACCGGACCGGCTGAGTTCATCGTCTTCCATGCAACCCTGCCGTATCCGACGTGTTAAACTGGCAACATCTCCTCGTCGTAAAAACTGCAGTAGTAGCTAAGGAAACAATCAATAGAACATTAAACTTCTTGAAACAAGCGAGAATAATAGTTTCTCTGTACATCGGTCATTGCCAAAAATGCAAATGTCTATTGCATACGGCATAACCGAACCGGCTAACAGGTTGTTGCATGTGCCGTTGCAGGGCGGTTTGCTCTATTTCAAAGAATGTCAAACAAACGGAGAAGACAATAGTTGGGAATGTCCAATCCACGGCGAATTACACCCAAGTAATTTACGATTCTCCATTGATCATAACGTGCAACTGTTTCAGCCTGCATGGCTGTTTTTCTTCCATCTACGATTAGCACTATTGATTTCAGTTTCGTTTCCTGTTGCGTTTCCCGTTTGCGAATATTTAAGAACCTAGAAAACGTACACCTACCCTTACCGGACAGGACAGGGCAGAATGGTCTTGCATTTGCGCCAGAGACAGCTTGTCTCGAAACGTTTTCACCACTGCTCTTCTCAGTGTCCGGTCGTGGACGGTTGCACGGACATTTACTTACATTTTATCGTACAGATTGAACCAAGGGGTTCAGATTTTCAGGACACTTTGTCGACGCATATAGTTTATGGATATATGAAGGGCAAAACAAAAATAAACAAACGAGACTTTTCCACGAAAAAAATATCACGGTGGAGGAAAATAGCAGGGAAAAGCCGGAAAAAACTATAATTCTAATCATGGCGCATACTCTGACAGGGCATATTTTCTTCTTCAATAACTCCTATCGGGCCGTCACGCTTACAGGTAAATAATACCATTTGTCCATCTTGTCCAAAGTAGCCAGTTTATTTAGGCATAATTTCGCAAATGTGTACAACGTTAACGTTAACGACCGTGCAGCAGCCGTGAGGCGGGGCAAAAATCTGGTCCTGAAGAAACTATCAACAAAGGCCTATACTGCTGTTATACGCATAACTGTCCCATGTTATATGGGATTCCGTATATACATGGAACAGTTATGCTTATAACGGAAGTATAGTTTTCAGAACAGAACACCGGCCCCATGCTACTGCTTGACGTCGAGAAGACCTTCGACAACGTCTGGCAAGATGGCGTCATCCACAGAACTCCACCGGCGAACTCTCCGCTATATCTGGTCAGGTATATCTCGATGGGACAAACTTCTCGCTCCACGGGATTCTAGCAGGTGTGTCGCGGGGGAGGTTTGCCAAGCCTTCAAGTCTTGCATTTTCCCGTGAAGTAAGTTAGCTGGTTATAGTCAAGAAATAACCTAGGGGCGCGACACTTCCGGATTATCTGTCCGGATCAGTCTTGATAAAAGTCATGCTCGTTAGGTTCAAAAGCGTGGATTTTCAAGCTACATAACATTGACTACCTATAAGTTCCATGCGAAAATCAAATCATAACTCGTGACAACAAAAGTAACCAGAAAAATGAACGTTCGATTTTCAAAATGCTTAGATATTCATTTATGTAAGTAGGTTCATTTTCAATATGAATTTCGAGATGTCAGAAATGAAATTCAATAAACCACAATGAATATCAATTACCCGTCGGGATCGGAAAATATGCAAGGGCACTCCAGTCCATGGTATTATTGCTCAACATTGCTAGCATCTATTCTTCTGGGACGATGATGACGGCCCTGGTTGTTCCATGTTCGTATTAGATTCAAAATCACTAAATAATAAAAAATAATTAAAAAAATCATCACAAGAGATGATATTCAGATTTCGTCTAATGAAATTCATGCTTACCGATTGATAATCAAAACAACAGTTACAGCAGATGTTTGACCCGCACTTAAAGCCGACTGCATTCATTGCAGCAAACAAAATTCAGTTGGCATAAAAGTGACGGCGGAAACCATGAAAACCGGGAAAGTAAACATCATCATAATATTGGGATGAAACTGGGGGTGCGACACATCTAAATCCAGATTCAAGATGATCGAAAAATCCCACGCTAGCGAATCTATCTTTGAAAAATCTTGTTTCAGCTTGTGAATCTTAATCCATCTACTTGAATCGTGCTGCATCTTTTTGCAGTAAATCTTTAAAATCTTCATCAAAATCTTTAAAATCTTCTTTCTATCTACTTAGCGTGCACACATCGCACAAAAGCATAACAAAAAAAATCCTGCATCTGAGATAGAGTCGCACCCCCTGGGATGAAATCATTTTCACTTCTCATGGATATTTTATGAAATTCCAAGGCACTGGTACGAATTATGATGTTTAATCAAAATTTCTTGTCTAAACCGGATAAAATTTAAAAAATTCTAAAAAAAATCCGATTCAACCAAATTTTTGGATTTAATCGAACGAAATCGTAGTAAGCGATTCGCATTTCTTTCCAGTCGACCAGTTTTGTTCTCATCGCTATGAAAAATAATCGACGATTTTTCGCGATTTCATCCGATATTTTGATTTAGTCGATTTTTGCAAAGTTTCAGCGATTATTGTGCCGTTAACCTATTTCAGTATATATTGTTAGAGTGCCCATTGGTAACATTGGCTGTCAGCTTGACCAATAAGAAAATAGGAGCGAAAAGCGCAGCAAAACGAAGAAAATATAAATTAGAGTTTGAACTTTTTATTTGCAACTTAGATTTTTCACCGAAATAATGATTACCGTATAAAAGACAATTAAAAAGCGCTACTTCCAGTAAATAGATTGCACCAAGAGTGAAACATGAGAATTGAAATACGGCGTCGATTCGGGCGAGAAGAAAAATTCGACCAAAAAACGACTTCGAGCTGATAGATTTCCAGTTGGATTCGTAGCGACGGCGGCGGCAGCACCAGTGGCGTATGTGAACTTTAGTTTGCGAACCAGCGGGCACACCCTTTGTATTTAATTTCGATCGTTGGCAAGGGCTTTGAAGCAGCGTAAAATGGAAGTTGGTAAGTAACTACCTGTCATGGCTGTTTGGTTTAAAACCGATTTTTCATTTACGTGAAATGTGAAGTGGCAGGTGTTATATAGAGTGGGGCTACCCCGTTTGGCATAAGGTAATTTGCGATGAGGTCGTTTGGCATAAAGTCATTTGGCATAAGGTGTTGGATAATCAATGGTTATTTGGCATAAAGACCGTTTGGAATAATGACCATTTGGCATAAAATAAAGAAAAAATCAAAAATATTATGGTTATTTGGCATAAACTTCGGAAAATGAATGCTGCTTTCAGGTTCAGTGGGCATATTTAAATAATTTGGCATAACTTGGACATTCCAAATTCAATTGGTATAAAGGTCTTTTGGTATTGGCACCGAACAGTTTGAGAAAGCTTATTTGGAATGAAAATCTGTAAATTAACGTTTCATCAGGAACGTTTGGCATAAACAAATAGAAAATTAGATCAATTTCTAAGGAATTGACCAATTTTCTTTGGCATTATGGTTTTGGCTCATCAATTTAAATTTTAGAGAAAAATGAATTAACCTTAAGTAAATTTTGAAGAACGCCTAATTTATAACTAAGGGAGATTACACTACTTTAGGTTCGAATGAATTATGCTGAACATAACTAAGCAATACATACTTTTAGTCAATCAAAAAATTCACTGTTCAACATCAGAGAAGAAAACATTTGATTTTCAAATTTCAATTTTAACCCGGAAACCTATGAATGCCATATTTCGAAGAAAAGCTCATTTAAAAGAAGGCAATATTACTATGGATAAAACCCTATGCCAATGATATTATCCCAAAGGCATTATGCCAAATGACCAGTTGGGTTCTATGTTATTTCAAGAGTGCTAAACCAAATGGTTATTATGCCAAACGGCATTATGCCAAACGACCTTATGCCATATGGGCTTCCCTCAGATTGAGTAATTTGTGGTTTAGTTAAACAGCGAAAATGGGTAGATCGTTGTCCTTTGCTTATCGTGAGTAACGCTGAATTTTTCAAGATCTATGCTATTGTGCGTCCAATACTTATGCAGTTTATATGTGGTGTTATCTTACCATAAATATATTAAGAAATAACCTATGTTTTTTTTTATAGATGAAGATTACATATTTGATGAATTATGGAGAGTGTGAGCTGTTTAGTGGAATACCTGTAACTAGAAAATAAGAAGAATGATTAGTAATTTCCATTTAATTCCAACTACCTTTATTGCTTATCTTGACAGATACGCGTATTTCGTCTACAATGTGCAGACTTCTTCAGTGTCGTGTACTAATACTCGACTAGTCGTTGGCCCCAGTAAAGCTGCTAAGGCTTAGCGAAAGAGGTGTTTTGTACTTTTTACCTCGTGATATGGAGACCTCGTTTTTGTTATGTTTTAATGATTAAATGATCTCTTTTGTGTTAAATGTAAAATGTTGTCTGAACCTGTCAATAGTAGAAAGGCTCTCATTAACATTAGTAGTGGTTCGTCCAGCAGACCATAAAGCAGGCTGGGCTACGTGTTTTTAAGGTCAGGAAGGCGCCAAATCGGACTGACAAGCAAAACACGGTGGCCAAATTGCGTGCGCGGAAGCTGTACCGGAGTGGCTGGTCAAGCCAGGCTGTCTCGTCATGGACGACGAGACATATATCAAGGCGGACACCAAACAAATCCCCGGCCTCGAGTTTTTTGTCGGTACGTCCCGCATGGAGGTTCCGTAAAACTTCCGGAAGAGAAAGATGGACAAATTCGCGAAGAAGTACCTGTTGTGGCAAGCGATCTGCGAGTGTGGACGGTACAGCAAGCCGTTCGTTACAACCGGCACCATAAACGGGCAGATTTATCGAGAGGTATGCTTGCAGAAGCGCTTGCTGCCCTTCCTCCGCTCTCACCGTGGTCCCACGCTGTTCTGGCCGGATCTCGCTTCGTGCCATTACGCCAAGCCTGTAATGGATTGGTACGAAGCGAAGGGCGTTAATGTGGTCCCGAAGAAGGCGAACCCGCCAAATACACCAGAACTTCGTCCGATCGCAAAGTTTTGGGCGATAATGAAGAAGAAGTTGAAGAAAAGCGGAAAAACATTCAAAACCGATGAAGCTTTGATGAAAAACTAGGAGAAATTGTGTAAGAAAGATGGACAAAGCCTCGCCCAAGACTTTTTCAAGCAGACGTATCTGATTTTGTAAACAAAGAGGGGAAGTAAGATTCAAACGTTCAATTCGTTTTTTTTAATTAGTTCGTTTATTTGTTAGCCTCAGGTGTGTATAACACTTTACGGAGCCGATATTCAATATTGTTATTAACAATGTATTATTTTTCAATTTTAGTAAAAATGGGGTGCCAATTACTCGTGGCTAGCTCGAGGTTAATGGGTCTTATTATCGTTTGGAAGGGGCTAGGCAGGTAAATTATTGAAGGTATTATTTGCTGCTCATGGTTGCGACATCTACCAAATCCTTGGTCCCTGTAGTCCCTTTCAGGAACTAAGCCGCAGATGGGTGACCACAGCTTGCTGGGCAGGAACAAGTAGCACGGAAACTATATAATTGTATAACTGGGACACAATGGCAGGAAATTTACTAGACTGGAGAGGAGGGGGTGAAGACATTACACTCTTAGATGAGACAAACAAAGGAATTCGTAAATCGCTTGCATGTAGGGGAGGTCACGCATTCCCAAAACATCTCTTACCTCGTGGAAGGGTTGTCTACCTCGGGCCACTAGGGTATCCAATAGTCGTGCTCTAGAGGCATCATTACCCGGGCAATGCCAAACCGCGACTTACATCCAGACATTTGAACCACGATCTCGACGAAACATTTGGAATAATGGAATGTAACCACCGCCCAAGAGAATTACTTGTCCAATCGTTTTGCCAACTGTGAAAAGAACTCTGATGTATTAATGGGAAAAATTAATCATGTGAAATTCTTCTTTAAAAAATCCCGCCTTCTTGCGCCCACCTTTGCTAGAGAGTCCGCCTTCTCATTGCATGGAATTGAGCAATGTGAGGAGACCCATACAAAGGTAATCTTAAATGATCTTTAGACCAACGCACACGTCTGCTCTCTTATTTTTGAAAGAAATTAAGATGCCTGCCTCCCTGTTTTATCGACTGAGGGGCCTCAATAGAACTGAGACTATCCGAGAAGATGAAATAATGGTCTATGGGCATGTCGGAAATTATCCCCAATGCGAAATAGATTGCTGCCAGCTCAGCAACATATACGGAACAAGCTTCCTGACGTATCCGGAAGGCAGATGAGTATTCATAGACACCGAATCCAGTGGATCCATCACTGCGGGACCCATCAGTGAAAATTCTTCTATTGCAATTGACATGTTGGTACTTTTTAATAAAAATATGGGGAATTAAAATAAAGACGTGGCTGGGTGCTCAGTGATTACCCGTTCTGCTTACTGAGCAGATGGTCGGGAGTTCAATCCCAGGCCCGTCCCTTTCCTTGCTATTTGTCACTTGCCTCTTTCTATCACCACTAGATTTAAAATAAATTGCAGTCTACTGCGCTGCGCTTTCATTGATCGCATCATTTACCACAGTGCATCCATGATCTATAAATAGCCTGCCTAACTAACACAAATCTATCCTTCCCTTGACAATTGTGGAGACGCAGAGGTAAACACGGTCTCTAACCAATGATTGTCAAACTAATCATCCTTCCCCCCTCCCCAAAGACCGTGAGGACGTGGCCGGCGCCTGTACTGATCTATAAATAGAATGAACTAGTGAACTTGTACATTGAAGATGTAAAGCTACTCCCAAGCTCCATCTATGTGGTTCTCTGTGCAATTACACTTGTTCTGTATTGAATGCGTTCCAATTTCATGAGGTGGCTGTTTCTTGCTGAGAGGAAGCAAAAAGAGCCATATTCTAGAACTGAACGAATAGTTGTTTTATAGAGTTTAATGAGGTCTTCCGGGTGAGCACCTCACCATGTCCCGGAAATTGATCTTAGAAAATTGATCCTTTGTGTCGTTATATTCTTGAAACCCTTAGCACTTTCATGTAAACTAGGGTCACCTACAAAAGGAATAACATTTCCCTAACATGATGGTGATGCTATTTTCCGTGAAAGTGCCGAGAAATTTGAGAAATTTACATTTGAATCTTACTTCCCCTCTTTGTTTACAAAATCAGATACGTCTGTTTGAAAAAGTACTCGGGATTTCATATTTTTCTGTATTGCAGGTAAGGTTAATATCGGCATTGGTAATGTTGACTAAATCCTGTCCACGTTAAATTTCAGACATTTTTCTTTCAGTTTAGTTTTTGAATTATTTCACGGATCGCTGAAACGTTTCAATTATGACAGCTGAAACTCCCCGTTTTGTTTCATGGTACAACATGTTCACATTCTTGTTGCACTTAGTAAAATGGCGTCGAATCAAGTGGAAGTACGCAAACGCATTTTGTACACTTATTTTATTATTTATTGAACTAGAGAATAAAAATAACAGAAGAAAAAAAACCGCACACATTTTAAATGAAACGATTACCGATAACAGTTACCCTCATTTGAGGAGTTTGACGCTTTATACAAAAACGTTTTCAAGCAGTTATGGATAATTATATCGATTGTAGTAGATATAAGACTGGGGAGTAAATAAATATAAACAAACAAAAATGTCAGGTGTTGGCACGACGCTGAAAAGAATACTAATCAAGGCGTGCAGTATTGCCGAGAATAGACCAATATCCCTATACAAGTGATATCGGATAATAAAAACGAACATCAATTACTATTGTATAAATTTTGTTTATTCATGCGTTGAATTATTTTATCCACATCCGCTTCATTTGTTGCTTTTGTAACTTTCATAATACTAGAACTTGGTTTCAGTTAATCTATGAATAGGTTCACTATTGCATTATACTAATGAAATAGATTTTTTTCTTCAAAAGAATAAAAGTAAAGGGAAAATCAATAAAATATTTATTTTCTTTTCTCTATATGATACAAATTTGAAAAAAATGATTATCCATTTTCTACAGCTACTGGTTCAACCATTAGTTTTGTTTGTTCGTTAGTATTCAGCTTGGTATGGCGAAAGTTATTTGCTGAATTATTAGCATTGAAATTTGACTATATGTTGACTTTAAAGGACGCATTTAAAAAGTGATCGTTCGTAGAAATTTTATGACAAACCGCGGTTTGGTTTGTGTAACTTGATAATTTTGGAGCAAGACTTTCATGTTTCATGTTAAAGTTTTGTTTTATCGTTAGTAACGCTCGGTTTGTACTTTTATAGTTGTAGAAAGATAATTCGAAGGTCGCGACATGGGATTAGCTATTCGTATATAATGATGGAACCTAAAATGCCTTTCGGCTTGGTCTTATTTTAAGTATGAGTATTTGAAACAAACGGATTTCTATAAACTAGGCAAAGGTCTAAGTTGTTGAGAACGAAAACTCGCATATTCTTAATTGGGATGATTCTAATAATGTGTTCAAACGGTCTAAGCTAGGGCAACCAATTTGTGCTGAAAATTGGAATGCAGGTGATTTTCCTTTAGGAATGATTTTTACAAAAGAGTTTTGCGTAGTTAAAGCCATTGCATTCTAAGGTTCTTTCAAAGCCACAGTCGTTGTGAGTTCATCTTAATAAATGTCTATCCTCCTCCTACATCAGACTCTATGTGTAAAAACTTGCAAGTCAGTAGTAGTGATTTGAGTAAGTTTGAATTAGTCGTACAAATTCGGTAACTACTTGTCAGGGGCTTCATTCATTTTTTTATAGGACTACTTAAAGTTTGTGTAGGTGTACCATACCCTAAATTAGGGTGATTCTTGCTCTACAAATATCTTTGTTTTTTCGTTTTAGTTTGTTTTGTTTTAGTTCATTGGTATCAATCTAATTTCATAGACGGGTCGTTCTATTGTAGCAGCTAAAGGAAGAAATACGAATGAAACAAGAAAAGATAAAAAAAACAAGAAAATGTTTGATTTACTAACTAGTTAAAATTTGGTTGGGGCTCAGTGGGACATACACCACGATGAGGGATAACGAACATAAAATTTGGCTGGAAAAGCATAAGCGACTACAATGAAAAAGGGCTAGGCATGGTAAGAAGGTAGTGTGAGCTTGAGGTCATCGTATTAATTCACTTCCTTTAAACCATTTCCGAGGTGAATCAAGAAATTATTTTCGAAACACTATCTACTGAGAGAAGAGCTGAAGTATGGTGCACTCTCGTTTGTATATAAGATCTACATTGAGTAACAATTAGCTACGTATGAACGTCTATTGCGTAAGATCTCTATTCAATTTATATGTAAGTTTTTTTTAAACATTTTAAGGGATAAAGTTGTAAAACGTACCTCTAGTTTATTGAAGGAATTTGATGGATCTAATAACATATATTGGGTTAATAGGGCCATGCGATGAGGAAATACGAGAAAGATGACGTTCGGAACGAGGGAGTTATAATGAATGTTCGAATGCATATGAACTACATCTCTACCACCTATTTGGAGAAAAAGTAATGTTGGTCTCGTTCGGTCCTTTAGTTAAAGGATGGCAAAGGATATAAATGCCGCTATGATTCCTATATTTGTTGTGTTATGGCATTTGATGCTACCACCACTGAAAAGAGTTTTTTCAAGTAGGCACTTTTTTCTGACAAACTTCTCCTCGACTACTCAAGACAAATCATATAATAAATTGAATTTTGTATGAAGGATCAGATCCATATCATTGGTGAGTTTATTCCGGTTTTATGCATTGTGCTTCAACATATTTCGGCTGTCAGATCAATTTATGAATGATTTGAGATACGTTATTGCAAGGTTATTTCACACAACTTTGAATTCGTAAGTTGGTTCCTGATCAAAGTTTAGAATGGCGTTTAAAACCTAAACAAATTTTACAGCCTCTATGCCACTACGCATTTTCTGGATTATATCAGCTATCGGGAAACGCATACTTGCTGTTTTGCAGCACATTTGGTCATGCAAATTTTATGCATGAAGTCATCATTTCTTCCTTAGCGTTTTAAGCTTATTGCTTTCACAATTAGCTTATTGCTTGCTTTCAACTAAGTGTTTTAAATGCACTCCCACAGTTGTTAATTGAGAGCTTCCGATGCCAGGTACCATTTTGGTGACCACATAGTATGGTAGTGTGGCAAGTACAATCATACCCTATGCCAAAGGTAGTCGAGAAATTTTCCTTAACGAATAATTCCTAGACCAGACCGGGAATCGAGCCCAGCCACCTCCAGCATGGTGTTGCTTTGTAACTGCACCTTTGCCGACTGAGGTAAGGGAGGATATTATCATTATGTTCGTGTAAAACTATCTGGAAAATTTGAAGTGGTAGAAGTCGGCCCTTATTGTCGACAATTTGGAGTCGAGGGATTGCATGTACTTTTCTCGGGGGATTGTATATATTTTTCTCTCAGGTCGACATGAATATATTAGGTGTCCTACAGCTGTGGAACATCAGGAATTCCTTTGTCACTGTTGAGCCTTCCTTATCAAGAACTTTCAACAGACCACCGCCCTTCACCTAGGTAGTTCCAAAACCCAAAACTTCCTATTCCAGCAAATTGAGGAATTCCGTAATTGAAAGGAGCTTGAGAATTAATGACTAATAAGGCTTAAGTGCTTATTTTTCGCGCCGTGTGGATTGACAAAACTCGTAGAAGCACATTTCGACAACCTCGACTCTCCATTTGATTTTCACGCTAAGTGACAATTTTCATAAACTCGTAAGTAAGAACGGTAAGTCTCGATCCACACGGCGGGTAGCTGTTGTAAAGTCTAGCATAAAGATAGCAATTTAAAAACTAATTTGGATGTCAACACAAAATGAAAACCAATATTTGTTTTCACTCAACGATCGCAAAATTTAGTTTTCACTTGCTTTAACTTTGGATTCACCTCTCTTAGAGAAAAATAAGTTTGTTTCATCGCCTTTGCAGAACATCAAGTGGAATACTCATTTCACTATCAACATGAAAGAATGTACAGCAAATCGACTTTTCAGTTTGTTCTCACTGATAGTAGGTTCAATTTTAAATTGGATGTGACTGGAATAAAATTTTGCTCTCAATTTTGATCTCTTAGGCCTAGTATACAGCTGGCAAGTAAGGACCTGAAGTAATGTTTGCCAATTCTACTGAATTAATTTTGACAACTGCTTCAGTTTTGGTGAAATGTCAGTTTTCCTTGCGGAATAATCGAACAGAGTAATATTTTAGACTACATGGGTAGACGTTACTAACGTTAGAAATCCGTCCGTATTTTGCCCTCTTTTTTAGCTGCATACAAGGTAAGTAATTCCGACAGTAAAAGCATTTATTGACCATGACTTGTCCTACTCTAATGCACAATACGGTTGAGCCAATGAGGTCTTTACAGGGGGAGCAGAAGTGGTTCAGTTGTATTAGTGTAAGGCAAAATATGCCTTCTTGTGTAGTCAAAGGATGCGGACAAAAATTAAACTTGCTTTGATATCATTCGTTTGTTTTTGGAGTTTTACGTCACTATCCGAAATCAAGGATTGTTTACATATTTTTCGTTACTACTACCGACAAACACATTTCTCTTCGCCACTTGTATACACCTCATTACGCTTGAGCTGCATCTGCATACTATCCATACTAGCCTACTAATCGTTAAAACGATCAAAATGCCAGCAACCTGAGTTATCATTATGAGCAACAACAACACAACATCATAAAAAGGTTTCAATTTGCTTACAGATTCTACTCGGGAGAATAAACACACTTTTCGATACAAGTTGTCCTAAGTTACTTATTCAAAACGACTTATCTGACTTTGTAAACAAAGCTGCAATCGTAAGTTTCTCAAAACTCTCCGCACTATTATGAAAACTAACTCCACCATCGTGTTAGACGAATATTAGACTCTGTGATGGTGGTTCTGGTTTGCGTGGGGTGCAAAAAGTTGTGAGAATTTTACGTTTGCTTTTTTGTTTACCTCGTTGTTCACTAAGTCCGGTACATCGTTTTGAATAAATTATGGAGATGAAATCGAGATTAAATCAATTTTATTGATTTCACTCTTGGCAGTTCAAGAACGTTATAACAAGAAAAGGTTTGAAACGGTAACGTCAGTTTAACACCGATTACTGCGATCGCTAGCAGTACATAAATGCCCAAACGCTATTTGGATGGAAATGCAATGATTGTTGACTTATCGATATGTCATGTGATATATGAATCAGCTTGGATCTAATCAGTTTCCGATCCGAGAAGCAAGTTTACTCAAATCGGGCGTTTCCGCTGCCGCTATTATGCGACAGGGCTTTATTGGTCGGGAGCCTCCTGTAGAGATGAGCAACCATTGGCAACAATCAGGAATACTTCTAGGACGTGACATTAGACCGTTGATCTTCCTAATTTATTTCAACGAGTTCGGTCATCGATGGCTCTCGACTAGCGTATGCAGATAATCTAAATACCTTTTCCTTCAACGTTGATTCCAAGCCTTTGCCTGTAGATGTAATTGGTGTATCAATGAACACAATGATAGTTATCCCTGCGAAAAGTTCGGTAATCTATTTTTCTCAGAAGAAAGAGTCGATCACATTCACCTATAAACGTGACACATTACCTAAATAAATTTATTGATAGGAATCAATCGTTTGAATCAAGTAAAATACTTGGGAGTTATGTTGTACTCTCAAATTAGGTAGCAGCAAAATATCTCGTATGTGTTCAATAAGGCGACAAGGACATTCGGCTTTATCTTAAGGACGGCAACACATTTCTCCGACGCCTACAGTGGCCAACTTTATTGGAAATAGTACAACATTGCCGTTTTCAATGTAGCTACACTGTTACTATTTCAGTGCGTTGTTTCGGTGTGAAACGATTCATGGTTAAAATTCTACTGCATTGACGTTCATAAAAGTTGCCTACTCAAATCAATCGGCTGAAACTGTCAAAAGTTATTGAGTGTACATAGAAGATGACACACATTTGTACAGGTTGAAGTTTGACGAACAGTAGAAGCGGCATTCAACGCTTAATACCAAAATGGTGACGAATAGATCTTGGAATCTATGACTCAGAAAACCTGAGATATGGAAAGGTCTACATGTACTGCCCCTGAAATTCAGGCAAATACTTTTGAAAACTTTGACATGTTTTGGGGTTGACATGAGACATGAAAAAGTAAATGTTCAATATGGTGAATGACAGTCCTGTTTAAAACATGACTTTTTATTATTATTTAAAAAAGATTTAAAAAAGATCGATTTTATCGTGGGTTGAATAGGCAGATATAGGTAGCAACGTAAAGCTAGTACAATACAAGTAGATGGTAAAAAATTAGTCAAAGCAAAACAGGTGAATTGATACAACACAAATTAGATGATCAGCCAATAATCGATAAAACATGAAGAAAATAAATCAGAATAAAATTTAATAAAACACAAAAATTCCTATCAGATTCAATCTGGCTGCTGTTTAAAAAAAAATGTGGATACGCTGTTATTGAGCCAGCATTTCAGTGGTAATAGCATCTTAAGAGATAAAAATTGATCGAGAACAGAAAATAACCAAACATTAAAGTGAAAGTTTTTTTTTTCTATAGAGATAGAGTACACAGGAGAGCTACAGAGACAGAGATGGCACACACATCACGACACCGAAAGAAAACGGCTAATAGTATTCATAGGCATTTTTCCGCAAGAGTTGCATATAGATATCACTACCATACCTTTCTAGTAGTCTTCGTTTCAGTTCTGGCGGATACGTCACATAGATGTAGTGTTCGCTCTGTCCCAACTCGCCAAATTCGGTACCACCAGCCATAGTGTTTCCCGCGCTGGTAGCTCCATCGGTCACGACGGCGTTTCCACCGCTACCAGCTGCATACCCGTAGCCACCTTCGTCTCCGTAGGGTACTTGTGTTGCATGGATCTGCGGCGTATGCTGCAAGTCGGTTCCACTTGATACACCTGCCGATATCTGGCCCAAACTGTTAAGACTTGTGGCTGAATGACCACCGTCCTGTAGATGGTAGATGCTAGACTGAGGCTGCAAGTAGTGCCTTCCATGAGTAGGGCTCGGATGAGCCGTTATCTGGTTACTTGCCATTGGAATTTGGTCTTCGCTGTTGGTTTCATATCAAGTTACACCAACAAAAACACATAGAACACAACACAGAAATGCACCAATTTTGGAAAAGGAAACATGAAAAGAAAAACGTTCAAATACTATCAAAACGATCATAGTTGAAGTAAGAATGTGATCAATTCATAATTACACCAACTATCACCACAGCGATACTTACTCAAACAGTATCCATATAATATAGTAGCACAGACATACGCCCAAAGACAAAACCATCACCAGAACGAACACCAATCCCCATGGGAATGATCTCTGGTCCAAAGGACCGTCTTCCCAGTACCTTTCGCACGTCAAGTACCAACACACGGCTCGATTCATCTCTTCTTCCATACTCTTGAAGTCTTCTAAGGAAAGCTGAACCAGCAGCCCTACAATACAATCCCGCACTAGGATTTCACAACGCGTCTTGAGTTGGTCCAACTCCTCTGTCTTGCAGTTGGCTTTCATCCGTTGCATTTCTGATAGCTTCTGCTGTTTCCGATCGACAGGCGGCAGCGCCGAGTCCACCAGATTCTGCTCACATTGCGACGTCGCATTGCTATCGTTATCACTCTCTTCGTCTTCGTCATCGTCGTCCTCGTCATCATCGTCATCTTCATCATCAATCTCAACCCCGTGATCCTCTGAAAAGAATAAATGCAACAATAGCCACCGACATATACGAGTCAGCTTACCATCGCTGCCAAAATGCTCCCTCGCACGAGATTTTCGCTTATCAGACGCATCACAATTCGATAGTCCCTTCGCACTTAGCGCCGACATCGGTGGCTTCCGCTCATTCAGGATGTCATTCTTTATCGTTTGTAGGATCTTTGGAAGAAAAGATTTCCTGAAATTTGAAAATATGATCAGCGTTAAACAGTTTATAAACACAGAATCTTTGCCATACCTCACTGGCACTTTTGCCAAGTCCCGTGGCCCCGCAGTGGACAGGGCAGTTCGGTAGGCTGTCGCCTCGTTCCACACCTCGATGTCGGTGGACATCATGTTTGGGTCGCCGCCGAATGATAGGGTTGCGTCCTTGGCGATTAGCACCTCGCAGCGCATCATGTCGCAGTAGTCCGCCAGGCAGACAGCGTCTTCCGCCATATTGATGTTGCTTTTATGGCGGTTTTCAAAGTGCATATCGAGGTGTTTCTCCTCGAAGAAACTTTTACCACACAGGCCACATGTCCACTGGCTCGGGCGGTTCTGCTTCTTGGCTGTCTGCTGTGGTCCGAAGATATCGCGCAATGGATGGAACGGGCATTCCAGCGGTAGTTTGACCTGGTACTTCTCCAGTATGGGCAGCCATTTCGATTGGACTATCTTGCGCACCACTCGGGAGCTGTCGCGGGAACAGGATATCTTGAACACGCTCGGACCAGGCCATGGGATGATCGATAGAAAACAGATTACTATCACCTGCGAGGAAGGGATGAAACGAAAGAAGAGGTTGTTATTGGACAACAATGTTAAACAATGCTGTTAAAATGTTCATTTCAACTCTATTTTATAACGGCTTTGATATATTGATAAAGGGCGATACGGTCAAAATTTGGTCAATATCAACTTGACGTATTTCTTTCAATTTTGCATTTAAAAAACCTGAACACCCCTCATTTTGAAGGTGTGTGTGTGTGTAGAATGTTGCTCCTATTTTGATTTTGGAATTCACTCTTCAGTTGTCAAAATGCCGTCCAAGCAAGAAGAGCAGCGTATCAAAATTTTGCTCGCGCATCGCGAAAATCCGAGCTACTCGCACGCAAAGTTGGCAAAATCGCTAAAAGTTGCCAAATCAACCGTTACAAATGTAATTAAAGTGTTTGGGGAACGTTTGTCGACAGCCAGGAAGTCTGGATCGGGGGGAAATCGAAAACCGGAAGCCGCTGAGACGACAAAGAGAGTTGCCGGTAGTTTCAAGCGAAACCCTAACCTATCTCTCCGAGATGCCGCAAATAAGCTGGGTGTATCGTCTACAACCGTGCATCGAGCCAAAAAACGAGCCGGACTATCGACTTACAAGAAGGTAGTGACTCCAAATCGCGATGATAAACAAAATACGACGGCCAAAGCGCGATCCCGGAGGCTGTACACGACGATGCTGACGAAGTTTGACTGCGTGGTAATGGACGACGAAACCTACGTCAAAGCCGACTACAAGCAGCTTCCGGGACAGGAGTTTTATACGGCAAAAGGAAGGGGAAAGGTAGCAGATATTTTTAAGCACACGAAACTGTCAAAGTTCGCAAAGAAATATCTGGTTTGGCAAGCCATCTGTACCTGTGGCTTGAAAAGCAGCATTTTCATAGCTTCCGGGACTGTCAACCAAGAAATTTACGTGAAAGAGTGTTTGAATAAACGTCTGCTGCCTTTCCTGAAGAAACACGGTTGTTCCGTACTGTTTTGGCCGGATTTGGCATCTTGCCATTACGGTAAAAAGGCCATGGAGTGGTACGCCGCCAACAACGTGCAGGTGATTCCCAAGGACAAGAACCCTCCCAACACGCCAGAGCTCCGCCCAATTGAGAAATACTGGGCTATTGTCAAGCGGAACCTAAAGAAGACCAAAAAAACTGCTAAGGACGAGCAGCAGTTCAAGGCAAACTGGCTTTCTGCGGCGAAGAAGGTGGACAAGGTGGCTGTACAAAATCTGATGGCAGGGGTCAAGCGTAAGGCCCGGCAATTCGGATTTGGAAAAGCGGAAGCCTAACTGAATATTTTTCCTGAATTTTATACTAATTGAACTTGAAAAAGAAATTTAATTTGATTTTTTAAATAAACGATTTCACCGATTTACACGCGTTTTCCCTTGACCAGATTTTGACCGTATCACCCTTTATATTAAGATGTCGAATGGATGTTATATTACAAAGTATTCGCTCAATTCCATTAATTAGCCATGGAACTACATGTTTGATTGATTGAGAGTAAAAATAATAATAACTTAGTGACGGAAAAACGATGGAAACGATTAAGGCATAAAGAGCACCCTGCTTAATAGATGAATATTTCAGTCAATAGATGTCTAGATCACATACAATCAAACGTACACAGGCAAACACACGTCCCATCAGAAAAGCGTTTTACAACAAGCGGCATAAAAATGTCCAGCTTGCCAACGCTACTTGTGCCAGTGCTATAATTTTTCGAACATGACGGTTGACGAAAGGCAACAGGTAGTCCGACGCAATCAACTCTGCCGAAACTGTATGCTTCGAGGGCATATGGCGAAGGCATGTTTGTCGGAAAGCAGCTGCCGCAAGTGCCGAGGCATGGCCGATAATCGATCTGTGTCATCCACACCAGCAGCACATACTGGAATTACGAGCTGCACATCTCAAGATGAACTCAAAGGCAGGGTACTACTAGCCACAGCCATCATTATCATGGTAGCAACGATACTGGCAATGAAAACTCAGTGTTAGCTTTGCTGAATTCCTGTAGCAAATGCTGCTTTGCAACAGAGCGATTGGTGCAAGACATGAACGTTCGGCGTTGCTATGTGCACCTTCCGCAAGAATTGGGGATTCGTTCTTTTGAAAGTCACCGTTGATCTGCCATCAATCGCTTCCGACGGGAATCCACTTAGCTGATCCATCATTTAACCAGTCCGAAGTCATTGATGTAGTGCTTGGAGCCGAGATATTCAGCCATATTCTGCGTGGCGTGTGAGTCGAGACGACTCGCTCTCACATACGAGGTGACAATTGTCGCCTCGTGCGAGGTGACTCTCCATTTGATTTGCACGGAAGGCTGATTCTTTGACCTTTTCACTTCCCATTGGGTGAATCTCTTCCATGCCTGGTTTATTCAGTCTCCGGTTAGGTTATTACAGAGAGAACTCCGGCAGAGCATACAAGGTCTTCCGTCGTCTGCAACGTCGCTACCACTGCCGACATCCATTGTGGCGTGGGGGGGTTTTGGGCCGGGGGGGGGAGTTTTTTGGTTTTCCTCTTCTGCGGGGGGCCCCGCGGGGGAAATTTTTGTAAATAAATTTTTGGTTGGGGGGGGGGGGGGGGGGATTTGTGTGAGTTTTGGTTGAGGTATTTTTTTTGGAGAGGAGGAGGAGCCGTCGTGCTTTTTTTTGTTTTTGGTTGGTGGGGGGGGGGGGGGTGGGGGCGGGATAAAAAATTAGCCGGGGTGTGGGGTATATTTATGTGTGGAGGGGGGGGGGGGGGAGGGAAAGAAGGAAAAATGAAAAGGTGGGGGGCTACAGGGTGTCCGAATATTATCCGTACAACAAATTGGTGTTAAAACTATCTTTTATTGTTGGAATAAAAATCAATATGTATTGTTTGTTGTAGCAATATGTTTGCAAATTACAAGTTTTATTTGTTCATTTCAAAATGGCCACCTTGTGCTGAGATGCACGCCTCAAACGTTTCGGGAAGTTATCCACGATGGCCGCGAGTTCCTCGACAGATATTTGTTCCCAAACCTATAAAAGAGACGATTTTAGATGTTCTAGTGATTTATGTGGTGTACTGCACGCTCTTGACTCCAAGATGGACCATACCGAATAGTCCATCGGATTAAAATCCGGTGAGTTAGAAGGCCATTCATCTTTCGTTAAAAAGCTTGGGAAAATGCGTTCGCAAAGACTTATAGTCTTTTTTGCTCCATGAGCCGGCGCCCAGTCTTGTTGAAAAATCCATTCATTTTTGCCGAAATGCTGCGATACCCAAGAAGCTACTGTGTCAGTAAGTAGCTTCTGATATACCTTTGATGAAGATCAAAAGGGTTTTGCCGGAATGAGTTATTTTAGCCCAAACCATGACAGAAGCGGGATGATGACTCCTTGAAAACTTCCACGATTTTTTGAAGCAGCAGGAAGCAACTGCCGATTAGCTTGGTGGTTGTAATGCTGCTCGATTGTAAATTTTTTTTTCATCGGTGAACAGCACTGACCAATAGCGGCCCTCGGATAAGCGGTTCAGGAGAACCTTAGCTTTTCTCAACCGGTTTGCTTTCATGGTGTCATTCAAGTAGTGATTCTTGCACAGTTTAAATGACTGAAGCTTCAAATTGTCGTGAACTATGGCTCCAACGGAAGATTTTGAAATTTTCAGTGATTTCGCCAATTTTCGAATGGAAATTGAAGAATTTCGCTTGATTCGTCGCCGGATAATCTCGCGCATTTGTGGAGTCCGAACGGTGCGCTTTTTGCCTCTCCCTACGCGGTAATCTAGCGTTCCAAGCTATTGGTATCGTTTTATTGCGTCACTCACTGTTGATTTTGCCATATTCAGGGTCTTTGCAATCACTGAAACAGTTTTTCCCTTTCGAAAAAGTTCAATGACACCTGCGCGCAACTCATTCGGCCTCAGTTTGAATGAATTAGAAATCACAATTGTACCAAACTGCGTATAAAGACAATGGATCAAGACGAGACGCTGAAGAAAGCCATTGTGCGTGAGTGGGCCAAAATACCGGCAAGTTACATTCGGGAAGTCTCAACGCCATATTCATGGTGGTCATATAGAGCAAAAGTGAATTGATTCTGAATTTTTGATTATCTTCACACATTCTGTATTTTGAAGTTAATCAGAATAATTTGATTGGAAAAGTAGGAAAATATAAATTAACACTTTACTTAATCGCTTTTTAAAAATAAAATAAAAAATAAAAATACTGAAACATTTTTCCAAACAATCACTTGTAAACGCGAGCAAATTCCAAAGCTTATCCTTTAACAGACAGACCTATTTCGGTTGCGACTTACTGAATTATTCAGTGTCGAGTGGTCGACATGCTCGATAATTTTCCAAACATAATTTATGGCCTTCGTAATTAGTTACATTTCATGTACCGGACCCTGTAATATAAATCAACCTGATTTATCGCCTAAAATGGTTTTAAGAAAAAACCTTGACGTTTGACACATTGTCAAACTGTTCTGCAGCCAATATTACAACTTAACAGAAGTAAAATAGATGACCTTTTGATTTTTAAAAATGTTCCCTGTGAGGAATTAATATAAAAAAACTTCTCAAATTTTCACGAAGCTCTCTTGTGTTTACAACACAGCTCTCTTGTATTTACAACACAGTGTAAATCAATCGTTAGTATACGCTGAAATTCATTCGCGTTTTTATTATAGTCTAAGTAGCAGAGAAAAACTACAAGGTACAGCCCAATGGGGATGTGCGCTAAGGTGACGTAGGACTACGCAGCAATCTAATTCCCATAAACTTTCCAGAGACGTCAGGGCCATCCGTAAATTGATTTAAGTCAGTCGGGAAGCTACGTTTTTAATCCGCTCTGAAATGTCATTGACGAAGCTGTTCATAATGCTTATCGCTTTGGAGAAAACGACAGTATCGAGAAAACGACAGTATCGTGTTTTTTTTTTTTTTTTTTTTTAACTCTTTATTTGTTCCAAATTTATTCATATTTACATTTCATGTTAATCTAGGTGCTCCAGCTACTACCGTAACGTATCAACCTTAATTGTTAAAATATGTATCTAATTTTGTTTACATTGTTCATGCCTTAGCAGTTCAGTATTTTAAACAGGTTTTTATTCCTGCGTGTCAGTATAACAATAATAATCTTAAAACTAAAAACAAACTAAAATTAATCTTAACTAAGCATAAAGGGAATTAATCATTGCAATAGAAGATTGCAACGATTTTTGTCTGAAATTATTAATTATTTTGTTGGACATTTGTTCTAAAGTCTCAACATTCGAAATTCTATGTACTTCGTTAGTACTGTACCAAGAAGGCAGCTTCAAAATCATCTTCATAACTTTGTTCTGAATCCTTTGAAGTATTTTTTTCCTGGTAGCACAACAACTAGACCATATTGGAACAGCATAAAGCATGGCCGGTCTAAAAATTTGTTTAAATATTAGTAGTTTGTTCTTCAGACATAGTTTGGATTTTCTGTTTATAAGAGGATATAAACATTTTATATATTTATTACATTTGGCTTGAATGCCTTCAATGTGATTTTTAAAATTTAATTTTTGATCAAGTAATAGACCAAGGTATTTCACTTCGCTTGACCAGGAAATTGGAACACCGCTCATAGTAACGATGTGACTACTACTAGGTTTCAAAAAAGAAGCTCTAGGTTTATGTGGGAATATTATTAGTTGAGTTTTGGAAGCGTTGGGAGAAATCTTCCATTTCTGTAAATAAGAAGAGAAAATGTCCAAACTTTTCTGCAGTCTCCTGCAAATGACACGAAGACTTCTTCCTTTAGCGGAGATGCCTGTGTCATCAGCAAACAAGGATTTCTGACAACCCTGAGGCAAATCAGGGAGGTCGGAAGTAAAAATGTTATATAGTATCGGCCCAAGAATGCTACCCTGAGGAACTCCAGCTCTAACAGATTTGGAATTCTGATAATTTACCTGCAGAGTTCTGTCAGTTAAATAATTTTGAATTAATTTTATAATATAGAGCGGAAAATTAAAGTTTTTCAATTTAGCAATCAAACCTTCATGCCAAACACTGTCGAATGCTTTTTCTATGTCTAGAAGAGCAACTCCAGTTGAGCAGCCTTCAGATTTGTTTGAACGAATTAAATTAGTAACTCTCAAAAGTTGATGAGTAGTTGAATGGCCATGGCGAAATCCAAATTGCTCATTTGCAAAAATTGAGTTTGTATTGATGTGAAGCATCATTCTATTCAAAATTAGCTTTTCAAAAAGTTTACTGATTGAAGGAAGTAAACTTATTGGTCTGTAGCTAGAAGCTTCAGCTGGATCTTTCTCGGGCTTCAAAATTGGAACAACTTTGGCATTTTTCCATTTGCCAGGAAAGTATGACAAATGAAAACATTTATTAAATAATTTTACCATGAAAGACAAGGTACTCACTGGGAGTTTTTTGATGAGTATATGAAAAATTCTTCCATCACCGGGGGCTTTTTTTTTTTTTTTTTTTTTTTTTTTTTTTTTTTTTTCTTAATCAATATTTTCCCGGTGGTTCAAAAATATTTTTTTCTGGGGGGAAATTTTTAAAAAAAAAAAAAAAACCTGTTTTTTAAGGGGGATAGGGCAGACCCAAAAAATATTTAGGGTCTCAATCAACCTGGTGAGTTTTTTTTTTTTTTTTTCATTTTTTTGTGATATTTTATCATCTTCTTTGTGGGGGGGGAGAGGGTTTTGGAGTTTTTTTTAAATTTTGGGGAGGTTTTAAAAAAGTGTTGGAATTCGGGCTTATTTTGTTATTATTTTTTTGTGTTGTTTGTTGCTCAGGGAGGGGGTTTTGACGTAGGACTTACGTCTCTCTTTTCTATTCCTGTATAGGGGCGCCGTTCTAAAATTTCTGAAATCGCAAGCGTTACGCGGGTTTGGAGACTTTGAACGATAATATCTCCTCTCTGGCCCACAGACATTTTACGATAAGTATTTCATTCGCAAGGTAGAACATCAACGCTCAATCCCTGTTGCAAACTTAATTCATAATGTTTGTTTAAACTAATTAAAATGTACTTAAAAGAAAAATGTCTAAACGCACAACGCTATTGGTCGAAAATGACATCATGTTTGCGCCTCGCTCTGATTGGTTCATACTGCCACAGTTACCGTGCCAGCGAATTTCAAACATGTGGGGACGACCGACCAATCATCAGTTCTCGCTGTGCATCCGTATGCGATAGACGTGTTTGCGGAGCACGTTGGTAGAAAACGCCGCCCGTGAACAGAAGAAGAGCAGAATCATCCCACGTCACCTGCAGCTAGCCATCCGCAACGACGAGGAGCTGAACAAACTTTTCTCCGGTGTGACCATTTCACAGAGTGGTGTCCTGCAGCCCAAGAAGACTGAAGAAAATTTCAATCGCGAACCATGTTATCAACTAAAATCCGTCCTTTTCAGGACGATCAAATCAAGTTGCTAACTAAAGAGTATGTTTGATAGAAATTTCTCTTGAGCTCATCGAAATTTTCATTACCACGCACCGGCTCAATATGGCGTTGAAAAAGCCGCGTCTCGGAGAAAATGGCCAAATCAATCGTCCACATCATCTTCGTGGTCAAGTGGTTAGCGGCGTCGCCCGTCGTTCATTGCCATAAAGTGAGGGTTCGATTCCCGCTCCAGCCGGTGGAACTTTTTTGCAAAGCGAAAATGTCCAGTTTAATCCACTGGGTGTTAGGTTAAGTTGTTCGTTGTAATTCGCTCTATGGTCAATGTTCAGTGTGTACACTCTCGAGTGAAAGACGTTGCAAATGTCAATTTTTATCGTAGTATTACGTGCTGCCAAACACTCAGGCCATCCTGCTGCCCAGGAAGACCGAGAAGAAAATTTCAATCGCGAACCATGTTCCCTCCGTTAACAACTAAAACCCTGTATTTTCAGGACGAACAAATAAATTTGCCAACTAAAGAGTATGTTTGATTGAAATTTCTCTTGAGCTCATTGAAATGTTCATTACCACGCACCGGCTCAACATGGCGTTGCTTGAAAAGCCGCGTTCTGGAGAAAATGAGCAACATTTTTTATTAATATCCGTAAATAAATCCCTATTTGCCATGTTAAAACTAGCAAGCACGTTGTACATTCAACAAACGAAATATTAACAGTTAATTTGAGCGGAACTGCAGCACGGCAGACCAATTATGTGTTTCACATATTCAGTGTAGGGGGTAGGTTAGCTTCATTGTAGTTCTTGTTGTACATAAGTACATAGTGGATTAGGTGCAGATAATAGATTAGGTTAGTTGCAGATGTGAGTTATAATTTTCCTGGCCAATATTTACAAACTATTGTTTGTATTGTTACTATTGTTATGCAGTTTCAGAAGCAAGTGTGTCTAAATCTCAACTCTCTTGGGATAGGGTTCTGAGGCCCTGACAAGGGCCGTTTTTCTGTTGCCTGAGTAGAAAAGATGCGAATTTAACCTCCGAAACCCGCTGCTGTCTGGCGTAACAACTGAGGCCCGTCCCCTTTTGTAAAATTTGATTTGCATTGCCTTCGTTGAGAACCCCCTTCTTGTCGTGTTATGATATATGCCATTATATAAAACAGGCCTGGCATTCCCGTTAAAACAATAAAGAAGAAGAATAGTAATCATTCGTTATTGGATCATCGACACGTTCAGACGTGTGTATCCCGCTCTCGTGATAAAAAAGCGCTTTTCCGAGATGTTCCGAGTTTTTGGCCCTAATGCTGGAAATCGAGTAGACGCTGATGTGGCGCCTGACGTGGCTGGCACGTCCGCTAGACGAGGCAAGCGGAAGAAGCCCGACGTCGACGCTGACGTAAATCATCCCTCCGTAAACAACTAAAATCTGTCCTTTTCAGGACGACCAAATCAATTTACCGATTAAAGAGTATGTTTGATTGAAATTTCTCTTGAGCTCATCGAAATGTTCATTACCACGCACCGGCTAAACATGGCGTTGCTTAAACTGCCGCGTCCCGGAGAAAATGGCCAAATCAATCGCCCGCATCATCTTCGTGGTCAAGTGGTTAGCGGCGTCGCCCGTCGTTCAAGCGGTTGTTGTCATGAAGTTGAGGGTTCGATTCCCGCTCCAGCCAGTGGAACTTTTTGCAAAACGAAATTGTCTAAACTGGTCTACTTGGTGTTAGGTTAAGTTCTTCGTAATTCGCTCTACACCCAAACTAAAAAAGTAAGATTGTTATACAATTTCGCTTGATTTTGTTCCATTTTTGCTATTGATCGTAAGTTGGATGAAAAATCTAACATAAGTTGTGGGCAAAACAGCAACAGCAATTCGCAATAAAAAATTGAACGTGTGCGTGAGATTGTTCGCAGTGATATTTAGTTGATGAGTAAGAGATGAGTGTTCGAAAGTCAGATGGCTCACAAAAATAAAATGTGCACTTTAAGATCGAGATTCAAACCAGGACCGCTAGCGCGGCGGCTCTTGATGGCAACCAATTAGCCACTTTGACAAGGTAAGATTGTGGGAATAGAAACCCAACAGTTAGTTCACTTGGCGAGGAATTCAGGGTGCAGCAATGAAGCAAATGGACATATTTTCCACCAAGCTATGTGCAACCTGTCGCTAACAAACTTGCATGGTATGGCATTGTTTATTTCATAAAACGCTTTGTCGATGATCAGTGAGAACAAACATAGAACACTTGACGGCGGCAATACAACAGTGGCCAATAGCGTTGCGGCATTTTGTGATATCGACTCATCCATATTGTATATTGATATGTTGGTGATGATTGAATATGGAGCCTACAGCGATAAAATTGTTTCGAGCTATTTTTGCTTGCCAGTCGCTTGCACACATTTGCATGGCTTCATTTGTACCATAAAACGCTTTGTGAATCAAAATGGGCGAAATTGCCTTCTCTGAATCATGCGGATTTCTCAAGATATCATAGTATAAACTGCAATTGCATTTTTTGCCACCTTTTCAACTTTTGGGTGTATGTTCAATCTTCAGTCTGTACAATCTCGAGTTAGAAACGGTGTAAATGCCTATTTTTATCGTAGTATATCATGCCGCCAAACACTCAGGCTGTCCTGCAGCCAAGAAACCTGATAAGAACATTTCAATCGCGAACCATGTTCCTTCCGTAAACACAGGATCCATTTCACACTTACAAGCACGTTGTGGACATTTTAGTTCCAACATTTGATCAGGAAGAATCTGCTTTTGTAAAGAAACACTTTGTCTGCTAATTTATCGGAAGTTGTATACAATTCCTTCAAATTGAATATATCAGCGGATAGAAATAAAGCTCTTCTTCCTTAAAGAGTGCTTAATTTGTATTTCTGACCTTTTGTTCAAGAGCAAATGACTATGAAAGCCAATCTAATGTTGGCGATGATTTAACAAACAAAATATCATTAACAGTAAATTCGAGGCGAACTTCAGTTTCTATAAATTTTCGTGAAGAACCAATAGCGGAAGAACAACCGGAGCCTCACACACCAACAGCACAGGGTTTCATGGTTCTTTAAACTGAATAAAATATAGTAGAAATTCATGAATTCGATGACATCAATTTCTTCACATCAACAAGCAGTCCTACGTCAACTTTGCAGTTATGTCACTGACATAACTCATCCTTTCGTTTTTTAGTTTGAAAGAATTTGATGTTTGATACGCCTATGAACAATTATTTTGTCAACGCCACCACCTAGACTTTCAAGACGATCATACACGGTGTACGTTCATAATGCTTATCGATTTGGTGGAAACGACAGTATCGTGTTAAAATGCTTCAGCACCCGGTAGTTGTGGTGCTATACGTTTTCTTCTTTCAAACATTGCTGCTGGAACTGTTTGCCTTCCGAGATGCTGGAGCGAGAATGCACCGTAAGAGCACAGCATGTTGATATGATCGACCACCTGGAGATCATTATCCTTATTGCGTTGTAGATGGTTGAGGTCTGTTTGGGAATTCAAAGTCTATTATAGCCAATAGACGTCTAGGTCGAAAAAGTGCTAATGGAACGTTCGACCAGCATTAGGAAGTAAATATGAAGAAAATTCTATTGTGAACTCTTTAGATAGCATTTGGTGGCCCTAAAAAGGGCCAAGAAAATTCTATTGTACACTCTTAAGAAAGCATTTGGTGGCTCTTAATGATGATCGGGCCCGGTTGTATTTTCTAGGATGGTTGAGATGGCCACTATCTTTAACGCGTAGAAGATAGATATGGATCTGTTGGTTCGTTGGTTGTTCAACGCCGTTTGCCATTTACTCCGGGACGCAGCGTTTAAAGCAATCCCATGTTCAGCCAGGACGCGGTAATCGAAATTTGAAACACCACAAGAGAAAAATTCAAGCAAACCAACTCTTTAGTTGGCAAACTGATTTGGTCGTCCTGACAAGGACGGATTGATTTGACGGGGGCTTTCTTTGTTGGTTCAGTTCCTCGTCGTTGCGGGTGGCCATCTGCAGATGACGTGGGATGATTGATTCTTGTCTCGTCACGAGCGGCTTCAGCAGCCATGTTTCTCGCAGCGAGGTTGACGGTAGCATCGGCACCAGCACCAACGCCTCTCTGGGCAACGACCGCTCGCCAGTGCCAGTGCCTCCAGGGTGCTTGTCACCGCAAATGCGTTCCTACATCGCAGATCCTACTTTGTACAGTTCCACGACTGCCGAAAAGCTAAATCAAAATGCAAAGGTGTACCCCTTACATGATTCATGGCTGCCTAGGAGACGTTCCTTACTTAAATATGAAGTCTGTGCTAGAAAAGTACTGTGTATTTGGTAAATTTACTTTTTTTTTTATAAGACATCATCTTGTATTTACATTATTTTCAATAGCTTTATGTTAAAAATCAATGAATTTCAATATTTAAACTGATGTGTATAAGTATTCCAGATAGATTGGTGCAAAGTGTTTGAATATCGGTCATGAAAAGAATTAGTAAATAACGTTCAAAACCTAAGCATATTTTGCGACTCTCCAAATTTGTGTACTCGCAACGTATACCCCTGTATTGAAAACAAAGACGTAGTCCTACGTCAAAAATGTCAATGAAAATAAAGTAGTGTTAATGCTTGTAATATCCATCAATTAAGCATACCTCACATTTAAGACCTAGTCACCATTCTTGGATTTGACGAAACGTTTCAAAATAAATAAATTATATGAGTATTATGTACCATTGTGATTGCAATATACAGTACTGAACAAAATAAATCACACATTTGGCCTGAAAACGCATTATATGTTATTATTCTCATTTTGACAGATACTTCTGTGGCATATATGAGAAAGTTTTACTATTTGGTGTGCGAAATACAGACGTAAATCATTAAAAGTTAATTTTTTTGCCAGATTAATTTTATCTAAAATCGATATTTTTCTTGAACAGAAAAAATCATACTCTTCAAAAATCGGATTTCTGATTGTTATCATTAGAGCCAGTTCTAATATATTGGCACTATATTACTGCTTTTTTGACAGTTGTAGTCACAGTGCAGATGTGGTGATGTCCCGCCGAAGTTGGTTCCGTGTGTATTTACAAATTTAAAATGTTTGGGAAACAGATTTCCTTGATGACAGAAAATTGGTGATTCGCGATCGTGAAAATTATTCTCTCCGGAATAATGCTAAAAAATACTTAGTTCAGTGTTTGAGGACAACACATATGGAGGAAGCATGAAAGCCAAGGAATGGTAGAAAATGTATCCGGGAAAGGACATCATCGTTCGACAACACACCGTGAGGATGTCACTAGAGTTTGCCAAAAATACGCTGGTATGTCGGTAAACTCCTGGTATTATTTACACAAATTCATGCATGTAGGATGGCCCTTCATTAATAGTTGTAGAAGTGCAACTAGTAAACTCATTTGCGAAAAGGAAAAGTAAATGCTACAGAATCGTTAAAAACCTTACTAGAAAAAGAAGAATTATAAAACAAAAATAAATTATAAATTATTGAATCATGTTGTCTACAACAAACACAATGCCACCTCAAATTTGAGTCAGTATTATCGGCAATCTATCTTCCTAATTCAACACGTTTCCCCATCAAAACACTTCACTAATTTTATTCAAATCATAGCATTTGCATTATGATTCAATATACATTTCAACTATTGAGCTGCTACTCGAAAATGCCGCTGGCCTACAAAAGAACAACTGAATCACACGCAGTTCAAATGGAACGATAGGTTGGTTGCCAACATTGCGCTTACATTCACCTTTTCACTGAGAAAATTGTCATTTTATAAAACAAAACCCTTTCAAGCAGTTATGATAGTTATTTCGATAGAAGAGCCAGTTGTGAACAAAATATCTCGCACTTAGTATCATAAGAACGTAACTGCATTGTTCGATTTCTCTTAATATCCTTTATATCTTTGCCGGATAAATACTTTGTGCAGCTGTTAATGTTTATGTTGCCAGACTCAACCATCTTTCATTGAACTGCATCGAAAAACACTCCGTAAACTGAATTAATTCAACTTGAAAATGAGAAGAAAGATAAGTAATTTTTATTTAATTCCAAATTCTCGACTGAGTATTAGTTCACGACACTGAAGAAGTGTGCACATTGTAGACGAAATACGCGTATCTGTCAAGATAAGCAGTAAAGGTAGTTGGAATTAATTGGAAATTACAAATTTTACCTCTAATTTTCTAATTACAGGCATTCCACTAAAAAGCTCACACTCGCGAGGATTTTAATTGAATTAATAAATTTTAATTTATTTTAATAAAGATAAAATCAACGAAGAGAAAGCGATCATTGCAGTTACGTCCTTATAATACTAAGCGCGAGTAGTTATAAAATGGTACACTCTGCTTAGAATGCCGAGAACAAGTAAATCCCTCTATGTAGAAATGCACAGTTTTCGGATGCAGCACTGAGCCAAATACAACTGGGAGTTCACTTTATTACTTTACCACGTGGTTGATTTACATCCTAACAACTATTCATGCACTATTGACTTGAATCACATACTACACACCCGATTACGCGAAAACTGCATCACCCACTACCAGCGGTGCAATTTTCTCTCGGTCCATTATCTCCATTATTCGAAAAATCACCAATGCAGACACTTTTCCAGCATCGTCGGCACGTATGCACCTCTAGCGGGGGCAAGGGTTTCCTCGGGGGTGAAATTGCCACCGAATAAGCCGTTGAAAGCGCCATAATGCCCCAGTACAGTATCAGATACAGCAATTGTTTGGCAAATTTCATTTTCACCCTGATGATGTTCACACAAGTATCGAGTAGGAGCCTGCGACGGCGTTGCAGCCAACTGTACGATTTGAATCGGAAGTCCAAACAATTCTGCACTTTCGCCTCGCTTCTGACCAATCCATGCTTGTTGAAGCCTATTGAATATTTATAGCTAAATCGCGAAAACACTGATAACGCACTCGGCTCGTTGAACTTCTATAAACATAAATTTAGCATTTGGCGGTAGCGAGGACAGTTCAGTAGTTTATTGTGCCAATGCAAAATTATCAATATATTTATGATTGAAACGATGACACTTTTCTACAACTGGACACTTGTGGAGTTTGTTTACCTTGGTAATAATGATGACAAAATAGGACTTTATACAAATGCAACACATTCTATTTACATGATCTGCTAATTAGTTTAATCGAGAGTAAACACCATCGTTAAGCTCCTGCTATAATAAAACACTACTGTCTTGGTACTGACCGTTATGTGTAGTGGACAGTTCCTCGAAGGTGACTAAATTCAAAATGTGGCTGTTGGTGAACAACCATAAGCACGAGGTGCACACATTCGGGTTGGACCGAATTTCCATGCCATGCGGTCGTTAGGGGAATGATGGGATACTTCTTTCTCTCTACTGTGCTGTACGTTGCATAAGGCGCGCGCAAAAAAGTAGGCATGGAATCTAAAACAAAAAATGTCAGCGCATGTAGGAATAACAATAGGTTAGTGGCACCTCATGGGGTGCAACTTAGTTGATTCGAACCCGAGGGGGTGCTCTATGTTTCAATGTTCCTTTCCACGTTTTGAGATTATCGCTAGCCTGCCATCGCAGCATTATTTTTTATCATACATACACAGTAACTGTACTAATTGAGACTTCCACACTACCACTTGATGAACACATAAACTTGTACATCATTTCAAGTAAAGGAACCCCGTGAATAGCGTGGTAGGTTTTATCGTCACCGGGAACTCTCGGGTGTCTTCTTCGAACCAACCAAGCTACGTTATGACAGTGAAAAGTTTCATAAGAAACCTTCGATCAGCTCAACTCCTTAGAGAAGTTGAGCAATTGTGCATTAATTTTCATGACAAAATTCAAGTTTCTGAACCGAGTCTTTTTTGCGGTCTTTCTTTGAAGCGACTTTCAGTCTGGCTGGTTCGTCACCTAGGGCCGGTCCTTTACCTAATATGTACAACTAACATATAAGTCCTGTTTCCCAATCATATTACAACATAAAATGTCTTTTTTTTCTGCTACCGATGACGTACAAATTTATGTATTTAAATTAACTGAAGAATAACCAATTTAGAGGATTTATAAAAAAACCTACAGTTTTTCCTAGTACAAATATTGGCATACAGGTCTCATTTGGCTGAACACATTTTGACACGCCGAATTGATCGGTTTTTACACGCCGGATCATTTGAACGGAAAAATGAAACTCGATGGGAGTTTCTAAATATTATTATTACCAAAGTTCAAAATAAGGAGCGTAAATATTAGTATATTTAGCATGTCATAGCTCCTAACCTTAAGTATCAAATTTAACTCTCAAACTGAAGTATCACATGAAAGTACTAAATTAAAGTTATAACGTTGAGATCACAGGTAAACAATCTTCACGATCCGAAACCATCAAATATTCCACTGGACCATTGTTACGAAAAACATGGTTGCGATGAACAACCTCTCTGGACAACCATATATATCAACAGGAAATAGGACAACTTATATACGTAGCGGTTAATTGTAGACCAGACCTTTCGACATCAATGAACCGGAGAACAGCTAGTCCATCGCAGCAGGATTGAAACGAACTGAAAAACAGTAGTTCGTTATTTGATCTTCTGAAAAAAGGTAGTCCGTTGGGACCTGAAACTACGCTTGAGTAATACGAAGGAACTTTTCGAACTAGTATGGTACGCCGATGCTGATTGAGCGGAATGCCGTAAAGACAGAAAATCAAACAGTGTATACATTTTCCAGTACGGACCATATCTTGGGCATGCGAATATACGCGCGTATCTATTTTAACGACTTAAGCGGAATTTGTTGCTTTATCTGAGGCGTCACAAGATGATTTACGGCTACAACTTAAGGATTTGGGAGAAAAGGCTTCAATAACAATCTATTAAGACAATCAAAGCTGTCTCCAAATGCTCAACGACGAAAAGTTCAGCAACCGAACAATGTGTATTGTAATACGTTTTCAATTCGCGAAGGATCTGAAGCAGAAGCAATCTGTATGCTACATCTACTGTCCCGCAGAAACAATGGTAGCTGATTTGGCTAGGGACTATTCATAAGCCACGTAGACTTTTCTGTTTCTCACCAAAGTCTACGCTCCATAAAAATTTTCAAAAAAATGTATGGAGAAAAGTCTACGACGGGAGGGGGTCTGAGATTTTCAAAAATGAGTCTACGGGGTACATGAACAGGTCCATAGATGTGTGGATTAACGCGACTTCAAGAGGACGACTCATGCTGAGGAGGAGTGTTGGATAGCAACCAAATAAACAACGCCGGTAAAGCTGTATCGAAACAATTGGTTCCATGTCAAATACAGTTTTTTACATTAATTCCAATTCAATTCTTCTAGCAATTTTCACTATCCTGGTTCATTCCTCCCTCCGTCTTCCAACACTCAGTGTGACAAACGCATTCCTCTTGCGTTTCGTAATATTTGCATGCCTCTCAAAAACATGCCCTCTCTATTTCCTTGCACGTCAGTTTTCATTCCAGCAAAGAAAGCCCTCGTCGTTGTTGGCAGTCTTAATGTCTATAACGTCGTGTAGTGTGACAGAGCACATATTTTATTGCGCAGATTCCACCTATTTCGATTCTTGCGCGCGAATTAGTCGAGTCGGCTCACAGATTTGAGAACAGACCACAGTCTGGTATAGAGCAGTGCAATCTGCAATGCTAGGCACGGCTCTTGTAACTCTGCCGCATAACTAACAAGCGTAACAGTGGCACCTACGCGAAAAATCGGCAGAATCATTTTTCGCGCAGGAATTTATAAACTGACGCAATTAACAATAAACCATTGAGCTGTTTCGCGTGTATCACCGCCCTCTACCGCACCTCCATATGTCAATAGTGCACACCATCGCTGCTCGTTTGTCGTTTTCTGCAACAACTGTCACTTCAACACAGTGCTGTTCTCTTGGTGTGGAACCATGCCAGCACGAGCTGCACCGAAATGTGGGAGGCGAATTGGCACGGTTGGGTACCCCATTTCCGAAAGCGCTAATTAATAGGTTCCTTCGGATAGTATTTTGGGGGTAAGAAAGACACGACACAATACTTCAAAGCGTTCTATTTAGAAAATGCCGACCTAGACCGCTTGACGGTCCCGGAGTATGGGCGCTTCCACTTGTTGTCTAATTTGCTTCGCAGCTCGCCCTAGCAAGAAGGTGGTGAATGAGTTTTCCTCGTTTTTCTCGGAGGGCTTGCGGACGACGATTATGATCAAGCACGCAATTTCCACTGACCGTTTTCCTACATGCTCTTTATTTTGACATTCTTCGGCTGCACGACCGGTGTGAGTGCGCCCTTCAGCTGTTGGGGAAATGGTGGCATGGAAAATTACTCTTGCATCCGCGGGGGAACCCGGGGGAAAATGACGGGTATTTGCATAAAACAATTACCGAGTCAATTTTATAGGTCGATTATTGTATGCGAAATGAGCAACCTACGATTCTGCCGGGGCGTTTGTAGATGGGTGCGAAAAATATACTCTTAAGTAGGTTTATGCAACGGCATTGTATAAGAGCAGGTAAGGAAAAGAACGATGGCGTCTTTTAAAAGCCAAACAATATATTCATGTTTTTTCTACTGCAACCGCTTGCTGAAGTGCAGAAAAAAAATGCTGGATATTATGTAAATTTTTAAAATTACATTTGCCGTATAATAAGCTGATGTTAATGATCGGGTTTGAACAGCTTTATTGCATTGCTGGTGAAGTTTTCGTTCTGTGAAAATTACCTGTTTTGGCTTTCTATTGATGATATATCATCAAAAATATCAGAAAGACATGCAAAACACGAGCAATTAGATCCAATCATGTGCAGTACAATAGCAGAAGCATTATTTCTCAAATAGGAAAGGTGTCAACGTTCAAGTCGAGTTCTTGCTCAAATCTGAAATTTGGTGTTTTGACAAGGGGAAGGAAATGGCCAAGATACAATCTTTTATTTTTATGTTCTTGATAGTAAATCACAATTTGGCTGTGCTTTTCTTTGGAAATTCCCGGTGTCAGAAATGGGTCAATGGCAGCGTGAAATAAACTTGCCATTGTGTTGAATCTCTCAATCCCGGACTATTGCGTTGTTCGTGTTTTAGGATGGCTTATAATCGTTGTTTGTTATATTTATGTTGCTATCATGATGTCCACTTCACGACAGGGACAGTTTGATTATGATTAACGACTTTGTTGTAAGCTTTATAACTTGTGCAGACATAAGTTATGGCACCCCGAAATGCCTGAATTTGGAAATTCACGCATTGAATAGAATGAGAAAAAATTGGTCACAGCACGAACATAGTTGAATAAGTTGAAACAAGTTTTACATTCTTAAAACAATCAAAATGACACTTCGTACAAAGTTCGAAGGAGGTGTGGACATGAAGTTAGGAGTCTTGTCTTATTTGCTATCCCGCTGTTCGCTATTCATTGATTTCACAACATCTGACGGAAGACGTGTATTCTAAATTCGCTGACGATTGATACATTTTGGTTTTTGTTATGTTCAAAATGTCCGCTCTTGAAGCAATTAATCTATATGCTGGCAAAAGTGAGAGTTCGGATGGTGAATTTTATGGTTTTGATTACAGGGTGCGGCAGAAAATAATGCGAAAATTTGTTCTATTTCTTTCAAATCCCATTTTCAACTAATTCAAGCAATAATATCAACATTTTCGAGTGCAGTTATCTTTATAAAGTCCTTTTAAACAAATTTATTCAATGTGTCCTCCATTTTTATTAATAACATCCTCGAGCCGACGCTGGAAGCCAGAGCATGCCTTTCGGACGTAGTCCTCCGACATTGACTGCCATGTGCGTGTTATGGTTGACTTCAGGGTTTTCACACTAGGGTGTGATGTTTTGCAGGCTCGTGCTTCAACATATGCCCAAATCGAATAATCCAACGGATTAAGATCTGGACTGCTAGGGGGCCACAAATCCTTCGGCCAAAACTTCATGTTATCGTTCAACCATTGTTGGGTTCGATTGGACGTGTGACACGGCGCTCCATCCTGCTGTAGGACAACGTTTTGGTCCTCGGAGAAGTTGGCCTTCACCCAGGGAAGCACTTGGTCCTTTAAAATACCGATATACACTTCGGTATTGATTTTAACTCCAGCATCAATGAAAACAGGCGGCATTTTCAAACCGTTGGACGCCACCAAGCCAAACATCATGACACCAGCCGGATGTTTGGTTTGAAATTTGAATTTCACTTTTTCCGGAACGTTCTCCATTTTCTGCGGTGAAATGAACCGGTCCGTGCGGCTGTTGGCCACAGCATCGATGCTGAAAAGCTTTTCGTCGGAGAACAGGATTATCATTTTTTCCTTCTTCAACAAGGAAAGCAATCTCTTGGAACGAGTCACTCGTAGTTCCTTGACCCGGTCCGTAATCAAGTGGCGTTTCACTGCAGGTCTTCTTTGATGATTCTCCGAAATATTGGCTTCCTTTGCAAGTTTTCTTATGGAACGCACCGGGTTGCGAGCAATTTTTGCACGGACCGATTTGATCACGTTCGGCGTGCGTGCAAAGCGCGGACGTCCGCTTCCCGGCTTTCGCTGCTTAGGACCATCCTGCAGGGACTTTTTTATGCGGTAAACTGTTGCCAAATGGCACCCTACCACCTTGGCAATCTCTTTCGGCTTCTTCTGGGCGAGCAACAAACTGGTGATCACTTCTTTCGCGAACATTTTGACGAATTTGCAATAAAACAAATAGAATGTTTGGATGCAGCACTTGAAAGTAAACATAAACAAATACACTTTCGACAGAAATTAGTCACTAGCTACACGAATTAACCCAATACTCAAGTTTGAACATTTTCGCATTATTTTCTGCCGCACCCTGTAGACAACAAATTCGGAAAATTCTTTCTACAATGTGGTAGTCAGGCAAACTGTGTTAAAAATTCTTCATAAAACTATTCATTATGAAGGTAGTTGTTTGCTGAGCAGGCAAGGAAAAACAAAAGAACAAGAAAATAACAACGAAAGGCGGTTGTTGAAAAGGAAACGGCGAACTTTCCATCTATTGAAACTTGAACCAAGGATTACAGAATTCTATTCCATTGCAAGTTTCGGAGGATGAGTATTGGCCGATAGGTTGCACTCTCGAAAGGGCGGATCGATCTCCGGTCAAAAAGAGAATCACATTGTTATAATCTTGAGGCTCCCCGGAAACAGTACTCGTTG